>CM034151.1:127765724-128365724 GCA_019776745.2 Taxus chinensis
TTCATCTGGAGAAAAATGACCTCCTAATCATACCCAATCGGCTTCAAGACATGATTCAGACTAGAGTTATATTGGTAGACCTAGAAGCCTAACCCAAACAAGTTGTAGACACCCAAAATTGGGTCACACCCCTCTAAATCAACTCCAACTAATTAATTTACTATAATTCCCCCAGCATGCCCACTTGTAAACATTTTAATTAATTTAATTATCACAATCAAGTTAATTTCCTGACTCACTTAGCCACTTGACTTATCTACCTCACCCTAGACTCGTTCTAAACTTATTAATTACACTAGACCAATTCCCCACTTATCCTAACCAACAGGGACTCTTTTCAAACCTAACCATTCATGACCTATTAATCCTCTAACTTATTTTTCATTCTAAATTACTCCATTTAACACTCCAGACCTAGAAAAAAATCAATATCATGCAAATATTAACAAAGATAAGACTATTTTTAGAAACTTAGACCGACATCAGTTTGTTGGTTTGAAAATCTATCGAGTGGGAAGATCTATGAATAGATAGGCCAACAGTGTGCATGGCATGGCCTCTCTTTGAGACAACAAAGCGAAACTAGTTTATTGCTATTCTACCAAGCAGGAACCTATGCAAATCTTATAGTATTCTACCTTCAGGGGGTTTGGGATTTCATCCCAGTAGAGGTAGTTCAGACTAAGAACATAAAGGTAGGAAAGAATGAATGGAGGAAGGATAGATCTGAAGGGAGAAAAGAAATGAATTCCAAGATAGAAAGGTTAGAAGGTTTATGCTTTGGGATGGTAGTAAACAGATCCAAACTTACTTACATAAACAAATAAAGCAATACTGATGAACAAATGAAAAAAGTAGAGATAGATCCAATAGAAAAGAAACACAAATCTAACTTAAGAGAGATCTAATGCACATAACACATAAATTCAGCACAAAGTCTTAATATTTGTATTAATATTTTCTTTTGTTACAAGAAAGCACAAAGTCTTTCTCTCCTCACTTCTAGTTTTCATACAAAACTATCCACATAAAATACAACAAGTATTCCAATATTTATAGAAGGAGGAGGAGGAAGAGGAAAAAAAGAAACCAACCAATTATTTACAAAATATCTAAAAGTCAAAAAGTTGACTTTGGGGAAATTTTTACGATGACAACACCCCATGGTGCAACATGGATGATGTCATTGCATGTGCCAACATGCTTTTAAATAATTTTACAAAAATGGAAAATCCATCTCGGAGGAAGCTATTCATCATCGTCTCTTAGCTCAAATTTAGATTCTGGCTAAGGCTCAGGAGAGTCAATGTGGCACTATACCCGTTACTCTGTGAACTTTCTGATTATATTCTAAAGTTGATATTGATCAGGACCCTAGAAATGGTCATGAATAACCTCACAAGTCTCTTTCTTGTTCTTGATCTTGTCGGGAAAATCAACGTACTCTTCATTTGCATTGATCAAAGAGCCTATAAAATCACGGCAAGCTAAGAGGTTGTTAATGGACTCTCGATCAAAAGTTACCTCTTGAGCCAGACCTTGAGAGACAATACCCTTGAAGAGTTGGAACGTGTCATCTACTTCTCTCAACTCATAGGATGGCTTGAACAATCTAGGAGACATTTTTGAAACTGCTTTCTCCATGTTGTGTAGCACATCCAAGGCTTCTTCCTTGAATTTTTTGATTCTTTCTAGGATGAATTCCATTTGATCGACTTGGTAATCTAAAGTAGTGAGAGATTTATAATGTGCCCATGGGTGATCGATAACACCAACCTTTAATAGGTCATCAGCTCAACAATTGACCATGGTTTGGAATGTTTCCTGCTGCAACCTAGCATTATCCAACTCCCCAGAAAGGGAGCTCGCTACTACTTGTAGATCTTTATTTCCTTGAGTTATCTCTGATGCAGGAATGTGAACTTACCAATTATTATCTGACCATCCTAGAGGATCTTCTCAATCCATGATGACACAGTTGTACCTTTTTCAACAATCTTTATGTATTCATCTATTTTTTCTTGGCTGGGAGCTTGAACAGGTTCTGCAGTAGTTGATGAAGGAGCTCTGTCCATCTTCTGCAACGCTTGGAGAAGATGTTTGTTCTATTATTTGAGTATTCTCTTCTTCTCTTTGGCCTCTTGAAGCTTCTTGTAGAGGGCATAAACAGCTGACAAGGCTTCTCCTTGCAGCCTTTCGGATGATGTTCACATTGTGACCTGAGTCACTATGAAGTCTGTAGCAAAGAAATCTTCTTTCTTCTTTATGGGATCTGGATAGGCTATCTCCATGGCCCTTTCCCCTGAGGCACTTTTCGAGAAGTGAGTTAATGCTTTTTACTTCTTGGGTCCCTTTGTCAGAATGACAGAGAAGTCTATAGCTGCAATGGGGACTTTCCTCTTATGTTGAATCAGGTGGTTGGACATCCAGCAAGGACTTAGGGGATCAAGATCAGAGGAAGAGGAGGAAACATGGGTGAAAGGGGGAGAAAATAGAGTGGACTCGAAAAAGAAAGTGGAAACGCTTGGTGGCGGAATGGATAAAGATTCCAATGCACTATTGCTTGTAGGGCCCAAAGTCACTACAAGGGAAGAGAAGGACATGGAGATGGAAGGGATCTGTAGTTAGATAGAGGAAATACTAGATGACAGATCCGCAAGGGATGAAAATATGGAAGAGGTGGGAGATGGAAGGGAAGAAGACAGAGGATAAGACATAACCAAAGGAATGGTTACTTGAGGAGGAGGAGGGAGTGGAGTCAAAAAGGGGATAGAGGGCACCTCCATAGTTGTAGTTGTGACATCATCCTAAGTGGATGTGTCCGTTGGAATATCTTCCACTTCTTCTTTTCCTAGGGACACTAAGTCCACTATTTTCTTTGAGGTAGAAAGAGGGTTATCAGGAGATTTCTCCTACTTGTTTGACTCTCCAACTTCATCCTTTCATTTTCCCTTTGGCAAGTGATCTGGCTTGGGAGGCACTCTTCCCAAGAGGAAAGTGGTGAAATCCACCCCAAGGTAGATGAGACCATTTCGTTCACACCAATGTTTGGTGCGTTGCAGTGTGGGTTGGACCCTTTCTTCTATGGTTTTTGGCACCTTGGTCCTATCGATGCTTGAGAATGGCCAATCATCCCCATCTGTATCAAGGTAAACCTGATCAATTTCCTGATTAGTTTCTTGGAAATATTTTGGGATGATGGCAACTCCATAGTGGATGATCTCTACCAGTGCCAGCCAAGAATCATACTTTTGTCTGATTTTAACTTCATGGTTGACGTCTATCCATATGTCTTCAATCTCTGGGACCTGGATAGGATCGATCTTTGCCTTGGGGAGGCAAGCCCGGTAGTCAAAGGTTGGCCTTGTTGGGAAATTATGCTTCAGGTTGAGCAATTCCAGCTCTATAAACATTTCCCTGGCTTTACCCAATGAGGCGTAGGTGTATCTACCAACCGTGAGTGGGAAAGGAGTTCCACCCTTCTTTCTTTTCATACACTTCTCGTGATAGGTGAGGTGATTAGCTCTCTTGACAACTCTAGTAGGATCACCTTGGGCCCTGCATACCTAGTTCTCCCAGGAAGTTTACCACTTTGAGATAGGTGAAGGTGGTGAGTTGTGTAATGAAATCCCCCATTTCTTTTTGGCAGCGACCACACTCATGTTGGTCTGACCATGTCTCATGTTCAACCTCATTAGGTAGATCACCTCATAAAAAAGGCACCGTTGATCTTGTTGAATTGGGTGATACTAGCCTCGATCCTTAGCTCCCAGTAGTACTCATATATCTTGACCTAAGGCCATATCCTACTTTGAATTAGTCCTGAATATTCTCTCTCTGAGGTAGCAGTATATACGACATAGGAGTTCATATAGAATCTCCCAGTCATTGAAACCTGTTTTAGTTGCTGCGAGATAGTATCACTGATAATATCTCCCTAGCTGAAACATTTCTCAAATACATTCTTGCTTATGGTCTCTAAGTAACTAAGCATCCATTTGTGAAAGTGGTGGGCATCAGGAAGTCTGAATACTCTGTTAAGGAAAGTGATGGTATCACTTAGCTCCTCTGAGAAGTCACTACAGTGGATGGTCTGTGGCCATCTACTCATTACTTTTTTGTTCTTCAGGTAAACCTCATTCATCATTTGCATGCATTTGTCCTCATTTTCAGTCTAAGTCTTTATGTAGTCTTCTTGGCTTACTTCCACATATTGGCTATGGTGAGGAATACCCAACATGACTTCAAAGTTTTGGGCTATGAGGTTAATGACCACCTTTCCCTCTTTTTATTCAACACATCTTGTGTCTTTATTCTAACAACGGGCCACTATCATGATGAACTCGTTATTGATAGCACTTACTGGAAGACCTGCTGCAAACTGTAGCCCGTTGCACACCAGCTTGTCCATCCACGGGCTATCGGTAACTTGTTGGGTTCTGGCCTAGAAATCATCCATGTCTATGTGGCCAAGCTTGGAGTCTCTGATATCGAGAGAGCATTCTACAAGTGAGTCAGGAATCCTGACTCTCTGATATTTGTATTTCATTTCTTTCTCTGTTAACTTGGCTTTTCCTTTAGATTTAGTTGGCTTCTTGCTCAATGAAGACATGTGTGAGCTCGAGGGTGGATTTTTCTCAGCAAGAAGAATTAGAGAGGTCCAACATAGGAGAGCCATGTCAACCATCATGTTATCCATAGTTTAAAACTTGCAAAATGAAAAATGACCAATTTATAAGCCTTTAGGTGTGAGGCGCAACTTTACTGTAGGCTGTAGGGACTTGAAATAGCAAGGCGCACTTAGGAATCAGCCAACATGTAGATGTTGGTGGGGAGGATGTTACGCCAGTGCCTTAAGTAATTTTGGTGGGGCGCAGACTTGTTTGGTGTTGCACGCATTTGGGGTACACCAAGGCACGGATGTGAAATTTATTACAGGTGCTTGAGGTGTGCCAGGTGCACTTGCGGGAGATGTAACATAGAAAGTTAGCACTCCAAGGGTTCTACATACATGACGTGGGTTTGGATTGCACAACATACAATGTTGCTGTTATTGTTATTGCTCCAACACTTGTTCCTTTTGAGAAATGGCCAAATGCTTGCTTAGGTAGTGTGTGGGAGAGATGCCTACTACATGGGTCTGCATTGCACCTATGGTGCGACTATGTTGAATGCAACATGGAAAGACAGTGCACCGAAGGTTTAACGGTTTTTTAACAGATTGGTCGATCACCTCATTTCTTTGTTTTTCTTATATTTTTCATTTGGATTTGGCAATGACAAGGAGGAGAGGTTTTCAATAAGGCAGGGAGTAGAGGCAAAATGGGTTTGAGCTCATTCTGAGGTAGAGCCTTCTAGATTTGTAGATTTGGAAGGAGTGGGAAGAGGGGTTTTCAGCAGGCCACTTTGGTTTGTTAAATTCTTTTTAGGTTCATTGTTATTGATATACAACTCTAATCACATAACCTAACATAAAAACCACAAACAACAATAAGACGGGTAGAAACCACTTACCAGGATATATAATGACGAAGGATAGATGTGGGATCCACAAGCGTGAGGAATGGCATTTAAGGCTGATGAGGATAACTGACAAGCACAAAGGAAAGACTTTTCTTGTTTTTTAATTCATGAAAACAATAGGTTGAATGCGCCTATATATAGAAAACCTGGCATTTATTGCACCACCAACTACCTTTGGCGTGGTTGGTGAAGTGTTGACATGGCAGGTTGTGCACCTTTGGCATAGATGGAAAGGTGTCAACACAGGTATTTCAGCACTTATGGCACACTTAAGAAAGTATCAACATGTAATTTTCAGCGCCAAGGGGAAAAGGGGGCGCACATTTTTATCTGTCGATACATTAATTTTCTTGCCTTAAGCTTGTTTCTTTAGCGCAAGTTTGAGGATGCTGGCATGAAACTCTTAGTGCCTTAGGGGCACATCTCTTGTCATGTTGACATGCCTTTTAGGGTGCCAAAGGGGCACACTTTTCTTGATGTTGCCACAACGATATTTGTGCCCAGCTCAAAAAGGCTGAAAATCACTAAGTTCTTAAAAATTAATTTTCGGAAGGGGAATTTTAGGCCATTTTGAACACTATCAAACTCCCTTGGGGCCAAAACAAAATTTTCCATATGGTTACCTATAAATTGCCCTTGTCAATTTTACAGGATAACAGTTGGCTCTTTTTGGGGACTATCTTTAAGTAGAATTTAAGGGTAGAGAATCCCTGATTTTCATGTGCCTATCCATTGGGTTACGGGGAGTAAAAAACAAGGGCGACAAAAAGGAAAGAAAGGGAACACACAACAAATAGCAAGAAAACACATGACAAAAGCAAACTGTACAAAGAAGAGTGCAAACTCTACTTCCTGAAGATCTTGAGATGCTACCCACTATAGGGAAGCGGGAGCTCCGTTCCGTCTAGATAGGAGAGATAGAAACTATTCTCTTTTTTGAGCTGCTTAATCTTATATTGTCCTCTCTAAAGAGAGTTGAACTTCCTGTGCATACCTTTTGGTTCTCTTTGTTTATCCCATAGAAGTACAAGATCCCCTACTTGGAAATCTCTCTGCTTGGATTTCTTGTTAAATAGCCTCTTGACTTGATTTTGATGTTCGGTGATCTTGTCGACCACTTTTACTCATTTCTCTTCAAATTCCGTCAGGTACATAATTCTCTTTTCTAGAGAACTATGAAAAGTTCCATCTTCAATAGCTCGTACCAAGTGTAGAGCAGGAAGTTCTGTAGAAATAGGGGCTTCAACATCAGTCCCATATAATATTTGAAAAGGTAACATGCTGAGAGATCTCTTTGGAGTGATATGATCTGTCCACAAAGCATCATACAATAACTTGTGCCAGGACCATTGGTTTTCATCAACTAGCTTCTGTATGATGGTTACCAGGTTCTTGTTGCTAGATTCTACTTGACCATTTGCCTGAGGATAGTAATCAGAGGCATGAGCCAAATTTGTTTTGTATCCATAAAAAAAACCAATGACTTCCCATGAAGAGATGTTGGAAGCATTGTCAGCAACGATTTTGTGTGGAATGTCAAATCTCATGATGATATTTTCTTTGATGAAGTTACAAATAACTTCAGAAGTGACATTCTTGATAGGTATGGCTTCCACCCACTTAGTGAAGTAATCTGTTATTGTTAGGACATAACAATGTCCGACACTCAATTGGGGATGGAGTGCTCCAATAAAGTCAATTCCCCATTGCCTGAATGGTTCATCAATAATGATGGGCCTAAGGGGATACGTAGCCAACTTTGGTTTTCCAATGAACTATTGGCAGAGTTCACATTTCGCTACCAAGGTGGCTTCATCCTGAAATAGAGTTGGCCAGTAGTACCTGGCCTGAATGATCTTATGTGTTGTGACAAAAGAGGAGAAATGACCACCATAGGCTGAGTCATGAAAATTTTCTAGTAATTTTACCTACTACGGCTTGTCGACACATCTTAGGAATATGCCATCAATTTCGTGCTTGTACAATCCATCATCCCAAATGACATACCATGCAGCCCTAAGCTTTACCGTTCACTTTTCCTTTACAGTTAGATGCATTGGGAACTCTCCATAAGTGAGAAAGAAAATAATGTCTGAATACCATTCATCATTAGTTGCAACAAATAGGACCATATGCAGAGAATCCATTTTCTCCAGTTCACCATGTTCTCCATCAACCTGAGCAGCTTGCTCCTCATGTGCTTCTGGGTCCCTATTTTCAGCCATAAGCTGACATAGGCCCTTACCTCTTACCAACTTGGTTGGTCTGATGTCTAGATCATACTCTTGGACCTTTGCGATCCAATTCCCTCGTAAGCTTCCTAACTCCTATTGGGTCAGGATAGACTTAACTGCTGTGTCAAGAACTAACACCATTGTATGAGAATTCAGTATGTAGTAGCGGAATTTCTTGACTGCTTTGACAAAAGCGAAGGCATGTTTTTCTAGCTAAGAAATCTTCAGTTCATGAGGCTTTAGAGGAGAGCTCATGAAATCAATAGGGGATTCAACATCCTCAGAGCTCTTCTGCATTAAGATAGCTGATACAGTATGTGTGGACACATAACTGTACATGATGAAATCCTTGGAGAAGTATGGACATACCAAGACAGGTGCATAAGCAATAGAGGATTTTATATCCTCGAATGATTTCTTGCCTTCTTCACTCCATCAAAATATTTGTGACCCTTTCGTCATATTAGATATATGACGAGTCTTTTTGACAAAGTCAGGAACAAAGCGTCTGAGAAAATTCATCTTTCTGAAGAAAGAATGAACACCGATCTTGCTTATGGGAAAGGTAAGGCTCTGAATAGCCTTGACTCTTTTGACATCTATCTTCATGCCTTCTTTGCTGACAATGTGTCCCAAAAATTTTCCTTCGATGACCCCAAAAACTGACTTCTTAGGGTTCAAGGAAATTATGTGTTCTCAACATCTAATCAAGACTTGTTCCAGATGATCACAGTGATCACTTTGTTTCTTAGAGAACATGGTTAAGTCATCTAGGAAAACTACGATGACCTTTCCCATCGTGCCTTTAAACATGAAGTCCATCGCATGTTGAAAGGTGGCATCGGCATTGGTTAAACCAAACGGCATCCTACTATAGGTGAAGGTGCCCCATGGAGTGGTGAATGCTGTTTTGAATTGGTCTTTAGGCATGACCTCAATCTGATTGTAGCCCAAGAAACCATCAAGCATGGATAGCATCTCTGAACCGGTTACTGCTTATAGAACTTGATCCATTATGGGTAGTGGATAATTGTCTTTTAAGGACACCTAGTTTAGGTGACGAAAGTCTACGGATATGTGTATTTCACCATTCTTATTCCACACATGTATAATATTAGCGACCCAGGTACTATGATGAATTGGAAAAATGATTCTTTCATCCAACATCTTCTGTATTTCGGCCTGGATGGTACCTAATATCTTGGGGTTGTAGTGCCTTTTCTTTTGACAAAAAGGATTGATGTCTTCTTTGAGTGGTATGTCATGCTGAATGTCTTTAGGCTTAAATGACTTTAGATCAGCATAAGACCATGCCAATACATCCATATATCTTTTCAGCAATTTGACAATTTTTTGCTTTTCCTCGGGTGTACAAAACTTCCTGATATTCACAGACCGAGGATGTTCTGTAGTGCCCAAATTGACAGATTCGGTTTCCAGAGAAGAGTTGGGATCATCTTGTCACCTCTTCTTGACAAAACAGTCATGCTTATCAAATAATTGTTCCATGGAAACTAAACCTTTCAGGATCTTATTTCCCTTGAGTTGACATATGCCTTGATCTTCTGTCAATTCTTGCGCTTGGCCTATGAGAGACTCGTGACATGCAGAAGTCGATCCATAGAAATGGATCTCTTTGAAATTTTTAGATTTTTCTAGGAAAGTGATAAGCTGATTATCATCGTTGAATACTTTCCAGTGTTGTGAATTATCTGGCACACTTGGGTGGAAAACTACCTCAATGGTATATGTGTCTATTTTTAATCCTGGGTGAGGGAGCATGAGAGAGGCTGAGACAACCAAAGAATCAAACATGTCATTCTTAGCCCGTAGAACTTATTTGATTAAGAAAGCATCAAAATCCTCGATGTTGTCCCACACTGTGTTACGGTAGTGTTTGATCCTATCATTCTTCACTTGGTATATGCATTTCACTTGATTGACAATTAGCTCAACGTCACCTTGTACTTTCAAATTCTTAATTCCTTTTTCCTTTGCAACTTGCATACCAAGTAGAAAAGATTCGTACTCAGCAATGTTGTTTGTATTGAAAAACTACAATTTGAAAGAAAGAGGGAAAATATTCTCCTCATGAGATATTAGAACAACCCAAGCTCCACACCCACTTGTTGCACAACTTCCATTGAACTGTAGCATCCATATCTTGTTGAGGTCTTCCTCCTAGATGAGAACATCCATTTTATCAGAGTTGGTGGATAAGAAGTAATTCCCCATCCCTGATGATTTGAAGAGAATCTAGGCATTGGGGTCGTCGGAGTTAGTAACCAGATATTTTTTTTGTGCTTCAGGTTCCAATGGCTGCATTACCCATTTGACAGGGATTCTGGCTTTAGACTAGTCCATATGGATTTCTCCACCAACTTCTCTATAAAAACTCCTCCCTAGTAATATCTCGTAGGTGGCTAGAATATTAGCTATGAGAATAGTCATTTTAACTCTTTTCTCTGGGAATGTTGCGAATATGAACAGTGCATCCTTGATCTGGCCTATTAATGGTACCTTCTTGGTTTCCATGGAGTAACACCTGCCAAAAGGTTTAGTGAGTGTCAAGCCCAAAGCATGGGTGACCTTTGCTAGCATGATGTTGTAAGATTCTCTAGAATCAATTATGCAGTTGCTTAATTTGTGAACTTTAATCAGGAGAAAAAGGTAAAAAGGTTCAATTTTACCTAATGTGGGCATCGAGGCAACGTTTATGTGGGACGCAGGAGGAGTGGAAATAATTACTTTTGGAGAAACAGGGTGAGAGATGGTAACCTGACTTTTAATGTACTTGGTTAATCTAACAAGCTGCTCAGGGTTAGACTGAAGGTACTTAGCTTCAGACATCTGGATCTTGGTCCTTTTGGCATGGTCAACTATGTCGAATGTGACCAAGGGTTGCACCAACAAAGGATTGAATCCTTCATTTCACGATGGTAGAGGAGTAGTACTAGTCTTTATGGAACTAGAGGGAGATTGATTTGGAGGAGAAACAATAGGAAAATATTTCTTCACAAAAGGCTTGATAGGAGGTGTTGGTATCCAGATTTAATCTCCATCACAACTTGAACAACATCATGAATTTGCACAAGACACTCAAGGATAGATAGATGTTTTTTATGTCATTTGTAGCTAGGGAGAACACCTATCTGCTTTTTTTTATTCAAGATTTGAGGGAGTGGATAGCACCTTCATAAGGGTTTTGATCTAACCCTCATTATTTTAGGTTGTGCCTATCAACCAAGGTAAGAGAACCTATATTGCAGCCCCTATACGGTAAGGAGATGGAGATATACTTGTATTTTGTGTGTGATGTGGAGGAGGCTTTGTGAAAACATGATCAAATATCCATTATCCAAACTCAAAGGAGCTGTCACTACTAAATGATGGAAAAGTTCTCAAAGTAAAGCTAGAGCTGCTAAAGACATGATAAAACCCTGATCAACTTTGTGCATTTTTGTGAAAGGATTGAATTATTTTGTGGACACACAATGCAGATGCAGGGGTATTGTAGGTAGGATGAGTTAGTTTGAAATGAAATTTTGATGAGATACCTTGGAACAAGAGTAGCTATAAATCATCACCTTCTTTGGGAAAATTTGCAAATGGGTTACAACACCTAAACAACAGAGATGTTTCAATGAATTTGAAGTGCTCTTTCAACCAGGATGTGTGCACAATGGATGCCCAAATCTGCACTATTCCATGCAAACTTTGATATCCTGCCACAAAGGCTTGAAGCAAAATATCAATAAAACATTAAGAACCCTTGTTAGATCATGTCCTAAGGTGCACCCAAAGGTTTACAAATACCCTCAATTTGCAAGGAAGGTAAGATGAATTTAAATCTATTTATCTCTACTCAAATGAATGATCTTCTGAATGGAAGATGGCAGATGCCTTCAAAACCTCTACAAGAAATGAGACCATGCATGATCAATAAAGATCCCAAACACAAGATTGCAACATGAGCATGAAACACAAATTGAAAACATACTGAAATACAAGTGTGTGCAAGATTTGCCAAGAGATAAAACTAGTTAATCCAAGAATTTGATCAAATATATCAGCAAGGGAAAGTTATTTAGACAATCTCAGATCTTATTGATGGCTTTACAACTGAAACCAACTCAACATGATGAACATTTGATGCAAAATGAAATCAAAATGTCTCTCAGGTAGTTTCTCAAAAAGGAAATGGACTTCTTCTAGTTTTTTTTTCTATGAAATTTCTTCCCTCTTCCTCCAAAATTCTCAACATACCTAAAAAATGTTTCCAAAACTACATGATATACCCTATTCCAACTTGTATCCTTGCATCTCAAGCAAAGAATTTTCCAAAGGGATCAAATTTGTTACAAAACCCTATCCATTTGATGAAAAATGATATAAAACTGTTAAACAACTCGCCAAATGCCAGAGATGCACAAATATTTTAAAATATTACATGAACTCATATCCTTATCCATCCCAGGGTCATGTTTTTGGCATTCCACCATGCCAGCATGCATTTGCAATCTTTTTTCACTTTTTTCCCTCACCATTTTTAACTCTGCAACTTTTCAGTTTTACCTTTCATGTGTTTTTCATGGGCTGAGGAAAATATCCCATAAAAAACATTATAGGGCACCGAATCAGCTCAAATAAATGATGCCATTATGTTCAAAAGGTCGAAGGGATGTAGATTCATATAAAATTTCATGTGTTTTGGTGCAAAAATGATGACTCCACACTTCTTGGAGCTCCAATGGCGCCCAAAAAATGAAATTACACAGCTACCATTGATTCAAATCAACTTTAAATGCCAGCCCTCCACGTGGCAGATCCAAATCCTCTTTTAAAATGCAAAAATTACTTTTTGCCTTTACACAAGGTGGGACACATGTCCAAACATGATTCGGGCGGGGCCCCAATCCTAAAAATGCATTTTGAACCTTTTATGCCCTTGGGAAAATTTTGAAAATTTTCCCCGCGAGCCCTTGGATGTGCCACGTGTCCTCCTATAGGCTCTCCTGAAAACCATGGGCCAAAATGATGACTTTGCTCCTTTTTTGAGAAAGGAAAATTTTCTCAACAATCTCCGCAGGCCCGAACACCCGTTGCCTCTTCTGCCACATGTCTCCGTCTCATTGGATGTGGAGCCGACCCTTCAAAATTGCCTTTAAACCTCTAAAAGCACAAAAACCATTGCGTGCCTGCACTCTCCATCTCTACTTTTTAAATTTTCCACGTGTCGCCCCATGATTTGATGCAGAGGGACACATTCAACTTTCCCCTTCGGGGCCATGGACAAGCTTTTTGGTTTTTGAATTTTTCACCAAAATTTGTAATTTTTTCAACATTTCTCCCACGCTCAAAATCCCACCAAGTCTAGGACACGTGTTCACTTTTCATTCATCACGAGCTTCTGAGCCAAAATTTTCTTTTTACCCTGTGAGGTTTAAAACTTCAAATTTCTTCAAACCTGCGCCCCTCTATTTCATCCCCTGCACACGTGTCACTTTCTTATTCGATACAGGCCTCTAGGTCGAAATTTTTCCTTAGGCATTTTGAAGCCAAAATTTTCAAAAAAATTCTGACCATTCGCCTGACTCTCCTGGACGCGTGTCACCATCCCATTGGGCACAGGCTTTCGGGCCGAATTTTTCTTCTAGCATTTTGAAGCTAAAATTTTTCAAACTCTTTTAAGTCCCTGATTTTCCGGTCGACCTCCCTGGACACTTGTCCAATTCGTATTGGGTGTGGACCCCTGAGAAAATTTGTTTCTTTTGCATTTTGAAACCAAAAATTTTCAAATTCTTCTAAGTTCCCACTATTCTAGTCGATCTCCCTGGACACGTGTCATCATGCCATTTGCTGCGGGCTTTCAGGAAAAAAATTAATTTTGAGAAATTTTTCCAAAATGGAAGAATTTTTTTTAAGTGACCTCCGCCATTCGATGCTCCATCTGTCCAATCAAATCATGCCACGTAGGCACAGTAGGAAAATGCGGGACCACAGAGAAAATTCTCCCTTTGCCAAAAATTGAAAATTTGACAAGTTATAACATTTTTTTCACACATCCTCGGCCAATATAAACCTGCCATGTCAGCATAGAGTTTACAATGATAAATTTGACGGCCCGAGAGCAAGTCAAAAACGTGAAAAATTTAGGGAATGCCCTAGAAATTGAATTTTTTGATAGGGAAGGTAGAATTCTTCATTATAAACCAACTGAATCATCTCTTGACATCATTTGCGACCTTGGAATTAGGGAAACAATTACACAAAATCACGATTTGATCAATTTTGAGCTCTTTCACGATTTGGCAAAGGAGAAAATGGTACATCCTGTGAAAATGAATAAATCAGGGCACAAATGGGGGGGAACTTGGATTTTACTACAATTAGGGCAGAATAACAACAATGAGGGCATTTGAAAGCATCCAACTGGAAAAAATGAGTTACAAATCACCAGCTCGAGCCAATAAAACTTTTTTGAGCAAAAATGAAGCATGGAAAATTAGAGAAAAGTGTGCAAACCCATAAATTACACCAATAGGAGGTTGAGCAAGAAGGGGATTACCTCTTTTAGCAATGGTTGGAGGTGTATTTAATACAACCTTTTCCTTTTGTATCTTAGAAGAAAATTTTGCTTCTTTTCCTTGTGAGTGGGTGAAAACAACATATGACTGTCCATTTACATACCCTTGGGTACCTTCCTCTTCATCAGATTCCTCATCTTCAAATTCCATATACCTGATTGTAGAGTCGCCAATCAGTTCACCAACATCTTGATCATCTTCACCTTGCAAAGAAGGTTCTTCGTAAATTTGCTCATCTTATTCGATCTCGACCAAGGCATTAATTGGAGGGGCCTCAAGTGCTAACCTTGGAGTAGTAGCAGGAAAACGCATCCTTTGAGGGGCATTGTTGGGAGTGAAGTTCCTCTGTGGGATGTCTCGGTACTGAGTGCTAGATGAATCTTAAGCTAATTGCTTCTTTAATGCAAGCAATTCATTTACCATCTTTTGGATGCCATATCTGATGAAGTGGCTTGAGAAGGATTCGAAGCCTTTGATTTGGATGGCTCTCATTTTAACTTTCCAGATATAAGCAGGTTATCCTCTATCCAAATGGTTGCAGCTTGAGCAAGGACCAAGGTGGTGATTTTTTCTTGTAAAAGTAAGAAACTTACTCTTGAACTCATGGCATTCACAATGAAACATTTTTTATTTTCTGGTGTTGGAAACATGGCAGGTGGCACACGGTTAATCATTGAATTAAAACGGGTGATAAAATCACACATGGTTTCATTGGCCTCCTTCTTCAAGTGAGTAATCTTTGACAGTAAAGAAAATGTGTCTTCTAAAGGCTTATACATGTCTTCAAATGTAGTTCGTAATGTGGCCCAACTGGTGATAGATCTGGCTGGCAAGTGTTGGAACAACTCTGCTATAGGTCCTTGCAAGGTCTCTAGAAAGAGGTGTACCAACATGTCTTCATGGGTCACATCTAGGATGCTGCATGACATAACGAATGTAGATATATGTGCATCCATACTTTGATTTCCACTCCCATCAAATCTTGGGAAATTCTTGTAATTTCCATGAGGGAGTGCATGAACTGGATGCGGTAATGAAAGAGGGCCCATAGAATTTCCCCCTGGTACTGCCATTTGAAAAGCTAGAAAGAGGACACGAGCCGGGTGTGTGGTTCTGCTTAGTAAAGAGGCACTGCAAATTGATGTGGAAGCTCCTTGTGAAAACCGGTTCTTTCGTGGAGGTGAGGCACTTCTTGCTAGCCGATTAGCTGAACTCAGTGATGAGAATCATGCTGGTGTAATACTAAAATTGTGCCTCTAAAGTAGATCAAAAAAAGGATCGACTTCTCCAAGAGCTCTTCTGTTACGGGTAAATGGTTTACCCGCCAGTGTATCTACTCAGATTGACAATAATTTGGAGTAGATTTATAATAATCTTTTTGTTTGTACTTGCTGATTTTCTGATTTTTTTGGCAAAAATCAGCAGCATGCACTTTTCTAAATACTATAATTTATCCCTTTTAAAACAACCAATTGTGGTTTTATGACAAGGATTAGTAGGGATAAAAGGTGGGTAAATTTTAGTAAGCTGATTTTCGGATCTTAGATATGATTTTTGCAAGGTTTTGAAAACATTGTAAAATATCAGAATCTCAGATCTACGAAAATATACAAATTTTTATAAGAACTCAGTGAACTAAGGGATTTTAACTGGTCCAGATCTATAGATCTGCTAAGAAAATTTTCAGTTTGGACCACTTTTGTAAAAAATTTGGTTTTTAACAAAGGGTTAAAATTTGCAAACTGGTAGTGACTTTCACAAAATTTTTTATCTATTTCCTTAGTTCAATCCCTAGCGGAGTTGCCAAAAAATAGCTGGTTTGAAAATCTGTCGGGTGGGTAGATCTATGGATAGACAAGCCAATAGTGTGCAAGGCATAGCCCCTCTTTGAGAAATCAAAGTGAAACTAGTTTATTGTTATTCTACCAAGCAGGAACCTGTGTAAATCTTACAGTATTCTGCCTTCAGGGGGTTTCAGATTTCATCCCAATAGAGGTAGTTCAGACTAAGAACATAAAGGTAGGAAATAAGGAATGGAGGAAGGATAGATATGAATGGAGAAAAGAAATGAATTCCAAGATAGAAAGGTCATAAGGTTTATTCTTTGGGTTGGTAGTAAACATAGCCAAACTTACTTACATAAACAAATAAATCAATACTAATGAAAAAATGATAAAAGTAGAGATAGATCCAATAGAAAAGAAACACAGATCTAACTTAAGAGATATCTAATGCACATAACACATAAATTCAGCACAAAGTCTCAATATTTGTATTACTATTTTCTTCTGTTACAAGAAAGCACCAAGTATTTCTCTCCTCACTTCTAATTTTCATACAAAATTTTCCACATAGAATACAACAAGTATTATAGTATTTATAGAAGGAGGAGGAGGAAGAGGACAAAAAGAAACCAACCACTTATTTTCAAAATATCTACAAAATATCTAAAAGTCAAAAGTTGACTTTGGGGCAATTTTTAGGATGGCAACATCCCATGGTGCAACATGGATGATGTCATCACATGTGCCAACATGATTTTAAATATTTTTATAAAAATAGAAAATCCATCCCAAAGGAATCTATTCATCATCGTCTCTTGGCTCGAATTTAGCTTCTATTTGAGGCACAGGAGAGTCAATGTGGCACTATGCCCGATATTCTACAAATTTGTTGATTATCTTCTAAATTTAATATAAATCAAGACCGTAGAAAAGGTCATGAATAACATCGCAAGTTTCTTTCTCATTGTTGAGCTTGTCAGGTAAATCAGTGTACTCTTCATTTGCATTGATCAAAGAGCGTATAAAATCATAGCAGGCTAAGAGGTTGTTGATGGAATCTCGATCGAAAGTTACCTCTTGAGCCAGACCTTGAGAGAAAATACCCTTGAAGAGTTAGAACATGTCATCTACTTCTTTCAACTAATAGGATGACTTGACCAATCTAGGAGACATTTTGAAACTTCTTTCTCCATGTTGTGTAGCGCATCCAAGGCTTCTTCCTTGAATTTGTCGATTCTTTCTAGGATGAATTACATTTGATCGACCCGGTAATCTAAAGCAGTGAGAGATTTATAATGTGCCCATGGGTGATCGATAATGCCAAAATTTAATAGGTCATCAGCCGAACAATTGACCATAGTTTGGAATGTTCCATGCTGCAACCTAGAGTTATCCAACTCCCTAGAAAGGGATCTCGCTACTGCTTGTAGCTCTTTATTTCCTCGAGTTATATCCTAATGTAGAAACATGAACTTACCAATTATTATCTGACCATCCTAGAGGATCTTCTCAATCCAGGATGACACAGTTGTACCTTGTTCAAAAATCTTTATGTATTCATCTATTTTTTCTTGGCTGGGAGCTTGAACAGGTTCTGAAGTAGTTATTAAAGGAGATCTACCCATCTTCTGCAAAACTTGGAGGAGATGTTTGTTCTATTCTTTGAGTATTCTCTTCTTCTCTTTGGCCTCTTGAAGCTTCTTGCAGAGGGCATCAAGAGCTGACAAGGCTTATCCTTGGAGCCTTTCAGATGATGTTCCCATTGTGACCTAAGTCACTGTGAAGTCTGTAGCAGAAAAATCTTCCTTCTTCTTTATGAGATCTGGATAGGCTATCTCCATGACCCTTTCTCCTGAGGAACTTTTCAAGAAGCGAGTTAATGCTTTTTACTTCTTGGGTCCCTTTTTTGGAATGACAGAGAAGTCCATAGCTGCAATGGGGACTTTCCTCTTGTGTTGACTCAGGTGGTTGGAGATCCAACAAGGACTTAGGGGACCAGGATCGGAAAAAGAGGAGCAAACAAGGGAAAAAGGGGGAGAAACTAGAGTGGACTCATGAAAGAAAGTGGAAACAGTTGGTGGTAGCATGGATAAAGATTCCAATGCACTAGTGCTTGTAGGGCCTAGAGTCACTACAGGGGAAGAGAAGGACATGGAGACAGAAGGGATCTGTAGTTGGATAGAGGAAATACTAGGTGACAGATCCACAAGTGAGGAAAAGATGGAAGAGGTGGGAGATGGAAGGGAAGAAGATGGAGGAGAAGACATAACCAAAGCAATGGTTACCTGAGGAGGAGGATGGACCAGAGTTGAAAAGGGGACGGAGGGCACCTTAACAGTTGTAGCTGTGACAACATCCTGAGTGGATGTTTCCATTGGAATATATGCCACTTCTTCTTTTCCTGGGGACACTAAGTCCACTATTTACTTTGAGGTAGAAAGAGGGCCATCAGGAGCTTTCTCCTGCTAGCTTGACTCTCCAACTTCATCCTTTCCTTTTCCCTTTGGCAAGTGATCTAGCTTGGGAGGCACTCTTCCCAAGGGGGAAGTGGTGAAATCCACCCCAAGGTAGATGAGACCATTTCGTTCACACCAATGTTTGGTGCGTTGCAGTGTGGGTTGGACCCTTTCTTCTATTGTCTTTGGCACCTTGGTCCTATCGATGCTTGAGAATGGCCAATCATCCCCATCTGTATCAAGGTAAACCTGATCAATTTCCTGATTAGTTTCTTGGAAATATTTTGGGATGATGGCAACTCCATAGTGGATGATCTCTACCAGTGCCAGCCAAGAATCATACTTTTGTCTGATTTTAACTTCATGGTTGACGTCTATCCATATGTCTTCAATCTCTGGGACATGGATGGGATCGATATTTTCCTTTAGGAGGCAAGCCTGGTAGTCAAAGGTTGGCCTTGGTGGGAAATTATGCTTCAGGTTGAGCAATTCTAGCTCTACAAACATTTCCTTGGCTTTACCCAATGAGGTGCAGGTGTATCTACCAACCGTGAGTGGGAAAGGAGTTCCACCCTTCTTTCTTTTCATACACTTCTCGTGATAGGTGATTAGCTATCTTGACAGCTCTAGCAGGATCACCTTGGACCCTATATACCTTGGTAACCTTGTGGGTTCTCCTAGGAATTTTACCACTCTGAGATAGGTGAAGGTGGGGAATTGTGTAAATAAATCCCCCCATTTCTTTGTGGCAGTGACCATGCTCTTGCTGGTCCGACCATGTCTCATGTTCAGCCTCATTAGGTAGATCACCTCATAGAAAAATACGTCGTTGATCTTGTTGAATTGGGTGATACTTTCCTCAAGCCTTAGCTCTCGGTAGTACTCATATATATTGACTTGAGGCCATATCCCGCTTTGAATCAATCCCAGATATTATCTCTCTAATGCAGTGGCATATATGACATAGGAGTTTATATATAATCTCACAGTCATTGAAACCTATTGGAGTTACTACGAGATAGTATCATTGATAATCTCTCCCCAGCCAAAACTTTACTCAGGACCATTCTTGCTTATGGTCTCTAAGTACCTGAGCATCCATTTGTGAAAGTCGTGGGCATCATGAAGCCCAAATACTTTGCTGATGAAAGTGATGGTATCACTTAGCTCCTCTGAGAAGTCACTGTGGTGGATGGTCTGTACCCATCTGCTTGTTACCTTTTTGTTCTTCAGGTAAACCTCATTCATCATTTGCATGCATTTGTCCTCTCTGTCGGTCCAAGTCTTTATGCAGTCTTCTCAGCTTACTACCACATACTAGCTATGGTGAGGAATTCCCAACATGACTTCAAAGTGTCAGGTTGTAAGGTTAATGACCACCTTTCCCTCTTTGTCTTTGACACATCCTATGTCTTTATTATAACAATGGGTCACTATCATGATGAACTCATTATTAATAGCACTTACTAGAAGACCTACTACAAAATGTAGCCCACTGCCCACCAGCTTGTCCATCCACAGGCTACTGGTAACTTGTTGGGTTCTGGCCCAGAAATCATCCATGTCTATGTGGCCCAGCTCAGAGTCTATGATATCGAGAGAGCATTCTACAAGTGAGTCAGGCATCCTAATACTCTGATATTTTTATTTCATTTCTTGCTCTGTTAACTTAGCTTTTCCTTTAGATTTAATTGGATTCTTGCTTGACGAAGACATTTTTGAGATCGAGGGTGGTTGTTGCTCTGCAAGAAGAATCAGAGAGCTCCAACATAGGAGATCCATGTCAACCATCATGTTATCCATAGTTTAAAACTTGCAAACTAAAAAATGACCAATTTATAAGCGTTTGGGCACGAGGCGTAGCTTTACTGCAGGCTACAGGGACTTGAAATAGCAAGGTGCACTTAGGAATCAGTCAACATGCATATGTTGGTGGGGAGGACGTTATGCCAGTGCCTTGAGTCATTTTGGTGGGGAACATAATTTTTTGGTGTTACACGTGTTCAGAGCGCACCAAGGTGTGGATGTGAAATTTTTTACAGGTGCACCAGGTGCACTTGCGGGATATGTAACATAGAAAGTTAACATGCCAAGGGTTTTACGTGTGTGGCACAGGTTTGGATTGCACAACATACAATGTTGTTGTTATTATTATTACACCAGCACCTGTGCCTTTTGAGAAATGGCCAAGTGCTTGCTTAGGTAGCACGTAGGAGGGATGCCTGTTGCATGGGTCTGCATTGCACCTATGGCTTGACTGTGTTGAATGCAACACAGAAAGATAGTGTGCCAAAGGTTTAATGGTTTTTTAATAGTTTGGTTGATTACCTCATTTCTTGGTTTTTCTTATATTTTGCATGTGGATTTGGAAAATGACAAGGAGGAGAGGTTTTTAGCAAGGTAGGGAGTAGAGGCAAAATGGGTTTGAGCTCATTCTGAGGCAGAGCCTTCTAGATTTATAGATCTAGAAGGAGTGGGAAAAGGGGTTTTCAGCAAGCTGATTTTGTTTGTTAAATTATTTTTAGGTTTATTGTTATTGATATACAACCCTAATCACCTAACCTAGCATAAAAACCACAAACAACAACAAGACGGGCAGAAACCACTTACCAGGATATATAATGACAAAGGACAGATGTGGGATCCACAATCATGAGGAACGACACGTGAGGCTGACGAGGATAACTTACAAGAATAGAGGAAAGACTTTTATTATTTTTTAAGTCATGAAAATGATAGGTTGAATGTGCCTATATATAGAAAACCTGGCATTTATTGTACCACCAACCGCCTTTGGCATGGTTGGTGAATTGTTGGGTAGGCGGTGCACCTTTAACGTGGATGGAAAGGTGTCAACACGGGGATTTCAGTGCTTATGGCACACTTAATAAAGTGTCAACATGTAATTTTCAGCACCAAGGGGAAAAGGAGGCGCACATTTTTATCTGTCGACACATTAATTTTTGCACCTTAAGCGCTTTTCTTTGGCGCAAGTTTGAGGATGCTGGCATGTAACTCTTAGTGCCTTAGGGGTGCATCTCTTGTCATGTTGACATGCCTTTTAGGGTGCCAAAGGGGTGCACTTTTCTTGTTGTTACCACAACAATATTTGCGCCCAGCTCAAAAAGGTTGAAAATCACTAAGTTCTTAAAACTTAATTTTTGGAAGGGGAATTTTAGGCCATTTTGAATGCTATCAAACTTCCTTCGGGCCAAAAAAAATTTTTTAGTATGGTTACTTGCAAATTTCCCTTGTCAATTTTACAGGATAACATGCTTATCCCTTAGCCAACACCAGTTCCCTAACCACCATCAATTACCCTTAAATAATAGTTTCTAACTCTTTACATGGATTCTCTGATTCATTCATTCACCTAAGCTTTGGCATTCTAAATATTGAACAATCAAGCTACCATACGATGAACCAAAGCCCATCAGGTCTTCACCATCATCCAATCATGTTATCCACAACTTCACATTGTCACAACAGAGCACACACGCTCCATTTCCGTGGCACTGGAAATATTCCCATATCTCTCATGAATGCTCATCAATCAAAAACCACCTTAGGATCTATAGGGTACCACATAAGTAATTCATTCTTATTTGTTAATCTTTTGTTTTGATCTTAAGTCTTTCATTTACTTCTTTCACCCGATCCCTCTCTATCCTGAATACCACCTTTCACCTATTTACCACCTATTCCATAAACTTTAACCATTTCACACATCCTAACACTGCTACCACCCTTACCAAGGCCTAAAAAAAATCACATCATCCTTCCTAAACACATTTAACTCTCTATGTAATCATTGAGATACCTAAAATACCACTTTTTGATATTTCCACCATATTTCCCCTACTGGCATTGGTTACCCAACCAACATCGTTCATTTTCCTATACCAACGTCGGTCACCTAATCGATATCTATCTCTATGAATGCTAACTTTACCTATAAGAGTGAGCTCATAACTCTCACCAAATAGCCTAGAATCACCCAAAACCTTTCCTAGACATTTCCGAACACCTCAATGACCTTTCCCAACTAGAACCATACATTTCTCAATACTATATTAGTTTGCATTTATAGTAATTTTCTCAATCTAGTGTATTGATAATGTTTTGAGACACCTAAATCAAAGTGTTCACAAAAAGAGCTTTACTTATCACATATATTTTCATTAATTTGATAAAACAATAGATTTATTGACATCTAGGAAGTATCATATTTCCTGGAACTAGCCTTTTCTAGGAATTCCACTTCCATTTATTGTTTAAATCTCTCTTGTGGTATTGTTATGCTTTATAGGTAGTTCCTCCTAGCTAAAAGGAAGCTCTCACATTTAGTATGATCAACATTTATAACATGTGCAACCTTCTCCCGAATATTTATAGGTATTCATCCTATGCCCATTACCCTTGTATGTTTTATCACATTACTTTGAGGTGAAACATTTTGGCAAGCCCAGTGGAACCCTTCTTGTGGGTTCTTTACAATTTATTCATATAGGGAATTATGTGCTTATTTATTTTTCAAAAAATTCATTTTAAATATCTCTCTTGTCAATATTCTCTTCTTCTACTTGTCTAAAGGAAATTCATGATTTGGTGTTTAAAAATAATTTTGCTTACTTTATTTTGCACTTGCATTTAGTGAAATATCATCCTCTTGACCTATTCTATATTTTTTACATCCAATTTCTCTTTCGATTCGGGCTTTAAAATATCTAAATTTCATCCTTTATATGTTGCATTTAGATCATCTAAATTTATTTTCAATCTATATACTAGAGGTCATGACTAGTTGATGATTGGTGGGAATTAAGTGTCGTTCACACTTTTTGTAAACACATCCCTGTCCAAATCACTTGAATAATTCACTAACTTCTTAAACATCTTCCTTCCTGACAATTACCGTTAACAATTAACAATCAGATTGGTGGTGGATCTAGTTGGTGTTCTAGTGAGTCATTATATCATATTCATACCACATGTACTAAAAGGTATATCGGGTCCATTTATCCAAAAATAACCTAAAACTAGGCATAAATAGCTTATAGGGTAGCCTCATTGACAGAAAACTCTACTCTACTCATATTCAGTTTTAAATGGCATAAACCACATAACATTAAAATATGAAGCATATGATTAATGTGTTTTGTTAGCTTTTTACTATTAAAATTGCATTTTGAGGTGTGAGGCAGTTTCTTCTTATTATTCTTATCCTTTACACCCCACCATCATAAATGGTGTATTCCAGTTCAGTGTGATTTTTTTAGGACTCATCACTACCATTCTCAGTTTCTAGGTTGGTGTTTTCATTTGAAATAATTACCTAAAATTCAAAATTTCATCATCTTCTCAGAATTCACAGTAATAAGCATCAGTCCAGCAAGTGACATCGGTTGACTGAATGACATTAGTTGAATGACCGATATCATTTAACTGATCAACATCAGTTCCCTGCTATTTTGGTTATTTTTCCCAAAATAGTATTCAATTGACATCCAAATATTTTTTGTGACTGGTTTCTATCATTTATCATATTTCTGAATCCTTGTTACCATCAGCAGAGTTTAAATAAACCTGATTTATGTTCTACATATCTAGATTTATAAATCTTCCATTCCTTCACAGTAACTAGCATCGGTTATCCCTTTCTACTAGCATTGGTTACCCTACTGGCATTAGTGTCTATGTTTTGATTTTTCTTTCAAAATAAAGACCAATTTCTATTTACCAGGTCCCTTTTATCTTCTATTGTAGTGTATCTATACCATCTACAGAACTCATATTACCTGTTCTACTACCATTCACATGGTTTTGACTCATAGACAATCCAAATCTATAGTTTTTTATGTTAGTCACTAACCACTACCTCCTAGTCCTTCACTTCCTTTTATTTCTTCACCCATGGACCCCACCTCTAATATTTTTATTCATGTAGGTGATGAGGATTTCATAAAACTCCTTGATCAAAATACTATTTCCTTGCAATATTACCTCAATCATTCATCCACATGTAACTCGTTAGGATAATTCATATACGGGATGCCTGTCTCTATCCCTCCAACTCTCACCACCACTTCTATATCAGTCACTACTAGTGTAGCGTTACCCGCTTCCACATCACAACCTATTATTTCTTAGATTGATCCCACATCTTCGATATCTATCACTCCTAAAACATGTATCACTCCTGTGGAGTCCACCTTACCATCATCTATGACTCTTAGTGTAGGGATTCCAACATCATCATTCATTATTATTTCACAACCTCTAGTTGTGTCGACCCATTTTCAGAGTTTGGTAATTTCTATACCTTTTACTTTGCCACCTATGTCTACGAGGGTCTCTACACAGGTCCCTCCTAGATATACCTTGTCTCAGCCACCACCTTTCACCTATACCTCCCATTTAGGGTATATGCCATCATCATCTACCACTACTTATGTTCCCCCTTCTCAATTTTCTTACTCGACACCTCCATATACTAGTGTTCCTTCTACAACATCATGAGCTTGCACAAGACACTCAAGGATAGATAGATGGTTTGTATATCATTTGTAGCTGGTGAGCACACCTATCTACTTGTTTGCATTCAAAATTTGAGGGAGTGGATATCACCTTCAAAAGGTTTTTGATCTAACCCTCACTGTTTTAGGTTGTGCCTATCAACCAAGGTAAGAGAACCTATATTGTAGCCCTTATATGGTAAAGGAGATGGAGATATCCTTGTGTTTTGCATAAGGTATGGAAGAGGCCTTGTGAAAACATGATCAAGCATCCATTATCCAAACTCAAAGGAGTTGTCACTACTAAATGATGGAAATGTTATCAAAACAAAGCTAGGGATGCTAAAGACATGATAAAACCCTGATTTTCTTTGTGCATTTTTGTGAAAGGATTGAGTTCTTTTGTGGACACACAATGCAAATGTAGGGGTAGTATAGGTAGGATGAGTTAGTTTAAATGATATTCTGTGGGAGATGTTAGGACAAGAGCAGCTAAGAATCACCAACTTCTTTGAGAACCTTTGCAAGAAATTTGTAACACGTACACAACAAGAATACTTCCTGAGATTTTAAATGCTCCTTCAATAAGGATATGTGCACAAATGGAGGCCCATATCTTCACTCTTCAACACAACCTTTGATAACCTACCACAAAATCTTGAAGCAAAATACCAAAAAAAGTATCCAAGAATCCCTATTTAATCATGACCTGAGGTGCACCCAAAGGTTTACAAACAGTTTCATTATTCAAGGACAGTAAAATGATTTTAAATTTGTTTATCTTCTATTAGATGAATGATTTTCTGAATATAAGATTGTAAATTCCATTAAACCATCAACAAGAAATGAGACCCTATATGATCAAAGATATCCTAAACACAAGATTGCAACATGAGTAAGAAACATAAACTCAAAACATTCTGAAACATAAGTATATGTAAACTTTACCAAGAGAATGAACCAGATAATCCTAAAAATGATTAGATGCATTAGTAGGGGAAATTCATAAGAACAATATTAGAGCCTGTTGATGGCTTTATAACTGAAACTAACTCAACATGATGAAAACTGATGTAAAAATAGACTTAAAAATGGCTCTCAGGTGGTTCTCCCAAAAGAATGGACTTCTTCCTGTTTTTCCTTATGAAAATTCTAAGTATCTCCTCTCTTTTTTCTCCCATCCCCTTACAAATGCTTAAAAAATACATTTTATACCTCATGCTAGCTTGAATCCTTGCTTCCCAAGAAAAAAATATGCTTAGGGATCAAATTTGTTACAAGAAACTTTATCCATGTCATGAAAATGACATTAAACTGTAAAACAACTCATAAAATGCCAGGGATGCACAAATAGTTTAAAATATTGCATGAATTCAGATCCTTATCCATCCCAGGGTCACGTTTTTGGCATTTAGACATGCCAACATGCATTTTGAATCATTTTCCACCTTTTACTTCATCATTTTTTACCTCTGCAACTTTAATTTTCACCTTTCACATTTTTTACATCAGGCCCGAGCCAAAAGGCATTAAAAACATCATATATAATCAAATTAGCTCATGAAACTAGTGTCATTGTTTTTAGAAGGCTGATGGGACTCAAAATCATATAAGGTTCGATGAATTTTGATGAAGAAACTTGATTTCCAAGTTCCTTGGAGTTCTCATAGCGCCCAAAAAATGAATTTGCACAGTAACCATCAATTTCAATCTACTGTAAATCTCTGCTATCCACATGTCCAAGATATTCCCCTTTTTGCCTTTGGATAAGGTAGAAACATGTCCAAAAACCATTGGCATGGGCCCCTTCCCTTTAAAATTTTCATTTGTAATCTTTTTATGCCTTTGGAAAATTTTGACAATTTTCCCTACTTGCCCCCTAGACCCACCATGTGTCCACATGTGGGCCTCACCAAAAACTGCAGGCCAATTTGATGAATTTTGCCACTTTTTTGAGAAAAGGAAAATTTTCTCAAAATTCCCCATAGGTCTGAAAACCTGCTCACTCCCTTGCCACGTGGTGGTCTTCCATTTTTTGTGGAGCCACGTGTCTAATTCTGCCCTCAAACCTCTGGAAGCACCAAAACTCCTTGCTGGCCCGTACTCCTTTTTACATTTGGAAAATGCTACATGTCACTCTTGGATTAGCTGTAGGGGAAAACCTCCAATTTTTTCTTGTTGCTCCTAGTAGATCCATTTTTTATTTTGAGAATTTTGCCTCCAAAGGAAAAAAATCCAAACAACTCCCAAAGCCCCATTCCTCCCTCTTCTCTCCTTGACATGTGTCCTCTTTCCATTGATCGTGGGACTTCGAGCCCAGAAATGACTGTGAGAAATCTACCCAAATGCAAGCTAAAATTTTTAAGGCAAATCTGCCACTCCAAACCTCCGCCAAATTTTGGACATGTGCCCTCCTCCAATTCGACATGGGCCTTTGGGAAAAAAAAATATTTATAACTTGAGCCCAAAAACAACATTTTTTTTCGAAGTTCTCGCTGCTACATTTGACCTTCTTGGACACGCGTCCACTTTTCATTGGAGGTGGGCCCTTGGGTCAAAATTTTCCCATGACATCTTGAGCCAAAAAAATTCTCCAACTCCCCCCCACCATCCATGTGCTCTTCTTACCACATGTCACCTTCCTGTTCGTTGCGGGTCTTCGGGTAAAAAATTGATTTTGAGAATTTTTCCAAAATGAAAGCAAAATTCCTAAGTGACCTCTGCCACCTGCCGATCCTCTAGCCAATCAAATTCTACCATGTAGGCACATCATTGTAGCAATGTGGGGCCATGGACCAAAATTTTCCTTGTGCCAAAAATAAAAAAGTGACAAGTTATAACATTTTCCCGACCGCTCCTGGCCAATAGAAACCTGCAACGTTAACAATAACATGCGAAGATGAATATGACAGACAAATGACACCCATATGCCCATCAAAACATAAAAAATGCAAAGGATTCCCTAGAAAAGGAATTTTTTAATGAGGAAGGCATATTTCTTGGTTTTAAATCAAATGAAACATGATTTTACATTGTTTTCGACATGGGGAGTAGGATTTTAACCTCAAATAACTCAGATCCGATCCATTTCAAAAAATTTCATGATTTGGCAATGGAAAAAATGACACAGCCCGTATAAATGAAAAAATTAGGGCACAAATGGGGGAAAACTTGGATTTTGTTTCAATTTAGGGAATAAAGAAAAGATTGTGGGCATTTTTGAAGCATTTAATTAGGGAAGACAAATCTACAGACCACCAAATCAAAAAATAAAACATTTGTGACCATATTTGGACATGAAAAATTAAGGCACATTATGACAACTCAATAATGGGACCAATAGTGGCTCTTGCTTGGGGATGGTCACTCCCAGTGAGTGCCACAAGGACAAAACGTAGACCAAGTGCTAAAAACCATCGGGCAAAGGAGTCAAAACATGCATAGGCAGCACTAAAAACCAGAATTTACCACCAAAAACCAGACCAAGAAAACCACACCAACAATGGCTGCCAAGGAAAAAAGGGAAAACCACAACACCAAAAACAGCAAGAATAAGCCAAAATACAAAACAAGAACAAGGGCTTTACAAAATGTACAACTTGTGCATACCTCACTTTGGGGATTTAGTCCAAAAAATGTTTTAAATGTCTATCATTAACAGGTAGCTCCAGCAATTCCCCATCCAAATATTTAAGGAAAAAATATATGCTCACCAATTCTGATAGCAATGGCATTAGGGCCCATCCATAGATGCATCAAAATTGCCATGTTTGCCCTTGTCTTCATGCCTACTGTCTTATAGCAAAACTAAATCTCCAATATTGAAAGCTCTATGGGGTGACCTTCTTATCAAACAACTTCTTCAATTTCTCTTTAAATCTGACATCCCTTTGATGAGCAAGCTCTCCTTTCTTCATCTAACTCAATGATTTGATTAATCCTTGATTCATATGAGTCATCCTCTTGATCTTCCAACTACTGGGAAAACTGAAATGAGGATAATTATATCTGTAATGGTAGAAAATCTTGAGTTCCATACACTAGTTCAAATGGGATTTTACCAGTTGCTCTTTTTGAAGTTATCCTATCAACCCAAACTGCAAACTTCAACTATGTTCTCCCCACTTCTTCTTGTTCATTTCGAAGGTTCTCCTAATGATCTTTAGCAAGTTTTTATTACTGGATTCTAGCTTGCCCATTCCCTTGTGGGTTGTAGTTTGAAGAATAGGTCAAATTTATCCCATATTCATTGCACATTGCGATTAAAGGTTTAGCTCTAAAGCACATAGCATTATCAGATACAATCTTAACCGGAACCCCAAATCTGCATATGATATGATCCAGCAAGAAATCCATTACCACTTGGTGTGTTTCCTTCTCTAGATGGGATTTGCCTTCAACCCATTTTGTAAAATAATCAATGGCTACAAGAATCCACTTATAACTAGCACCAGAAGGGTCTGAAATATCACCAATAAATTCCATTCCCTATTGTTTGAAAGGAGTCCTCAATCAATATAGGCTGCAAAGGAAGGGAGCCTGAAGCTTTCAATCTTCCTGAAAAACGTTGGAAACTATCACACCTTCTAACTAGTTGGTTTTCATCTTTGAAAAGAGTTGGCCACCAATAACCAAATCTCAAAATCTTATGTGTTATCACCCTCCTCAGCAAAAGTATCCTCCATAAACTCCCCCATGGAAATTAGTAATTATCTTAGGAGCTTCATCTTCAGTTATGCATTTTAAGAGGACACCCTCAGGGTTCTTTCAAGCCATCCCAAGGTCTGTTATGACATACTTCTGAGAAGCCAGCTTGAGGGTTCTTTTCTAATTTTTGTTCAAGTGAATGGGACAGCATAAGTTCCTGAGGTAGAAGACCACATCTTTTTACCACTCAAAAATCATCAATTTGTCAAGGAGATATACCTTTTCTTGCCTCTAGTTGATTCATTTCAACATTATTCAAGTTGTTATCAACCATGAGTTTAGTAAGACCTAAACCTCTTACCAACGTTGTGGTTTGGATATCCATATCATACACATGTAGTTTGTTAACCCACCTACATATTTTTCTTTAGATATCCATTTCTAGATAAGATGTCTTTCACCATGGTGTGGAGAACATAAGCAACAACTTTTGAACTCGATATATAAGGCCTGAAAACTCTTTGTTGCTTTCATTAAGGCAAATGCTTGTTTCTCCATAATTGTATATCTCAATTCAGCTACTTGTAAATCCTTGCTAAAGAAGGCAATGGGCCTCTTCAGCCCCATTTTCATCCTTTTGTAACAAAACTAAAGCAATATTATATTTAGATGCAAAAGGATAAGATTTGGAAAGGCCATCTTATAGTTTGGAGCTGCTAAAATAGGTGCATGCTTAAGTGCATCCTTTATTCCTTCAAAAGATTGGATGGTAGCCTCCTCCCACCTGATAACTTGATCCCCTTTTAACATGCTTGTGATTAAGAGAGTCAGCTCAGTAAAATTGAAAACAAACCTTCTAATAAAATTGATTTGACCAAAGAAAGATTGAATGCCCTTCTTGGTTCTTGGAATAGGTACTTTGCTAGATTGCTTCCACTCTCTTAGGATCTATCATAACACCATCCTTTAGATATAATAGGACCAAGTAGCTTGGCCTTTTGTACACCAAAATGACACTTCTTTGGATTAAGAGAAATGCCATACTCTTTATATCTGATCAGCATCTTCTCCAAATATTGCAAATAGTCTGCTCGTTGTCTTGAGAACACAGTCACATCATCTTGGTAAACTGCAATGAACTCATTGATGTAACTAGAAAAAGCAACATCCATTGCCCTTTGAAAGGTGGCACCAACATTCATCAATCCAAATGGCATCCTAACAAAAACATATGTCCCCCAAGGAGTAGTGAATGTTGTCTTAAATCTTTCTAATTCTTTGACAACTACCTGATTGTATCCGAAGAAACCATCCAAAGTAGAAAGTAATTCTGACCCTATCACAAGTTATAAAATATTTTCCATATTTGGCAAGGGATAGTTGTCCTTCATGGAGGCTTTATTTATATTTCTAAAATCCACACAAATTCTAATATCTCTGTTCTTCTTTCTGACTGGCACAAGGTTTGCAACCCAAGATGAATATCCAATAAGCTGAATAATGCCTCCATCTCTCAACTTCTTTAATTCCTCTTGCATTTTCATGGAGAGTAGTGGGTTAATTGGCATTTTCCTCTATCTAATTGGTTTGGAATTTTCTTCAAGAGGGATCTCATCCTGAAATAAATCTTATTTATATGCTTTCAGCTCTGAGTAGGACTAAGCAAGGCAGTCTTGATATTTCTTCAAGAGGTAAGCATAGGACTATTTTTCTTCCTTACTTGAGATTGAATGCCCAACCATACCTTCCTTGGTTTGTCCTTGGGTTCCCAAGTCATGCTCCTTCCACATCCCTTGAATCAGACATCTTTCTATTTATGATGCAATCAGCATTGTTAAAATTTGCGTCAAGTGCCACAAGACCTCTAGGAATGGTGTTTGTTTTCAGTTAGATGATATCTTTTTCAAACAAAGTTTATTTTCCTTTAGTCATGCATACCATTGGCTCCAAATCAATACTTTGATTTGCAAACTCACCTTGTCTTTACAAGAACCTTATCACTTGAGCATCATCATCAAACACTTGCCAATGTTTCACATTATCAGGGACAACTAGCCTAGTTAGGACTTCAATGTTGTATTCACAATAAGGTGAAATGGTGTAATTTTTAAATCTAGAACCCAACACTGCCAACTTATCAACAACAGCATTAAGACCTCTGTCATGGTAAACAATGTTAAAGGAATCAAACATTTCAATTAGAGTCCCAAACTGCATGCTTATACTATCTCATACGCTGATTTTTTGTAGCATACAACTTCCTTACTTGCTTAACTACCATCTCTAAATCTCCTTTTGCAACAATATATCTCTTACTCCATACTTCCATGCAATCCTTAATCCCAATAAGTAATGCCTCATAACTCAGAAATGTTGTTAGTACATTCAAAATTGAGGTTGAAGAAAAAAAGAATACTCGTCTAAGCTAGGGGAAACCAACACTATACCAACACCATTTCCAAATTTGGAGAAACCTCAATCAAATAGTAATTTCCATGGAGAACCTACTCTACCAAGGCACTCTGATTTTTCCATCTTATTCTCTTTTCCATCAGCAAAACCAATGAAATTGTCAACATCTACGTCAGTAAACAACACTTCATAAGAAGCATTATTGGGATCTTCAATCAAGTGTAACATCTTCTTTTCACCATAGAGTTTGAAAAGGCTGCCCTAAATGAAATGGTGGCATAGGACATGTCCATTTGAACACTACCACCAACACTTGCAGCCCACTTTGTTGACAAAATCATACCCCATTTGGCAGGGCAGTCAACAATTACAACATCAAGTTTTAAATTCTTACCCGTATAGGCTGCAAGTTGCACTACTAAACCCTTCACACATTACCAACAACCAAAACTTCCCTTGAATCCATGGCTATACACTTCCCATATTCTATCTATCACCTTGATATCCAACTCATTCATAACTTCTAGAGGCATAACATTACATGATGCACCAGGAATCAAACATACAATTGTGAAGCAACCTACCTTTTATGAGAAAAGTTGTGAAGAATGGATCAACATTCAATTGGGAATCAATCAAGGATGTCCCCAAATACACTTCAGGTGCCTCTCCAAGATCTTCCATTGGTGGTGGCATGTTTCAGGGCCAACAACGCTTTGAAGAGGACTCTCAACAACATTTACATTTCTGCTTGGGGTATACTCTTTTTTTCTTTCAATCCCAAGTATTCAAAAGCTCTTTTCTTGTGTTCAGGAATTCTAAGCAATTCAATAATGGGAACACTCAATTTAATCTGGCTCAATACCTGGGCTATATCATATGGAACATTCTTTGGAAAAACAACATTGGAAGGGAAACAAGAAGGTTAATCAGATGGAGAAGTATTCTTGGCAGCCTGGGCATGAAGAGGACTGATATTTTTGCATGGGACAACAGGGTTCTTAGCAATTGTTTCTCTTCTAGGATTATCTTTGGGAATGATTGTGAGCAAGGGTGTCTTTGGCTTGGCTTGAGGACCAGCTCCTCTAATAACTTTACTTCTAGTATTGTACTCCTTTCTCTTGACCAACCATAGCATTCATTAACAATTGTCTATCTTCCTCTGAAGGAATACCACCATCATACTTCTTGATCATTAAATCCCTTAGGGTATTCAAAGTCATTATTAGGAATTTAAAAGGCCAAAACTACATCTACATCATGAGTTTGAGGAGAGAGAAAGAAATGGTACCCTGCTTTATGTAATCCCAAAAGGTTCCAGCAGTCCTTGCACTTATCACATCTATTGATGTTGCTGGTTGCTGTGAGCCTGAAGAGCTGCCCATCGTATACAATGTCATCAGCCATTTCATTCTCATTATCATCATCTATATCTTGCTGGTCCATTTCACATGGCGGATGAGGAAGAAAACATCTATTACACCAATCCATATCAGCAACTTCTTAAACAACAGCAAGTCTTGCAGTCAGAGGGTTAGGCACCACTCTATTTTCATGTGTTTGAGGTTGTCTATTTGTAGATCCAATAAGCCCTTTACCTCTATCATCTTGTATTTGATCACCCCTAGGATGATTTCCAAATCTATCATGGTTTTGAGTTCTTTTCTATCCTTGTGAACTTTTCCCAATTCCTTTCTCATCCCGGGCTAATTTGTAGGAAATTTCTTTGACAGCCCCTACCAAATTATTGACAACATCCTCCAAATCAGCACCCTTGCTAGTTTGAGGATTCTCAGGGTTTATCAGCTTCACACCATCCCTCTTAAGTGGTTTACCAACAACTTGAATATTATTTTCATCAATTGGGAATCAACCAAGGATGTCCCCAAAGCTATGCCTCAAGTTTGTAGCCTATTTTTGATCTCTCCAGTAATAGGATGCCTTTTTATCAAATGCATCTACATATGTTGATCAAGCAAGATTCATCAACAAGGCATTTACAAAATTACTTGGGGTAGCCTTCTCAATGTCTTATTAAACCTTAGTATTTGAAATCATGAACGATCTTCATTAGGGTTCTTCTTGATGTTCTCAGTAACTCAGATAGATGGGAACACTTGGATCTGTAATTTGTCTCCATACTTTGGTAATCTGATATGTATTACTCATCTGAGTCCATGAATCAACATTGGAAGGTTATCAGGCAAAGCTTTATACCAATATCTTGCAGTCTTCCTGGCAAGCCTGTATGGCATGAAAAAAATTGATATTTTTGCATGCCTCAATAGGGTTCTATTTCAATTGTCTTCCATCATGTTAAAAAAGTTGTCTTTGGGAATGCTTGTGAGAAAGGGTGTCTTTGGTTTGGCTTGAGGACCAACTCCTCTAACAACTTTACTTCTAGTATTGTACTCTTTCTCTTGACCAACCACAACATTCATTAACATTTGTCTATCTTCCTTTGAAGGAATACCACCATCATACTTCTTGATCATTAAAGCCCTTATATATTCAAAGTCATTATTAGGAATTTCAAAGGCTTGAACAACATCAACCTCATGAGTTTGAGAGAAGGAAAGAATTGGTACCTGCTCTATGCAATCCCAAAAGGTTGCATCAGTTCTTGCACTTATCACATCTATTGATGTTGCTGCTTGTTGTCATCTTGAAGGGTTGCCCATCATATAAATGTCATCATCCATTTCATCCTCATTATCATCTTCAATAACTTTCTGGTCCATTTCACATGGAGGATGAGGAAGAAAACATCTATCACACCAATCCATATCAGCAATTTCTTGAACACTAGCAACCCTTGCAGTTAGAGGGTCAGGCACCACTCTATTTTCACATGCTTGGGGTTGTATGTTTGCAGATCCAATAGGCCCTTTACCTCTATCATCTTTTCTTTGATCACCCCTAGGATGATTTCAAAATCTATCATGGTTTTGAATTCTTTTCTGTCCTTGTGAACTTTTCCCAATTCCTTTCTTAGCCCGGGCTAATTTGTAAGAAATTTCTTTGACAGCCCCTGCCAAAGTCTTGACAACATCTTCTAAATCAGCACCCTTGCTAGCTTGAGGCTTCTTAGGGTTTATCAGCTTCACACCATCCCTCTTAAGTGGTTTACCAATATCTTTAATATTATTTTCAATTTGAAGTGCCATGGTGAAAGCTTGCCTCAAGTTTGTAGGATTTTTGTCTCTCAAGTAATAGGCTACCTTTTTATCAAATGCATCTGCATATTTGATCAAGTAAGATTCATCACAAGGCCTCAAAATGATAGGAAACCTTCTCAATGTTTTATTAAATCTTGTATTGAAGTCATGGACTGTCTCATTTGGGTTCTTCTTGATATTTTCAAATTTAGACAAAAGAAACCTAGGATCAGTCCTGTCACCATACTGCAACCTAAATACATTTTTCATCTCATTCCATGAATCAATAGAGTTATCAGGTAGAGCCTTGTACCAATCCCTAGCATCTTCTTCAAGTGTATGGATAAAAAAATTTATATACACATCCTCAAATTCTATCTCAAAATCTTCCATCATATTATCAAACAGTTTGAGATGCTGATCACCAGTAATGGCATTGTTACCTTGGAATTTTGGTAACCTATTTCTCACATCTTGTGGGACAGCATTTGGATAAGCATCCATTCCTCCAAAATTTATAGGACCAAAGGTGTTAACAAAAAATGGAGGTCTAGGATGAGCCATATTGTTTGGTGGGGGTGATCTTGGAGGTGAAACAAGCTAGTGAGGAGTAATAATGGGTCTGATTGGAATAGATGAGTGATCTTTAAAATGACAACCCCCCAAAGGCTCTTTCTCTTGATAAAATTTAGCAAACTTAGAAACCATAGGAGAAGATTTAGGAGAAATTTTTTTAAATACACAAGAAGGTCCCTCGCCTGATGGAGAATGCAAATCAACAAGAAAATTGTTTGAATCGGATCTACTTGAAAAAGAATTATAATCTTCAATAATAGGCTGTTATCCTTCAAATCCGACTATGGGGATCTCTTTTCTTTCAACCAAATCACCAACCACTTTCCACACTCTTCTTCCTTCTAGTTATGAGCTTCTTGATTCAATGAGAAACTTCTGAGAAGAGTCCTTAATAAAGAGGGATCTCTAAAGCCAAAAAATTCCCTTTTTCACATTTCATAGACCTCAAAATTTTGTACAGGGATCACCACCTAGTTGTCATCATCCTCCTCTATTACGACACCATTCTCCCATTTGTTCCATCACATGGAGTATGTTGACCACTCCATGCTTTGGGGATGCCTTTAACTTCCCATATCAATTCAAATGCAAATGTCATCCGCAGAAAATTCAACGATTTATCCTAAAGTGTTTAAGACAACTAAATCCATCACACCTGAGTTGGTTATAGAATATTCTTTTGCATTGGCCTCACCTATTCCTAAACCTTTACCATTACCACAAAAAAACACCTACACCCAAACCTCTACCTACACCCATACCTTCACCTATGCACAAACCTATCACTACCTTATGGTTTGCATCGATAACGATTCTAATTCATCCTCCTGTGAAGATAGATTTATCCACCTCTTCCAAAACTATCACAAAGACTTGTTCCCCCACCTAAGTACAAGACCCAATGTTTTAGGTTTTGTATCTTAGTTTCTCCTACTTATCCTCTTTCACCTTTTCCACTTTCATCCATCTTAGGTGCCCATCCATCAACCTTAGTCAAGCATCCACCTACCAAAGGTAAAACTAAAATGAAGAAACCTACATAATTACCATAACCTCTCATTCTGCCTAAGGATTCTACATTTCCCATGGCTATTCCACTACCAAGTCCTTTACCTTCTCTTCAAGTTACACGTCCTGTATTGCCTCCTACCACTATCTTCACTACACCTCCACTCTCACATTGGTTCACATGTACACTTCCATCTTCTGCACTCCCTTATACTTCACGCACTACCCTAACACATTTATCCAAGAAGGTGTAACCCAATTCTAAAACAAAAATGCCAACCAAAAAGTTAATTAAACCTACTCAACCTCCATATCCACCTCTAGTAGCACCTCTTCCAAAGAAGTCACTAAAACCTTTATCCAAACCCACTCTCACTTCTCATTATGATCTGTTGGTAGGATCTTATGCTATCATTCTCACTCAGCTGTTAGAAACCTCTGCCATTACATTGCCACCTGTCAGACCTTAATACCCACTATAACATAACCCAAAAGGGTTTGACGATACCTTGATTTGTGCTTATCATTGTGTGTCAGGGAATGATATTGAAAATGTTAAGGCCTTGAAAAATATTCTTCTTCAAATGTGTTCTCCTGAAGCTCTCTTTGACGAATATGACCTTTTGGATGAATATCCCATTCCACCTTCACTTGTCACAATGCAACCTCACCCTGTATCTATTCAGTGGCATTTTCCTCCACATCCATAGCCCTCTTTTCCTCCTATGACTTTTGAGATCAATATGGTTTGGATTAGAGAGGTATCCCAACCCCCTCCAAAATGCCAATGTGCCATACTCATTTCATAGGACTCTTGTCCTGCACTAGTTTTTTATCCCTTCTTCCTTTATACCTTTCACAACATACCATCCTCTTTTCCTCATATCAATATGATTCAAATTGTATCTCGAGCAAAGAAATACAAAGGAAAAGAGAAGATTGGTAACCCATTTAGTGTACCCACATCTATCATCCCATTTTCACTTTCCCCTAAGGTAACCATTTATGGGTCAGCCTATATAATTTATGATGGTGTGGCATATCATACTTGTAGGTATCAAGATTTAATCTCCTTCACAACTTGAACAACATCATGAGCTTGCACAAGACACTCAAGGATAGATAGATGGTTTATATGTCATTTTTAGCTAGGGAGCACACGTATCTGCTTGTTTACATTCAAGATTTGAGGGAGTGGATAGCACCTTTAAAAGGGTTTTGATCTAACCCTCATTGTTTTAGGTTTTGCCTATCAACCAAGGCAAGAGAACCTATATTGCAGCCCTTATATGGTAAAGGAGATGGAGATATCCTTGTGTTTTGCATATGGTATGGAAGAGGCCTTGTGAAAACATGATCAAGCATCCATTATCCAAACTCAAAGGAGTTGTCACTACTAAATGATGGAAATGTTCTCACAACAAAGCTATGGCTACTAAAGACATGATAACACCCTAATTTGCTTTGTGCATTTTTGTGAAAGGATTGAGTTCTTTTCTGGACACACAATGCAAATGTAGGGGTAGTATAGGTAGGATGAGTTAGTTTAAATGATATTCTGTGGGAGATGTTAGGACAAGAGTAGCTAATAATCACCAATTTATTTGAGAACCTTTGTAAGAAATTTGTAACACCTACACAACAAGAATACTTCCAGAGATTTTAAATGCTCCTTCAACCAGGATATGTGCACAAATGGAGGCCTAGATCTACACTCTTCCACACAAACTTTGATAACCTACCACAAAATATTGAAGAAAAATACCAAAAAAGTATCTAGGAATCCCTATTTAATCATGACCTAAGGTGCACCCAAAGGTTTACAAACAGTCTCATTATTCAAGGACAGTAAAATGATTTTCGATCTGTTTATCTTCTATCATATGAAATCTCTTCTGAATATAAGACTACAAATGCCATTAAACCATCAACAAGAAATGAAACCTTTTATGATCAAAGAGATCCTAAACACAAGATTGTAACATGAGCAAGAAACATAAACTGAAAACATTCTGAAACATAAGTATATGCAAACTTTTCCAAGAGAATGAACCAGATAATCTTGAAAATGATAAGATACATCAGCAGGGGAAAGTCATGAGAAAAATTTCAGAGCCTTTTGATGGCTTTACAACTGAAACCAACTCAACATGATGAAAACTGATGCAAAAAATGGAATTAAAAATGGATCTCAGGTGCTTTTCCCAAAAGAATGGACTTCTTCCTGTTTTTCCTCATGAAACTTCTAAGTCTCTCCTCTCCTTTTTCTCCTAGCCCCTTACAAATTCTTGAAAAATACATTTTATACTTCATGCCAGCTTGAATCCTTGCTTCCCAAGCAAAGAATATGCTTAGGGATCAAATTTGTTACAAGAAAATTTATCCATTTCATGAAAATGACATTAAACTGTAAAATAGCTCGTAAAATGCCAGGGATTCACAAATAGTTTAAAATATTGCATGAATTCAGATCCTTATCCATCCCAGGGTCACGTTTTTGGCATTTATACATGCCAACATGCATTTTGAATCATTTTCCACCTTTTACTTTATCATTTTTTACCTCTGCAACTTTAATTTTCACCTTTCACATTTTTTACATCGGGCCCGAGCCAAAATGCATTAAAAACATCATATATAATCAAATTAGCTCATGAAACTAGTGTCATTTTTCTCAGAAGGCTGATGGGACTCAAAATCATATAAGGTTTGATGAATTTTGATGAAGAAACTCGATTTCCAAGTTCCTTGGAGTTCTCATAGCGCCCAAAAAATGAATTTGCACAGTAACCGTCGATTTCGGTCTATTATAAATCTCATCTATCCACATGTCCAATATATTCCCATTTTTTGTTTGGATAAGGTGGAGACATGTCCAAAAACCATTGGCATGGGCCTCTTCCCTTTAAAATTTTCATTTGTAACTTTTTTATGCCTTTGGAAAATTTTGACAATTTTCCCCACTTGCCCTCTAGACCCACCACGTGTCCACATGTGGTCCTTACCAAAAACTACGGGCCAATTTGATAAATTTTGCCACTTTTTTGAGAAAAAGCAAATTTTCTCAAAATTCCCCACAGTCCTGAACACCCACTCACTCCCTTGCCACGTGGTGGTCTCCCATTCGCTGCGAAACCACATGTCTAATTCTACCCTCAAACCTCCGGAAGCACCAAAACTCCTTGTGGGCACGTACTCCTCCTTTTTACATTTGGAAAAAGCCATGTGTCACTCTTGGATTAATTGCGGGGGAAAACCTCCAATTTTTTCTTGTCGCTCCCTAGTGGATCCATTTTTTATTTTGATATTTTTTCCTCCAAAGGAAAAAAATCCCAACAACTCCCAAATCCCCGCTCCTCCCTCTGCTCTCTTGGACATGTGTCCTCTTTCCATTGATCGCGGGACTTCGGGCCCAGAAATGACTGTGAGAAATTTGCCAAAATGCAAGTCAAAATTTTTAAGGCAAATCCGCCACTCCAAACCTTCACCAAATTTTGGACACGTGCCCTCCTCCAATTCGACATGGGTCTTCGGGAAAAAAAAATTCTTTATAGCTTGAGCCCAAAAACAATAATTTTTTTCGAAGTTCCCACTACTCCGTTTGACCTTCCTGGACACGTGTCCACTTTTATTGGAGGCAGGCCCTTGGGTCAAAATTTTCCCATGACATCTTGAGCCAAAACATTTCTCTAACTCCCCCCTGCCATCCGCGTGCTCTTCTTACCACGTGTCACCTTCTTGTTTGTTGCGGGCCTTCAGGAAAAAAATTGATTTTGAGAATTTTTCCAGAATGAAAGAAAAATTCCTAAGTGACCTCTGCCACCCGCCGATCCTCCAGCCAATCAAATTGTGCCACGTAGGCACATCACTGTAGCAATGCGGGGCTGCAAACCAAAATTTTCCTTGTGCCAAAAATCAAAAAGTAACAAGTTATAACATTTTCCCAACTGCCCCCGGCCAATAGAAACCTGCCACATTAGCAATAACATGTAAAGATGAATATGATGGGCAAATGACACCTGTATGCCCGTCAAAACATAAAAAATGCAGAGGATGCCCTAGAAATGGAATTTTTTCACGAGGAAGGTAGATTTCTCAGTTTTAAATCGAATGAAACATGATTTTACATTATTTTCAACCTGGGGAGTAGGATTTTAACCTTAAATAACTCAGATCTGATCCATTTCAAGTTTTTTCATGATTTGGCAATGGAAAAAATGACACAGCCCACATAAATGAAAAAATTCGGGCACAAATCGGGGGAAAATTCAATTTAGGGTAGAATGACAACATTGTGAGTACTTTCAAAGCATTCAACTAGAAAAAATGAGTTGCAGATCACCCACTCGAGAAAATAAAACATTTTTGAGAAAAATTGGATATAGAAAATTAGGGTAAAGTGTGCAAACTCATAATTTGCACCAACAATACTATGATTAAAAAAACATCAACAATATCCTCTAAAAATGTCTTTTTATGACATCTTCCAAACCTTTGAGTCTCATCATCAGGCCCTCTTTAAGATCCTGTAAACTATTAAGGTTCTACAAAATGACCCTATTCCTGTCGTTGCCACATTCACACCTCATCATGTGGCCTCTCTAACTACTTCACCTAAAACCTCTATTTTTGCTACCACTCACCAAATTTCTATCATCAATTTCTCTCACTTAGATATTTCTCCTCACCATACAGACGATCCTGATCCCACCCTCTTCATCTCCACCCACATTGAGGATACTTGCATCTGATGTATTATGATTGATGGAGGTATGAGTATTAATATTATTTCCTCCCGTGCATATGAAAAAATTTACATACCTATCAATTTCACGAATAACAACCCATATATGCTATGTTCTTTTAACGATGCTTTGATTTCTACTCTCGCAACCATCATCCTCCAAATTTTCATGGGTCCCCGCACCATTCTTGAATTGTTCTATGTTCTGTAAGGGGAATTCCATTATAACATGTTGCTTAGCCGACCCTAGATCCATGCCATGGGGTGTGTACCATTGAATATTCACTGTTGCATCAAGTTTGAATATGAAGGACATCCTTACACTATTCCAGAAGATCCTTCTTCTTTCAAAACCTACAACATGTTGTATCAACCCAATGATGTCCTTATCCCAGTTAATTCCTCTAATACCTCTACTACCTCATCCACTTCCAGTTTTACCTCATCCACTTACACTTCTTCCTCATCCACTACTAGTTCTGCTTCATCTCCAACCACTGCTACCTCATCTTCTTCCACTGCTTCATCTACCACATCTTCCTCACCTAGCTCATTTCTCCCCACTACTGCAACAACTTCTAAAGTTAACTTGTATACCAATTCTTCTCCTCAAAATTAAAATAGATCATCTATTCCCTCCACCCAAGTACCAACTTATGACGCTTTAGAAGGTATTTTCTCAATGCCTTACCCTAGGGGAGTATCACCTATACAACATTGACACATTCCAAACTCCTTAAGAGTATGAAAACCTTCATCAACACCCACATTATGATCATCATATAGGGGAATTGTTTCCATATGGTCCTCCCCACCTTTGCACCAACTTAACATTAGGTGGAATTGATATTTCTTCTTATTCTCCTGAACTGCCCACTCAAACACAATCTTTTTCATTTGACTTTAGTTACCTCACAAATTTCCGCTTCGCCCACACCTTTCTTCATCATTGTGCTTGGAAGGACTTTGGATTTGGTCTTTACATGAAGCCTTCACCTCTTTCCTCTGAGATCATAGAAATGTTTTTGCTTGGTCTTATGTTGATATGCCCAGTATTGACCCAAATATTGTGGTGCACAATATCGTTACTATTCTTGATACTAAACCTGTGAAATAGAAGCCATGAAAAATACATCCACGCATTTCCCTTCTTGTCAAAAAAGAACTCAAGGGCCTTATTTTTGCTTCTAACTATCTGTAATGGATTTCTAACATTGTCCCTATCACTAAAACAATAGGGGGACTCCGCATCTCCATGGACTTCTGTAACCTTAACCTCACCTACCCTAAAGATGACTTTCCCTTTCCTAGCATCGACCAACTTGTTGATCTCACAACCATCCATGAAATTCTATCAATTATGGATGGATTATTAGGTTATAACAAAATATTACTTACACTGGAGGGTCAACAAAAAACTATATTTATCACCCTTTAGGGGACCCTCTGTTATCTCTTCATGCCCTTTGGCTTGAAAAACACTGGAGCTACTTATCAGCGCGTGATGACCTATATCTTCCACAACATCATGCATGACATAATGGAAGAATAAGTCGATGACCTTCTTAGAAAATCTAAAATTCATGCCAAAATTCTCCCCCTCCTCAAAATCATCTTTAACTGTCTCATCAAATAAAGCGTTTGCCTTCAACTAAATAATTATGTCTTTACAATTATCTCTAGAAAATTCATTGGTTTCATTACTTCTTTATGGGGATTTGAATTCAATCCTGCTAAAATAAAGGATATTCTTGAGATGCCCCCACCAACTAACCTTCAAAATCTTCATAGTTTGCAAGGAAATTTGTAATCTATCTGATGCTTTATTTCCCAAATTTCTGACTGATGTCATCCTTTTCATCATCTCTTTAAAAAATATGTTTCCTTCAATTAGACTGACAAGTGCCACAAAGCCTTTGAAGCATTGAAGTAGCACCTTATTCAGCCACATATGCTCATCCCACCTAAGGATGACCAACCATTTTACCTCTATATTTATGTCATTAACCATTCTATGAGTGCCATGCTCACTCATCGTGATGAGCAAGATATGGAGCAAGTGGTTTATTACATAAGTCATATGCTTCTATATTATGAGACTAGATATACTCATGTAAAAAATATTTTCTTAGCCCTAGTCTTTGTCATAACTAAACTTTGCCACTACCATAAAAAATTCATCATCACCAACACCGACCCCCTACATTACATGTATGCTAAACCTTATGAGCACCAATGTGCTTCGTGTTGGCTCATGATCCTTGCAAACCAAGAAGTAGAATTCATTCATCAAATTTTTTTTAAGGGAAAAACCATTACAGATGAACTTACAGAGGCAATTCTTTCTGAAAATCAATCTTTTAACTTTTATTTTCCCGATGAATCTATCTACACTCTATCCCTAGATGACACCGTTTATCAAATGACCCTTTTCTTCAATGGTTCTAAATGTCAACTTGAGGGTGGCACAAGGGTTATAATCATTCCTCTAGATGGATAACCTATACCTTTATCCTTCAAACTTGACTTTGATTGTACTAATAACATGGCTGAATATAAATCACTCGTGTTGGGTCTCCAAACTGCCATTTCTCTAGATGTTAAAAACATTAGTATATTTGGCTACTCTCAACTTGTTGTCAACCAAGTCAATGGTTTATACTAGTGTCATAACGAAATACTTAAAAAGTATAAGCATCACGTCAACATGCTTTTGACTACCTTTGATAATTATGACATTCAAACTGTTCCGCGATCCACTAACAAAATTATGGATACCATGGCTTGCCTAGCCTCACAAATACTTTCCTCACCTTTAGAATCTAAAATATTTGTCATAGTACAATGGTTGCAAAAACCTTCTTATCTCTTTCGTGACATAAACTTTTTGGGACAATTCAAAATCAACCCACGCGACATTTGGTATAAGTAGTACGCTGACTACCTCTCCCTTTCAATCCTACCTCCATATCTCACTCACAATGGGAAGAGAACCTTCCTCTAAAATGTCTCTTGTTATGTCATCATGGGTGGTCTTCTTTACAAACATGGCTTTGATGATATCCTCCTACGGTGCCTCATTAGTTCTGAAATTCCTTACACCATTAAAAAAAATCGTGATGGGATTTGTGATGGACATTTCAGTGATCACGTTGTTGCCAAATGTATTCTTCTACTTGGATATTACCATCCAACCATTAACCAATATTTTTGTGACTATGTAAAATTTTGTGTGAAGTTATAGCAGCACATTAACCTTCACCATACCCCAAGTCACGCCTTACAAGTTTCCTGGGACTTTGGGCCTTTCTCCCTATAGTTTTTAGATCTCATCAGATAGATCAACCCTCATTCTTCTATATGTCACCAATGAATCAACACAATAACTGAATACTACACTAAATGGGTGGAATATGTCCCTCTCATTTCTACAAAAGTTGAGAAAATATTTAAATTCATTAACCATCACATAATTTGTTTTTTTTGTGTTCCTCATCGCCTCATCACTGATAATGGTAAATAATTCAAAAATAAGGCTCTACGTAAACTCTGTGATAACTTTGGTCTTCAACTTTATTGATCTTCACTATATTATCCTCAAACAAATAGTCAATCAAAATCAACTAAACGAACCCTCAACAAAATTCTCATGAAATTCGTTGATGATACTAGTAAGGATTAGCATAAGCACATTCGTTTTGCCTTATGGGCTTATTGCACCAGCATCCGTACCTCAAGTGCTGCCACACCTTTATCTTTGGTTTATGGTATAAACGAATTCCTACCTCTCAAATTCCAAATTCCATCTCTTTATATCTCACTTAATGATATTATTAATGATGATGAATTTCACTACGACCGTTTGGCACAACTTGAGTTATTATATGAATGTCAATTAAATTCTCTCAAATACCTTCAAATATACTCAAAACGTATCAAACGTTCCTATAAAAAATGTGTTCATGAATGAACTTTCAAGGTTTGTGATCTTGTCCTCAAATAAAATCAACATGTAACTAAAGATGAGAAAAGTAAACAAGGGAAGTTTTCTCCTAATTGGCTTGGACCCTACATTATCACCCATAACTTTTGATCAGGTGCTTATCATTTGTCTTCTCTTGAAGGTAAACCCAAACCTAAGCCCCTTAATGCCTTGCATCTTTGACTGTTCTATTTTTGTATAAAGTGTTACATCACCTTATGTAACTTAAATGCTCATCCCTTGAGTGAACCTCTCCTTCCACCTACCTATTTTAGTGACAAACAATTCAAAAAAAATTGTGTGATTATCCATCACCGTTCAATCTTATCTATAAAATGAGTATCATGGTACTACTCATGGCATGATTCTCATGGATAATTTTCATCTTTTTTAGGATGGAATCCCATGGTCATTCATCACTTGAAACTCCTCTTGCGTAGTTAATATTATTGTGATATGGTCTTGCCTTCATAAAAATAGGCTTACATTCCTTTATAGTCTTGTCCATGACCTAAAGTTCAATAAAATAAAAAGCAAAAATATACAAGGGATAACCAATAACTCTAATCCTTGAGTCAAACTTCTTGCAAATAGATGAATCCCTCAAAAGGAAATCTACCTCTCCTCATCACTAATATAAGTAGATTTCTCCCTCGAAGGATAGCTATAAAAACCTAGCCATTTTATGTAATTAGTCTATCCAAACAGAAGACTAATTTTTATCTCTCAAATAAAATAATTCTAGAGCTTCCCACATTGATGAGCTTCAAGAATACCTCATATAATTCTCACATCGATCAGTCTATAAAAACAAAAGAAAAGAAAAAATTCAAGAAAAATACAAATTTTTGGCCATGGACTTGCCTATTCTGGTTTTGGGTATCCTGTAAAAGGGGCATGTTTTCCCACAACAAGGTTACACTAAACAAGCCACTCTACCTCACATTCCTTCCTTCTTCTTCTTCTACCTACTCAAGGGATGTGGTCACATCTGACACTTCATGATCATGAATCTTCTTTCACCCCTATACATTTTAATCATGCAATACCTCTAGGGGCTTAAGTTTATAATCTTATATTAGGCATGCTCATAATGGTTCTTACCACTTGTGGACAATTTCCATATCTTTTAGCATTCACCCCTTTTCTTACTTATTGATTCTTCTACATAAGACACGACCTTTAACAATTAGTTTATGTGATTTATACTCCTTCCAACTTCATTTATATTCATAATCTACTTTAATACTCTCATCTTAAACATTCTATCTTACCTAATCAACATAGACACAACCATGCCTAAACAAACTAGACATAACCTTACCTAAATTACCTAGACATAACCATGCCTAATCAACCTAGATGCAACCATGCCTAGCTTACCTTTCCCATTTAACCATATATAAACTCACCAACCTACTCACCTACATCATCTTATTCTTCCCTATCCTATGGGAGAACTACATTAGCTTGAGGCCCTTTTTGCAAGGGCTATGTAGAAAACACTATTAGGGAATGGGGCCCTTGAGGTTAGCTAGGCCACTCTTTTACCCCCTCATCATTTTCCTCCATAAAAAAAAAACCTTTGTTAATTTCCATAAAATAACTCAGTCGGAAGTTAATTTAAACCATAAACCCTACATCATTATTTATTTTCCAAAATGTCACTAACTTGGAACTTAAATCAAATCCAAACACAACTCAACCATGCCTACATACCTAGTTTCCATAATAAACATACATTGGAAATTAAATCAAGCACAACACATATAAACCATGATCATCAACTATATAAATGGGGAGTTTGTATATAAATACACTTAATATACAAATAAATAATACAAGTACCTCAAAAAATATCATATAATATCTCGTATCTTTGGCATGCAGGCTGGTATATACATCAAAAATACAAAATACATGCCAACTAATATGTCCTCTATGATGGTTCGACACCCCTGTTGCTCTCCACTATATCCTCATATGGTCCCGGTCTCCACCTGCTCATCATCTCTATTGTACCCTTAGTTGGCCTTTGTCACCGTGAACTGGTAATCTCCCGCTCCCCCTCTGGCCTTAGCCATGCCAAAATCCACTCCTCAGCTCTCAACCAATCCAATTTCTCATATTAATATCCTTAGCCCATCAAACTAAATTCCTATCAACCACTAATAGCTTTCCAACTTAGCCTTCCACCTCACCTTTTCCTTTCTCTCATTCAAAAGTTCTCTCTATTGTTTTTCCAAGAGTAGAAAGTTAAAAATCAATTTGTAATACATAGATTTTACTTTATGTCCCCCAATATGACTTGACCAATGTTGGTCTTGTGCCCTAATGGACTGATAGATTGGTTATCCTTAACGGTGTCGGTTCACCTTCAACTAGTGTTAGTCACCTTACCACCAGCCTATATCTCATTTAACCTCAATTTTTCTACTTGAAAGAATATGCTTACAACCACAACCTCACCCTAGCATTATAACCCTACCTAATTTCCTTATTACCTTACACCCAACCACACTATCACTTGGGGCATGTTTTTTACCTATACCTTTTCCTTCCCTATGACCTTACCTATCAACCCCAACTAAACCTACCCATTTGAAACTCGTATTCACCTACTCGTTATACCTTGCAGTGTTGTTACTCGTACTGTTTTTCCTACCAACCTTTCCTTTCCTTATTTCATTTTGTTTATCCTACCCAGACCAAACCTAATGGTGCTTTAGGACACACCTAATGCCCATTCTAGAACCTAGCCTAGTTGTGTTTCAAGACCATATCCTATACCTTGCATACCTGGATCACATCAACCTTGTTTGGATAAACTATTGACCTTTGATGATGTTGAGTTTGTGAGCTCTTCATCCTAGTGTCTTGTAGCATTCTATATGTATGCATTCTTTTGATTTCCCCCACCTATTACCTACACCAAAATTAAATCTTTCCCGCACCCGAACTCTACCTTATTTTTCTTCTTCACCTACCATATTATCAAACTCATCACTAATTCAACTTACACCTTCATCAAATATGAGTTTAAGGGGGATCACATCAAACTATACTTGGGGCAACCACTCCTATTTTTTTCAGCATCGCTTATCAATACAAACTACATGATAAAAAAGGGGAAAATGTAGAAACCCAAAATTAGGTCACACCCATTTAAATCACCTCTGACTAATTAATTTAATATTATTCCCCCTACCATGCCCACTTGCATACATTTTAATTAATTTAATCATCATAATTAATTTAATTATCTAACTCACCTAGCCACCTCACTTATCCAACTCACCCTTTCCTCCTTACTCTAGACCCATTCTAAACCTATTAATTACCCTAGACTAAGTCCCCACTTATCCTAGCCAACTAAGACTCTTTCCAACCCTAACCATTCATGACCTATTATGCCTATAACTAATTTCACATTCTAATTCATGCCATTCAACACTCCAGACCTGGACAAAAATAAAGATCATGTGAAAATTAGCAAAGATCATACTATTTTTGGAAACTTAGATAAATTTTCCTAAACTGACGTCAGTTATCCCTTGGCTGGAACTGATTCCCTAACCACCATTGGTTAGATTTAAATAAGAGTTGCTAACTCTTTTAAAGGGTTCTCCAATTAATTCATTCACCTAATCTTTGGCATTCTAACAATCGAACAATCAAGTTACCAGACGACGAAGCAGAGTCCAACAGGTCTTTACTATCATCCAATCATCTCATCCACAACTTCATATCGTCATAGAAGAGCACACATGTTCTATTTCTGTGACACTAGACACATTCTTATGTCTTCCATGAATGCTCATCAATCAATAACCACCTTCAAATCTAGAGGTTACTAAATAAGTATTTGATTCTTATTTGTTAATATTTTTTATTGATTTTAAGTCTTTCATTTACTTCTTTCACCTAATCCTTCTCTGTCCTGAATACCACCTTTCACATGTTTACCACCTATTCCATACACTTGAACCATTTCACCCATCCTAGCACCTATACCACCCTTGTTGAGCCCTAAAAAAAATCACATCATCCTTTCTAAACCCCTTTAACTCTCTCTGCAATCACAGAGAGACCCAAACCACCCATTTTTGATATTTCCACCAAATTTCCCCTACTAGCACCGGTTACCCAACCGATGTCATCCATTTTCCTATACCAACATCGGTTGCCTAATAGATATTGATCTCTATGAATAATAACTTTACCTATAATAACAAGTTCATAACTCTCACCAAATAGCCCAGAATCACCCAAAAACTTTCCCTGACCTTACCTAACTCCTTAGTGATCTTTCCCAACCAAAACCATACCTTACCTAATACTAGATTAGTTTGTATGTTAAGTATTTTTATTAATATAGTGTATTAATAACGTTTTGAGACACCTAAATCAAAGTGTTAACAATAAGACCTTTACTTCTCGCATAAATTTTCATTAATTTAATAAAAAAGTGGATTGATTGCCATCTAGGAATTATCATACTTCCTAAGACTATAATTTTCTAGGCATTCCACTTCTATATACTATTTAACTCTCTCTTGTGGTCTTGTTGTGCTTTATAGGTAGTTCTTCCTAAGAAAAAGGAAGCTCTCACATTTAGTCTAATTAACGTCTACAACACGTGTAACCTTATCCCAATTATTCACAGGTATTCCTCCACCCATTACCATTATTTGTTTTCATATTACTTTGAAGTGAAACAAAAACATATAGTCGAATGAATCTCTCAACAGATCATACATTGGTACCATGGTTTAGTCATAGGACCATGATCACCCCATATACAAGAGGTCTCATTAATAGTATACCTATCTTGGCCAGATTCAAAATTAGTAGTAAAAAATCATTTCAAAAAATGATAAAGTTCCACTTTACCTGAAATTTTTTCGCTTCAAGATTTAGAAATATACTCATGCAGCTAAGAAAACTTTGGCCACAGATGTTGGAAATAGAAGATTAGTTCATATTTGTAAAGATCTTCCTTTCATTCCTGAACATGAAGAAGAAGGTGCTCTTCAAACTTAAGAACAATAATATTCATTGAGGGCTTTAGTGGCTTCCTCTCACATCTATCTCTATTCATAGCCCCTACAATAGTTTTCACGAAGGATTTTCCATTACAGGGTTCACTACTTTTTCTATCAAGTCCACTGTTAAGGGTAGTTCTAATATTACCACCACCCCACATACCATTGGCTCCTCCAATAACTCCTTCTCTATTTATTTTTTCTAAAGACACCTGGTCGCCATTACCTCCATAGCCTCCCTTCTTTGATCCATGAGAAATAGCTGCTCTTTTAGGTTGGCCACCATTGCATGCTCTCTGCATGCTAGGGTTAGGGTTCAACATCGCAGATGTCACCATATTGGTTTTAAATTTCTACCTAAGATTTTATATTATGATTATTTTGATGTGTTACATGTTGTTTTGGGTTGAATGCTATGGCCCAGACAAATTTTATGGTAAGAGGCATTTTGGGTACTAACTACTGTGGTATAGTTTGGTCACTTTGGACACCATACGTAGCCATGGTTTTTTTGCAAATAATTTATGTTCCAATATAAGAATGTATAACTTTTCCCTTGGTCTAAGGAATATGGTTAAGTTGTCTAGTTAGTTGGTTTCCTCTTTGAGTGATCCGTTATTTATTTGGAAACTCAACGCAACGTAAAGGACACCACATTTAAACCTAATACAATGTGTTTGTTATGGGTGTGAAATAAATAATTGTACCCAGTTGTAGAGAAACCCAACAAGAGAAAATGTCCTTCCACATCTTAAAATTTCAATATTATAAACTAGAATAATTATCACCCCTCGTGTATACACTAACTAATCTAAATTTAATATCTCTCTTTATAATAAATTTGAAAAGTAACCTTATAACCTTGCTCTCTTTCTTTTGAAACTCATCCCTAATCAATAAATAATAAGGGAGAAAGGATTCTTAGTGTCTCTTTTTATATGATGGCTTTTCTCAAAGTGATGTTTCATTTTTATTTTGTCCTCTTCTCGTAAAATGAGAATACATTGAGAAATTAGAAAAATGAATCTAGTTTTCACAACTTAAAGTTCTTATCAATGCCTCAGTATAACATTTGGAATTAGCTTCGGTAATGTTCTAGTTATTTATAACCCTTGTTGATCTCGAAAAACCTATTTTCACACTATGATCATTTACTAAGTTGTGGTCGAATATAACATGGTTAAAATGTTTTACCTTAGAAGGTACCTTGTGATAAAAAACCTCCTTGAATTGATTAGAATGTGCCATACTAATCATATTCATGACACTAAGAATTATGTGCAAAAAACATAGGATCACCCTCCTCCTCTTACCTTATCTCGTAGATTGAATAACATTGATTGTGCAAAAATAGTACAATAATATCTCATCCTCTCTCTGACTCGGAAAAATAAATCAAAATAAATTAGTGTTGATTTCTCTTTAGTGGGACGAGATGGTTTACCAATATTAGTGTTGAATGTGGAATTACAAGTAATATGGTGTAATAGTGATGAATGTAATGATTTGTAACCTACCAAATACATACATACATACACACACATACACACACACACACATATACACACACACACACACACCACACACACACACACACACACACACACACACACACACACACACACACCCACACACACACACACACACACACACATACATACATACATATATATATATATATATATATATATATATATATATATATATATATATATAAACAAAACTAAAATCATGAAATTACATATAAATGGGAAAATGTGTCGAATATGTATTGGAACAACCTTGGTTGATGAACAATATTATCCTTAAAATATAAAATTTGAGGGGATAATAAGTTATTGTTTCAAATGGAATAAGTGACGTTTACTATTCTTAGTTTCATATAATACGAAATTAAACTCCAAATTGTTGATCTTATGGAAGTAACTTAGGCATTGTGTTTTCATTCCTAAGTTCTAGATGAAATGGTAATGCGAATAATCGAAGGTTGTAATGGTCTCGCAAATTAAATATGCCTTTGGCTACTTGACTCTTAGGAGACTCTTGCGTAAGGTTTCTTTCACATTAGAGAACTCTTAGTAACTTATTATAAAATAAATGGTGTAACCACCTTATTGTAAGATCTAAGAATACTGATTATCTATCCATTCCACCTAATTTCGGTCAAGACAATTGTTGTTATCAGTATAAACACTAATTAAGCAATGTAAATTTGGATTTGTTTCGTAAGCTATGTTTTTTTGGGGTACTCTTGAAAACATGTCCCCCATTAATTCACCATTTAATGGGTGGAAAAATTTAAGAAGTAAAATTCACCCTCTAGTTAAGAAGTATATTTATATACATCTCTTTTGACCTAATGGGGCTTTTATGACCAAATAATTGTTGAGTAAAGTTAACATAAATTCCAAATTTTGAGAAGTGTTAGGCTATACCTTCCCTTAAGAGAAAAGGTGTATTGAAATTTTGAACTCTTAAGGAAGGTATGAATGGAAAATTTGGTGTATCCCATCCATGTTATAATTTTGTAAGTTGCATAGTATCTTGATAGGTCTTGGAAAATGTCCTCCTTGAATGCATTTTGTTCTCCTATCTCATTTATGTATTCTCTTGGTTATAGTGATAAAGAAATGATAAATTTAAGTAAACTCCTCATATGTCTTATTAAATTGAAATTTTTTTAGTTGTTTCATTAAGTAATTATGGATTTTTTAGAGTGTAGAAATCTTGAAAAAAATTGATCTGTCATGATGGAAACCGTAGGTAAAATGTTAAACAATAATAAATTAAACCATCCCATATGATTTTTCTAAAGAGAACTCTGAACTAGAATTGAGATGTTCTAGAAAATGGTACATGTTTTGAAACTTTGGAAACCAACTAGAAAGCCAATCCTAACCTAATGGTTGGCTGTATATTTCATCCACAATTTACCGGTACTATCACCATGTGAATGTTAAAATGATTTCCAAATGAATTCATCTCCCCCTTAATGAAACTTGATATTATGTGAATCTTAATCCTTGACCCCTTAATGAATAATGCAGATGTTACAACCATATTGGATAGGTTTGTGAACCATTTTCAAAATTTTAAATTTAATTGTGAGCTCGAAGGTGAAACCACACGTAAACTTGGAAACTTTGGCTCTCTTCTTGTGTGGTATTTGTGGCACCCTGGATGGTATCCATGAGTGGGCTCATACATGTGAAGTATGCCTAACTTGTTAATAATGTTGGAATGATCATTATGTTCCTTTAGCACCTAGAAATAGTTTACTTCAAACGTAGGACCTTATTTTGAACACCCACTTACGTGGACCCTTGTAAGGAGGTTAGGCAATAAGGAAAACAAATCTATTTGGAAGCTAAAATTTTCATTGATTAATACTCTCCTATTTTAAATACACTTGAATTTAAACCACGTTATAATTGGTGAGGCATGTTTGTTGAGATAAAAATATACATCCCTTAAAGAGACCGTACTACTAGACATTCACTTATGTGTGACCATGGGGAGGTTTTAGACAATGATGTTAATAATATTTCCTTGGAAGCTATAATTTCTTTTAATTAAATTAATCTAAATAAGATAAACACTTATTACATGACCAAGTTTGAATTGGTGTGACATGCTTATTATGACTAAAAAATGCATGATACGACATGATACCTCATGAATTAATATCCCTGTCTCTTCCAATGACTTCCAGGAGGAAGTCTAATTTTAGGAGAGGGGGATGTAGTACCCACCACTTCTTGCAGTAGTTACTTTTATAACTCATTCCTTTTGTTTGATGATGAACATGGATTTTAGCTCTATTTGGATACTATATTCCCTTATTATGGTTCTATTGACGATAATTTTGGTGATTTGGGTGTATAACACCAAACTAGTATTATGGATAATTATCTTAGATTTACATTGTATGGTTTTGAATATCATCAGGTTATGGTACAATTGGTTTGTGATGGATTTACGTATGGTTTTTTCATATACTTGGTGATCATTTTATTTTTAAAGGATAATTGGATGTAGTCATGTAATGCTTAGAAGGATAGTATAACATGAGATAATATGGATATATATGATTAATTTTTAGTCATTTTATACTGATATTTATTGTGGTATAGTTATTGTGATTTATCCATGATTGATTTATTGAGATTATTTCATTACTGTATTTTATCAAGAAAGTATGTTTAATGTTTGCATTGAGTGTGCAGATTACAAGACACGAGAGAACATGAGTTTCAAGGTATATGTGCCTCGAGTTGCACAAGTGGTCGATTGGGATGAGTCTTTGCCATGCATGATTGTGTGCATCCTTGCATGTTTTGGGAATGTTCATGGTTGAGACACCATGAGTGTTTCCTAATTGTAATTATGATAGAGTGATTTGTTTAGTCTTGAGATAAACTAGTTAAGGGACCTAATGGTCCCCACATGTGTTAGAAGTTTATGAGGATGAGTTAAATTTTCATGGGGAGGTTGGTGTTAGGATAAATATATTATTACTAATTATAAATTACATAGTTAATTATTTAACTATTGTTATCTGGTTATATTTATTTATAACCTTTTGTATTGTTTATTTGTTGCATTATTGTTGCTACTATATTTGTTTGTACTTAGTTGGATATTACTTCCCAGATGTATACCGGAAGTTGTTATGATTTTGGTTGTACTTGTGTAACGTTGTATTTGTTTGCACGTGGCTGTTCAATTCCTATAAGAATTGTAACACTCCATTGTAATGTAAGTTGATTGAATATTAATAAAATTCATCAGGCTTCTACCCTTATTGCTCAGATTACATTTGGTACCAGACTGAGAACATGGACCTGTGAAGAAGATAAGGTGTTGAAAGAGAGATTAGAAGAGATAGAGGAGATTAGAGAAGAATTTGTAACAATTGAGAGCATGTGCAGCCTCTTGCAACTTCCTAGCCCCACCCCTGTATCCCCACAACCTTCTATTTATTCCAGGTGTTTTGATCATATTTTGTTTACACTGGTGCAGGTTGCACCAGGAAAAATTTTACTTGCTAGAATAGGGGTTTTACAGCTAAAATTAGCTAGTTGTTTAGTAACATACATCTATAATTTCCTGTAGCATCTGGTGGGTTTTTGCAAGTTTAAAGGACTGGGTCTAAGTTTAGAGCATTGATCTCCCTCATCAAGTTATCCACAGATCTCTTGACTAAGCTATCTAGTGGGTGGAGGAACACATTGATCCTAGCATTGGATCGAGCCCCTGGGTGAGCCATAGTCAAGTTGCACCAGGTTACTCTATGCATTCTAGTTGGGTTGTATTGATAACCAACGAGCCATCCAAAACCAGTCTTGAAAAACCTATTCTTCATCAAAGGATGAGATTTACATTGGACGTCTCCTATGTTGAGCCTTACTACAGAGTTGCAAGGATTCAAGCTTTTTGAAACATTTAATTACATTTGTTGTGATTGATCTGTGTATTGATGTGCATTGGTGAGCTGTGTATTTCTCTAGATGAGTTCACTTGTGTATTTGTGTGTTAATCCCTCAAAGGGCTGATCCCCCTACCTCCACACTGATCTACATGACCTGTGAAAGCAAACAAATAGAAGTCATAGTAGTCGAACTCCTCCACACAACCTGTGACCCTGCACACAAGAAAAAAAAAAAAGCTTCTATCAAATCCGAGCCATGAGAAGAATTCCAGCGACCCTGCATCAATAATTTTCAAGCAGCCAAACTATGCCTAGTCCCCTTTCTCCAAGCAAAGGCATCAATCAAACAAAAAAATAGCAGATAATCAAAGTAAAATGACTCTCCTACAAACACAAATTGGTGGAGATATACAATGGTGACTAAAGAAAAAGAGACAAATAAAATACAATAGATGCAATAACAAAGTGAGGAGGTGTGATATTTTTCACCAAATAAATAAAGTGAAGCAGTTTCCACAGGAAACCTAATTCAGTGTCCCCAAACCATCCTCCAACTCAACTACCACGTGTACTCCTCCCTATCAGGCATGCATTTGAAAAGGTCTGTAAATTTTCTTTTGACATTAAATATAATTATCTCCATTCCATTGCATATGCGCTAAGGACGTTCAAGTGGCTAGATCAAGTGCTTTGGGTTCGTAACATTCATGGCTCGACTCCCACCAAACTCAAAATTTTAAAACTATTTCTAGTTAGAGGAAGTTTTGGCAGAACCCACCACAAGTAGTTGTGAAAAACCTCCTCTAAACAACTTACTTATAACTAAAGCCACAACTAAATTTTAGCGAGAAAAACCCTAATATAGGGCAAAATTTATTTTCTCCTAATAGGCCTATTTTTACATTCTAAGCAACATTTGCTAAAGGGGGTACACCAAAAAATTACATTTTTAGCTATTTTTATGCAATTTTTGGCATAGAGGGTCCTTTTGGGCTCTGGAGACCACCAGGGCCTGAAAAACAAAAATATTTTTCCTGCCATTCAAATTTTCCAAATTTTTGAATGCAATTTGTATACTTCAGTATATTGTACTAATTTACAGGTTGCCATAGTCAACCGTAAAATTTATAACTACTCAGAAACAGGTGGAATCTTGTACTCAAAAATAATAAAATTTGGTTCAAAAACGCTCACGAAATCCTAGATCTCATTTGTAGCACTTGGTATATATAGTTCCTTTGGTAAGTGCATATGGGTAAATTTGTCACGACTACTACTACACTTAAAGCCTAATATAGCTACAACAACATCATATAGGCATTGACCCTTTAAATCAATGGGGAGTAATAAGGTCATAATACACACACTATGATCCATCCCATCCATTTATGAATGATTGCATGACATACATCTGGAATGAGAAATTATTGGAGTATATAGCAAAGTTATGTGTGCGTATGAGGATATTTCTTTGAGACGGTGTTAATAATCACACAGACCCCTTTTAGTACTATCTTGGTACTAGATATTTAATTCTTTCAATACATTAACGCCTCTTTCATGTACCTCTGGGTATAAAGAAAGGGTGAGCTTCTTCCACATACCACCGGATATACCAGAAGGGCGCATATATAGAAAGGTTTGGTATATTGTATTGACGGTATATAGATTGGGAAACCTTATACCTGGAGTGATAAGAGCATAACCCTGTCAATGATTTCTAAAAAATGGGCACCAGTGCCCCCAATTTTTTTCTTCCAAATTCTTAACTACTAAGAGGAAACAACTATGCTACATAGAAGACTAAAATCAAGACATAACTTGAGTTTTAAGAGATTTGGACTATTGTGAATGGTACTCTAACTAGATTAACTACTGATACAATACAACATCATCAGTTTGATAAAGAAGATGAGAAGGCTAAACTCATCATCTTGTTTGGAGTGTCTGATGATGTGTAATGCCACATTCAAGATGTCAAAGCAACAAAGAAGCGTGGGATAATTTTAGAACAGTATATGAGGCCAAAAACAATAATGTCATACTGAATTTGTAGAGTCAATTTCACACACTGAAGATCAAAAAAATGAGAAAATTGAAAATTTCTTGAGAAGAGTTATAGAGTTGAGGGCTTCACTTCTATCACTGGGAGAATAAGTCTTAGATGAATCTCTCATTCCCATTGTTCTAAGAGCTCTCCCTTCTTCCTACCACATTTTTGTAACAACACTAAACTTGTTTGATACGACAGTTAGTTTTGACAAGTTGGTAAACCTACTGCAACAAGAGGAAGCCATGCATAATAAGGATGATGAATAAGAGCAGGCACTTTCTTCACATCAAAAATGGAAAGGAAAAGGTAAAGGAAAACCTAATTCCTATCAAAAGTCCCAAAAACATCATAGCATCAAGGGGATAATCAACAAAAGAAGAAATGTCTAATTTGTAAAAGAGGACATGCCTTAAAAGATTGTTGGTATAATACTTACAAGAAAGGTTCATCAAACAACTCTGGACCTGCCCAACAAAAATCTCATAAGGGACATACGAACTACAATAAAGGGAAAAAAAGGGGAACTGGAAATGAAGACCCCATCAAAAAGGAAATATTGCTAAGCAACAAGAACAGTCAAACAATGAAGACTACTTGTACACTACTTGATCAAGTGAACCATCCATGTCATCTAGTGATGTATGGTATGTTGATTCAGGAGCCACTTGACACATGACTAGCCACAGAGATTGGTTTACCTCAATGAGTGACACGCCTTTGAAAAATCATGTTTCATTGGGTGATGATTCTTCATACAAAATTCAGGGGATTGGGAACATTTCTCTACCTCTTGGTTCATGCAACTGTAGATTGTAAGATGTATTATATGTCCCTGGGTTGACTAAAAATATTTTTTTAGTTAATCAAATCCTAGATCACAACTTGAAAACTGACTTTTATAGTCATTATAAGAAGAAAACGTGTTTAATTAGAGACAAATCATGAGGCTAAAAAATAGTTGCAACAACGTCCATTGTGGGACATATGTTCCAGCTTGATTTTGTCCACAGAGATGATCAGGAACTTGTGCCTAAGAATTCCACCTCTGGATAATTGTGGCATCAGAGACTTGGTCATGTTAGTTTCAAATATCTCAAGACACTTTACCAACGCAATATGGTACATGGGTTACTATCTCTTTATAAGGATACATACAACTTTCCTCACTGCCTAATAGGAACACAACACAGAGCTTCATTCCAGAAGAGGACATATCGAGTTCATGGTAAGCTTGATCTGGTTCATACTGATATTTTTAGTCCAATGCAACCAAGTCATTTTGGATTTTTGTACTTCACACTTTGTGTTGACACCTATTCAATAAAAATGTGGATTTTTTGTCCTCACAAGAAAAGTGAAGATTTTGAAACCTTTAAGAAATTCAAAGTAGTCATTGATAATGAAACTGGTTATCACGTACGAACTCTCTGCTTAGATCAAGGGGGGTAACTCACCAGTAATGAGTTCAAAGAATACCTACAAGATCATGGGATTCATCGACAAATTCCTCCTCCACACACACCACAGTAGAATGGTGTTTTGAGAGAAGAAATCATACTATAATGGAAATAGTGCGATGCATGACTGATTATTCTGGACTTGCAAAGACATTTTTGGTAGAATCAACAAAGACAACAGTGTATTTGTTGAACAAAGTGCCCACAATTGCTCTTAATGGAGTAACACCACATGAAGCATGGTCAAAGTAGACACCATCTGTTGCACACCTAAGAGTATTTAGGTGCAATGAAAGTATGCACTGTTATCCTGTAAAATTGACAAGGGTAATTTCATGGGTAACCCAATGGAAATTTTGTTCTGGTCCCTCGTTAGGGACCCCTTGCATTCAGAACGTTGCAAAGTCCCTTTCCGGGAAATCTAGTTTCCCAAACTTAGTCTTTTTTGGTCTTTTTTTGGTTGGGCGCACCTTTTGTCTATGCAAAACAGAGTAAGAATGCACCACCTTCATTTCCTTTGGCGCACCCTTTAAAGTGTCAACACACATTTTGGTGTGCCTCCCCGTGATGCACCTTCCTTGCATGCGCCAAGGCACATGCACCTTCGTGTCAACAACATTTTTGTTACGGCGCATTTTGGTGCGCCAAAGGCGCACATAATCACGTGTTAACACGTGTTTTGGTGCGCAAAAGGGCACAAGGTTTGAAGTGTCGACAAGTGTTTTGATGTGGCTCTTTAAAAAGTGGTTGGTGCATTTATTGAAACTTTTCCTATATATAGGCGCATCCGATTTGTCACTTTCACAATTAAAAACACACGTGATAGATTTTATCCCTCTGCACCTGTCAGCACACCTGTCATCCTCGTATCGCGTTCGTGGACCCTGCTTTGTCCCTCACATTATATATTTCAGGTAGGTGGTCTTTATTCCTCTTGTGTTTTTACTTTTGGTTGTTTGTTTGTGTAGTAGGATGCATGGATTTGTAGAGCCCCTCCTTTACAGTTCTTGTTTTCCTTCTCCCATACTCTTCCTCCTCTTTCCAAATCTGCTGGTAAGGAGGAATTTTCCTCAGAAAATCACTTGGATCTCCTTAGTATGCCCTCTTCACTATTCAAAAAACCCTACAGAAGAGGCTTAGAACACATGCAACCCCTCCAGAGAAAGAAACAAGACTTAAAAGTAAGTGCGACTGCATTTTCCTCTTGGCGCATTCGCCATGCTTGCTACATAAAAAACAGTTGCACCCTCAAGCCACACTTTCCTTACTTGCAACAACCAAAATCCCTACACCCTCTTGGCACACTGAAATCCTATGTAACATTGCAAAAACCTACGCCATTGGCGCACCATACACCCATGCAACACCAACCTTACTTGCGCAAGGTATAAAACTGTTAAACGGCGCAAGCGCACCCCCTGTTATGGTAACACATTATCATGAAAACATTTCATGCACCGTGCTAAGTTCCCCTATTACACATGTAAATATGATGTTACACACACTAAACCTGTGCCCTTTGGCGCATCCTGTCCCTGTGCAACATGAAAATTATCTGCACCCGGTATAAAACACATATAAATGGCGTAGGCACAATTCTGTTTGCAACAACAAAAATTTCATGTGCAGCATCCATGCACCTTGCGCCCTTGGGTGCTGATTTATCCCTTGTAACACCCTTTTTCTATGTGCCATACTATTTAACCCTACAGCCTGCAGTGTTCATGCACCCTGCACCCTGATGCCTTAAAATTGCTAACTCTTCCTTCTGTCAATTCTTTAATGGGAGATCAAACAGCTAACATGACTCTTCTATGTTGGGTTTCACTTCTTCTTCTTGTAGATCAGTAACTGAGTTTAGAACTACATATGTCTACATCAAGCAAGAGACCAACCAAGTCTAAGTAAAAGCCAAGCTTACAGAGGAAGAGATGAAGTATAAATATCAGAGGGTCAGGATGCCTGAATCCCAGGTAGAATGTGACCTGGCTATAAAAGACTCTGAGCTCGGGCACATCGATATGGAGGATTTCTGGGCCAGAACTAGGAGGGTCACAGGAAGTCCCTGGATGGACAAACTGGTAGGCAGTGGCCTGCATTTTGTTGGGGGGATCCCAGTTAGTGTGGTAAACAATGAATTCATGATGGTAGTGGCCCGCTGCTACAACAAATACACAAGGTGTGTCCAGAATGAGAAGGGCGAAGTCGTAATCAACCTCACTACCCGGCACTTTGAAATTACACTTGGCATTCCTCACCACTGGAACTTTTTGTTCGTAAGCCAAGAAGACTGCACCAAGGCTTGGGGGGACAACGAAGACCAGTGTATGCAATTGATGAATGAGGTATACTTGAAAAATAAGAAGGTGGTAACAAGATGGCCACAGGTCATTCATCGCAGTGATTTCTCTGAGGAAATACGTGATACCATCACGTTCCTAAGAAGAGTATTTGGGCTTCCTGACGCCCACTACTTTCATAAATGGATGCTCGGGTACTTGGAGACAATGAAAAATAATGTACCTGATCAACGCTTCGAGTGGGCAGAGATCATAAGAAGCACTATATCCTAGCAGCTCCAACAACTCACCACAACGGGGAGGTTCTACATGAACTCCTACATAGTTTATACTGCAGCCTCAGAGAGGGATTATCCAGCATTGATGCGATGCGTGGTTTGGCCCCAAGTGAAAATATATGAATACTACCCAGAGTTGAAGCTGGATTATAGTATTTCATAGTTTACAAAGATTAACGACACCTTCTTCTATGGCATCATCTACCTTTTGAGGCCAAACATGACTCACGGTCAATCGACCAAGAGCATTGTTGCAGAAACAGAGAAATGGGGGGCCGTATTCAAGTAATTTCCCACCTTCACCTATCTAAGGGCAGCCAACTTCTTGGGGGAACCCACCAAATTGCCAAGATATGTCGGCCCCAAGTTGATCCTGTTGGAGCTATCCAGACAGCTCATAACCTTCCACGAAAAGTGTTTGAAGAGAAAGAAGGGTGGAACTCCTTTCCCCCTCATAGTGGGCAGGTACACTTGTCTTTCCCACCACAAAGCCCGAGAGATGTTTGTAGAGCTAGAATTACTCAATCTAAAGCACAACTTCCCAGTAAGGCCCACTTTCAACCTAAGGAATTTCCTTCCCAGGGCCAAACTCGATCTAATCCACATTCCACAGATCAAGGATATTTATATCGACTTGTATCATGAGGTCAAGATCAGAAGAAAAGATCACTCCCACTTGGATTTGGCTGAAATAATTCAGTATGGTGTAGCCATCGTCCCAAAAGGTTATCAAACTACTGATCAAGAAGTTGATCAAGTATATCTTGACACAGATGGGGACGACTGGCTATTTGATGTAATCGATAGAATTAAAGTGCCCCAAACCATTGAAGAAAGGGTCAAAGAAACTCTGTGGAGAACAGAGAACTGGTGCAGGATGAATGGCCTCATCTACCTTGAGGTAGATTTCACCACATCTCCATTGGGAAATACACCTTCCAGACCGAAACATCTACCAAAGGGTAGAGGCAAAGACAAAGAGGGTGAGTTAAGCTCTGACTAAGAAGAGCCTCCTGAGAGTCCCCCTTCCGCCACACAAGAACAAGTTGTAACTCTAGCTTCTCCAGAAAATTAAGCGGCCAAAGATGTTCCAATGGGCACATCCACTCAGGATGTGGTCACTACTACAACTGTTGAGGTCCCTTCTGTCCTTTCTCCCTCTCCTCCTTCCCCTCCTCGTGTGACCCAAGTGACCATTACTTTGGTTGTATCCTCTCCCCCATCTTCTATTGTTCCCCCTTCCTTTTCATCCATCTTCTCTTCTCCCATAGAGTTGTCCCCCACCATTTCTTCCCTCATCTCTTAGCTCCCTTCCATTCCCATGTCTACCTCCCCTGCGGTATCTCTTCCTCCCGTGAGCACTTTCTTGGCCTCCCTCTCCATGCCACCTCCAAGTGTCTCAACGCACTTTCCTTCTACTACTGCATTTGCTCCCTTTTCTACTTCTGGTCCCCCTCCCATAAGTCCAGCATGGATCTCTTAGCACCTGAGCCAACAAAAGAGGAAATTTTCCATTACACCGATGGACTTCTCCGTCATTCCATCAAAGGGGGCCAAGAAGTAAAAACCTATTACCCACTTCTCTCAGAGTGCGTCAAGAGAGAGAGTAATGGAGATAGCGTATCCTAATCCTTTAAAGGATAAAAAGGATCTGTCTTGTACAGATTATACAGTGACCCAAGTCACAATGGGGACGTCTTCCGAAATCCTTCAGGGAGAGGCCCTACCTGCAATTGACACCCTTTGCAAGAAGCTCCAGGAAGAAAATAAAGAAAAGAGTCTTTTAAAGGAGCAAAATAAACATCTCCTCCACGCCTTGCAAAAAATAGGTAGTGCACCTCCTACAACTACCGCCGAAACTCCTGAGCCTCTGAGCCAGGATAAGATAAATGAATACGCCAAAATCAGCAAGCAGGGTATGGATGTTTCCACCTGGAGAAGCCAAATCCTCAAAGAGAGTGAGGGAGTAATCGCCAAGTTCACTAGATTGTATCAAAATATCAGTCGAGCGAACAAAAAGCTCTAGGTGATTATAGGACCCATCTCCGAAGAGCTGGACCATGCCAGGATGCAGCATGAGACCTTTCAGAAAATGATCAACTATTCAGTCAAAGATCTGGTCAAGTTCAGTGTCTTTGGTCACCCCAGAGCCCTCAACAAAATCCTTTATACTCTGGACTACCGGGTCGATCAGTTAGAGTTTGTCCTGGAAAAGATTGACAAAATCAAGGAGGAAGCCCTGGATGTAATGCATCAAATGGAGAAGATTATCCTGAGAATGTCTCCGGGCTTGCTCACTCCTTCTTTCACCTTGAGAAAGGTTGATGAAACTATTCATATCTTCAAGGAGATCGTTTCACAAGGGCTGGGGCCAAAAGTCACTTTCGATGCCGAATCCATCAACAACCTGTTGGCCTGTCGTGACTTCATAGGGTACCTGATAGAGGTAGAAAATGAATATTCCAAGCTCCCAGAAAAGTTCACAGATGATCGGAAGACTTGTGAGGATATCAGTGATCATCACAAGGATCCTTCCTAGGATCAACTTCAGCCCATGATCAGCAAGTTCATGGAATATTGTGTCCAGTTCCACATCACATCTCCTGAGCAGTAGCAGAAGCAGGATACCCCCTTTCAGCTACGGGACGACAATGAATAGTCTTATTATTCTCAACCTTATCTTTGTAAATATCTAAAGTATGTTGACACAAATGATGACATCATCCATGTTGCACCATGGGATGATGTCATCCACCATGTTGTCAAAAGTCAACAAATGACTTTGAGATATTTTGTAAGATATTTTGTTATTAAGTGGTTGGTTTGTTTTTTCCTTATTTTCTTCTCTTCTTCTATAAATACTTGAATACTTGTTGTATTTAAGGGGTGGATACTTTTCAGATGAAAAATAGAAGTAAGAAGAAAAAACTTTGAACTTTTTGTAACAGAAACAAATATTAATACAATATTTAGACTTTGTGCTGAATACCTGTGTTTTACATCAGATGTTTCTTATGTTAGATTTATATGGTTGTTCTGTTGAATCTACTTCTACTTTGTTGTCATTTATTCATCAGGATTATTTTATTCATCTATGCAAGTAGGTTCGGCTCTGTTTACTACCAACTCAAATCATAGATCTTCTGACCTTTCTTCTTTAGAATTCATTTCTTTTCTCCCTTCAGATCTTTCCCATCTCCCCACCTCGTTACTTTCCCTTATTTTATAGTTGGAAATACCTCTACTGGAATGAGATCCCAACCCCTAAAGGTATAATATTGTGAGACTTGCACAAGATTCCTTCTGGTAGAATAACAATAAACTAGCTCGCTTTGCTGAGTCAAAGAGGGGCTATGCCCTACACACTATTGGCTAGTCTGTCCATAGATCTTCCCACATGACAGATTTTCAAACCAATAGTTTTTGGCGACTCCACTGGGGATCAAACGGATCTAGCAAATCTATGGTTTTTATCAGAAAAATCACTACCTATTTGCAAATCTAAACTGTTTGCTTAATATCCAAATTTTTTGTAAAAATACTCCAAATTGAAAATTTTCTTCTTAGATCCATAGATCTGGTCTAGATAAACATCTTTAGTTCACTGAGTTTTTTACAAAGTCCGTATTTTTTTGTAGATCTGAGTTTCTGATAGTTGACCAAAATTTTCAAACTCTTTGAAAAATCAACTCTAGATCTGAAAATCAGCTTACTAAGTTTTACGACCATTTTATCTTTGTTAAATCTGTCATATAAACCACAATCGGTTTTCAAGAGAAGGATAAAATTTAAATATTTAGAAAAGTACATGCTGCTGGTTTTTGTCAGAAAAATCAGAAAATCAGCAAGTACAATAAAAAAGAATTCTTAAATATGTTCCAAAAAACTACAGACCTGGAAGGTACACTTGCAGGTGAACCATTTACTCGTAGTAGGAGAGCTCGTGGAGAAATTGATCCTACTTTCAATCTACTTCAAAGGCACAACTTCAATATAACACCAACACACTTCTCATCGCTAAGTTTAGCTAACCGGTCATCCAAGAGTCTCTCACCTCCACGAAGGAAGCATCTCTCACCAGGAATAGCCACATCACTTTGTAGTGCCTTACTGCTTAGTGGTACTGTGCTTCCAGCTCGCGTTATTTTTCCAGCCATCCAAATGGTAGTACCATGGGGAAATGCTATGGGCCCTCTAGCTTTGCCACATCCTGTTCACGCGCTCCCATATGGAAACTGAAAGAATTTTCTCAAATTTGATGGGAGCGGAAACCAAAGCACTGACTCACATATATCTGCATTCATCATGTCATGTAGTATCCTCGATGTGACCCATGAAGATGTGTCGGTTCACCTTTTTCTGGAAACCTTGTAAGGACCAGCAGCGGAATGGTTTCAGTATTTGCTGGCTAGATCTTTTACTAGTTGGGCCACCTTATGGGCTGCATGTGAAGACAGGTATAAGCCTTCCGAAGATGCATTCGCGTTGCTGTCAAAGATCACTCACCTAAAGAAGGAGGTCAATGAAACTATGCGTGACTTCATCGCCCGTTTCAATTCACTGATCAACCATGTTCTGCCTACCATGCTTCCAACACCGGAAAATCAGAAGTGTTTCTTTGTAAATGCCATGAGCTCGAAAGTAAGTTTCTTACTCCTGCAAGAACAAGTTGCTACTTTGATTCTCACCCAGGTTGCTACCATCCGGATCGAAGATAACTTGCTAATATCGAGCGAATTAAAAAGAGAATCGTCCAAGCTTAAATCTTCTATCCCTTCTCCCACCACTTCATCTGATCCGGCATTTCAAAAGATGGTGAAGGACTTGCTCGCATTAAAGAAGCAGTTAGCCCAAGCTTCTCCCAGTTCCTCGTACCGGGATATTCCACAAAGAACTTTCACTCCCAACAGCGTCCCACATAGGCTGCATTTTCTTGCAATTGCTCCGTGGTTGGTGCTTGAGGCTCCTCTGGTCAACGCTTTATCCGAAATTGAAGAAGAGGAGAAAAATTATCAAGAACCTTCATCTCAAGGTGAAGATGATCAAGATGTCAGTGAACCGACTGGCGACTCTACTATTGGGTATATGGAATTTGACGAGGGGGAATCTGATGAAGAGGAGGGTACCCAAGGATATGCAAGCAGACAGTCATATGATATTTTCACCCACTCACAAGGAAAGGAAGTAGAGGTTGCTACCCAGATACAAAATGAAAAGGCCATGCTAAACACGCCTCCAACCATCGCTAAACGAGGTAGTCCCCTTCCGGCTCAACCTATTATTATATCTTTTTCAAAAAAATCTTTTTCCCTTGTCTCACCTCCGAGTCAGCCCTCTCGTATTCCTATCAAGGCAGTAATCCTACCCTACTGTCGTGAAATGAGGGACTCATTCCTCCATCAACGTAACCCTTGGCCACGTTTGACATAATTGACCATGCTAAAAAGACCAAGATCCAAATGTCTGAAGCTGAGTATCTTCAGTCAAACCCTGAACAGCTTGTAAGGTTGACCAAATACATCTAAAGTTAGGCTATCACAACTACTCAGATTTCCCCAAAAGGAATCCTCTCTACCCCTCCTTTGTCCCGCATAAACATGGCCTTGACTTCCACATCAGGCAAGATAGAACCTTTCTACCTCTCCCTCCTAATCAATGGCCACAAACTAAGCAACTACATAATTGATTCTGGAGCTTCTGATAATGTAATGCCGGCAAAAGTTGCCCATGCTCTGGGCCTCACCCTTACCAAGCCTTTTGTGCAGATGTTATTCCTTGGAAACCAAGCAAGTTCCGTTGATCGGTCAAATCAAAGACACGCAATTTGCATTTACAGTATTCCCAGAAAAAAGGATAAAAATGACCGTCCTTATTGCCGATATTCCAGCAACCTACGGAATTCTGCTAGGAAGGAGTTTTTGCAGTGAAGTTGGTGGGGAGATTCATATGGACTGGTCTAAGGCTAGAATCCCCATCAAAGGTGTAATGCAAACATTGGATCCTGAATCGCAAAAGAAGTACCTAGTTACTAACTCTAACAACCCCAAATCTCAAATTCTCTTCGAATCATCAGGGATGGGAAACTATTTCTTTTCTACCGAGTTTGAAAAAATGGATTTCCTCATCCAAGTAGAGGATCTTAACAAGATTTGGACTTTGCAGTTTGATGGTAGTTGCACAACTAGTGGGTGCAGCACTGGCGCCGTGCTAATATCCCCCAAAGAAGAGATTATTCCACTCTCTTTCAAGTTACAATTTTTCAACACAAATAATACTGTTGAGTATGAATCTTTGTTACTTGGCATGCAAGCCACAAAGGAAAGGGGAATCAAGAATCTGAAAGTACAAGGTGATGTAGAGCTGGTCATAAATCAAGTTAAAAGGATATACCAAGTGAAGAATGAAAGGCTCAGACATTACCGCAATGCGGTGTGGGACATCATCGAGGAGTTTAATGCTTTTTCAATAAAATCCATCCCAAGAGCTCAGAATGACATGGCCGTTTCATTGGCCGTTTTGGCATCCCTCGTGCTCCCTCACCCAGGTTTGAGAACAGACAAATATACCATTGAGGTGGTTTTTCACCCAAGCGTGCCAGACAATTCTCAGCACTGACAAGTATTCAACGATGACAATCAACTCATTGCCTTTCTCGAAAAGGCGGAAAATTTTAGTGAACTTTATTTTGAAGGATCCACTTCTACATGTTGTGAATCAGTTACCGATCAAAACAAAGAATCAAAAGGAAGTGATGACATATGTCAACTCAAAGGAAATAAAATTCAAAAAGGTTTGGTTTCTCTAGAGCGTTTGTTCGACAGGCATGATCATTTTGTAAAAAAGAAAAGGCGAGATGATCTTGGCTCCTCCCTAGAAACTGAACCAGTCAATTTAGGTATTATGGAACATCCGCAGTTTGTAAACATCGGAAAGTGTTACACACTCGAGGAAAAGTGGAAGTTCGTCAAATTGTTAAAAAAATACATGGATGTATTGGCATGGTCCTACGCCAATCTAAAGTCCTTTAAGCCAAAATACGTCCAGCATGACATCCCATTGAAAGAGGATGTCAAACCCTTTCACCAAAAGTAGAGAAACTATAATCCTAAGATCTCAGGTACTATCCAGGCTAAAATTCAGAAAATGCTAGATGCACGGATCATTTTTCCTATCCATCACAGTACCTGGGTCACGAACATTGTGCCAGTGCGCAAGAAGAATGGCGAGATACACATATGCGTAGATTTCCGTAACTTAAATCAAGCATCCTTGAAGGATAACTACCTACTTCCCATAATGGATTAGGTTCTGAAAGTAGTAACTAGATCAGAAATGTTGTCCATGCTTGATGGTTTTTCAGGCTACAATGAGATTGAAGTCTCACCCAAAGACCAATTCAAAACAGCATTCACTACCCCTTGGGGTACGTTTGCTTATAGCATAATGCCTTTTGGCCTGACCAATGCTGGTGCCACTTTTCAGCGGGCCATGGACTTTGCGTTCAGAGGTATGATGGGCAAGGTCATCGTAGTCTAATTGGATGACTTAACTGTGTTCTCCAAACAATGAAATGATCATTGTGATTATTTGGAGCAAGTATTGATTAGATGCCGAGAGCACAGAATCTCCCTGAATCTAAAAAAATCTATTTTCGGAGTCACAGAGGGAAATTTACTGGGACATGTTAGCAAAGAAGGGACGAAGATAGATACCAAAAGAGTTAAGGCTATTCAGAGCCTTACTTTACCTACAAGCAAGACCGACGTTCACTCCTTCGAAAAAGTGAATTTTCTCAGGTGCTTTGTTCCTGACTTTGCTGAAAAGACTTGCCACATATTAGACAAGATGAAAGGGTCCCCAACTTTCCGATGGAGCGAAGAAGGGAAGAAGTCATTCGAGGAGATAAAAGCCTCCATCACTCATGCACCAGTCCTGGTATGTCCCAATTTCTCCAAGGATTTTATTATGTATAACTATGCATCTGAGCACACTGTGTTGACCATCCTAATGCAAAGGAATTCTCAAGATGTTGAATCCTTGATTACGTTTATGAGTTATCCTCTCAAGCCTCATGAATTAAAAATGACCCAGTTGGAAAAACATGCCTTCGCCATTGTCAAGGCAGTTAAGAACTTCAGGTATTACATTCTAAACTCTCATACGATGGTTCTAGTTCCTGACATGGCAGTAAAGTCCATCTTAACTCAACAGGAGCTAGGGAGTTTGTGAGGAAATTGGATCACAAAAGTCCAAGAGTATCATCTGGATATAAAACCAACCAAGTTGGTAAGAGGCAAGGGCCTATGTCAAATTATGGCTGAAAACCAAGATTCAGAAGTTTCCAAGGGAAAAGATGATTGCGCCAATGGAACACAAAGCTAGCTAGAGAAATTCGATTCACTACCCATGGTTCTTTTTATCGCAACCAGCGACGAGTGGTATTCTGATATTGCTTTCTTTCTCACCTATGGTGAATTCCCAGCTCGTCTAACTACAAAGGAGAAGTGCGCTATAAAGCTCAGAGCAGCCAGATATATCATCTTCGATGACGGTCTATACAAATGTGGAATAGATGGCATCTTCTTGCGATGTGTTGACAAGCCACAACAGGTAAAGTTACTTGAGAGTTTTCATGATTCGGCCTGTGGTGGCCATTTCTCCTCTTCCGTGATGGCACACAAGATCATCTGGGCCAGGTACTATTGGCCAACACTTTTCCAAGATATAGCCACTTGGGTAGCAAAGTGTGAGCCTTGCTAGAAATTTTTCAGCAAGCCCAAATTAGTTGCTTTTCACCTCAGGCCGGTCATCATTGACGAACCATTCAGGCAGTGGGGAATCAATTTTATCGGTGCACTCAATCCCCAATCAAGTGCCGGACATAGTTATGTCCTGACAGCAATAGATTACTTCATGAAATGGGTGGAAGCCATACCTGTCAAACATGCCACTTTTGAGGTTGTTTGCGGTTTCATTAAAGAAAATATCATTGTCAGGTTTGGCATTCCAAACAAGATTGTTGCTGATAATGCTTCCAACTTCTCCTCATGAGAAGTTGTTGGTTTTTGCTATGAGTACAAAATAACTTTGGCTCATGCCTCAGATTATTACCCTCACGGAAATGGTCAGGAAGAATCCAATAATAAAAACTTAGTAACCATCATACGAAAACTAGTGGATGATAATCAACGAATGTGGCACAAGTCATTATACAATGCTTTGTGGGCAGACCGCATTACCCCCAAGAGGTCTCTCAGCATGTCACCTTTTCAAGTGTTATATGGAACCGACGCCAAGCTTCCCATTTCTGTGGAACTCCCTACTCTACGCTTGGCATGAGCAATCAAAGATGAGACTTTCTAAAATTCCCTTGAAAAGAGGATCATGTATCTAGCAGAGCTCAAAGAAAAGAGAGTAAGAGTGGTTGATAGGATCACTGAACATCAGAATCAGGTCAAGAGATTATTTGATAAAAAAGCTAAGCAAAGAGAGTACCGGGTGGGAGACCTCTTCCTTTTCTGGGACAAACGAAGAGAGCCGAAGGGCATGCACGGAAAATTTGATTCCCTATGGAGAGGACCTTTCAAGATCAAGCAGCTCAACAGAGAGAATAACTTCTATCTCTCGTAGCTAGATGGAACTGAGCTCCCACTTCCCTATAGCGGGCAGCATCTGAAAATCTTCAGGAAGTAGAGCTTTCTCTCTTCTTTATACAGTTTTCTTCAGTTGTGTGTTTGTTTTTGTCATGTGTTTTCTTTTATTGGTTGTGTGTTTCCCCTTTTTTGGTCGCCCTTGTTTTTAACTCGTTAGCCTAATGGATAGGCACATGCAGATCTGGGATTCTCTACCCCTAAGTTTCACTCAGAGATAGTCCCCAGAAAGAGCCAGCTATTATCCCGTAAAATTGACAAGGGAAATTTCACGGGTAACCCAATGGAAATTTTGATCTAGTCCCTCGTCAGGGACCCCTTACGTTCGGAACGTTGCAAAGTCCCTTTCCAGGAAATCTAGTTTCCTGAACTTAGCCTTTTTTGGTCTTTTTTTGGTTAGGTACACCTTTTGTCTGTGTAACACAGAGTAAGTATGCACCCCCTTCATTTTCTTTGGCGCACCCTTTAAAGTGTCGACACATGTTTTGGTGCGCCTCCCCATGATGCGCCTTCCTTGCATGTGCCAAGGCGCATGAGCCTTCGTGTCAACAACATTTTTGTTGCGCCACATTTTGGTGCACCAAAGGCGCACATAATAATGTGTTAACACGCGTTTTGGTGCACCAAAGGGCACAAGGTTTGAAGTGTTGACGGGCATTTTGATGCGCCTCTTTAAAAAGTGGTTGGCACATTTATTACACCTTTGCCTATATATAGGTGCATTTGATCTGTCACTTTCACAATTAAAAACACACGTGATAGATTTTATCCCTCTGCACCTGTTAGCACACCTATCGTCCTCATATCACATTCATGGACCCCGCTTCATCCATCACGTTATATATTCTGGGTAGGTGGTCTTTATTCCTCTTGTGTTTTTACTGTTGGTTGTTTGTTTGTGTAGTAGGATGCATGGATTTGTAGAGCCCCTCCTTTACTGTTCTTGTTGTCCTTCTCCCATACTCTTCCTCCTCATTCTAGATCTGCTGGTAAGGAGAACTTTGCCTTAGAAAATCACTTGGATCTCCTTAGTATGCCCTCTTCACTATTCAAAAAACCCTGCAGAAGAGGCTTAGAACACATGCAACCCCTCCAGAGAAAGAAACAAGACTTAAAATTTCATGCGACTGCATTTTCCTCTTGGCACATTTGCCATGTTTGCTGCATAAAAAACAGTTGCGCCCTCAAGGCACACTTTCCTTGCTTGCAACACCCAAAAGCCCTGCGCCCTTTTGGCACACCGAAATCCTATGTAACATTGCAAAAACCTGTGCCATTGGCACACCATACACCCATGCAACACCAACCTTACTTGTGCCAAGTATAAAACTGTTAAACGGCGTAGGTGCACCCCCTGTTACAGTAAAACATTGTCATGCAAACCTTTCATGCACCTTGCCAAGTTACCCTGTTGCACACGTAAAGATGATGTTACACACACTAAACCTATGCCCTTTGGCACATCCTGTCCCCGTGCACATGAAAATTATCTATGCCCAGTATAAAACGCATATAAATGGCATAGGCGCACTTCTGTTTGCAACAACAAAAATTTCATGTGCAGCATCCATGTGCCTTGTGCCCTTGGGCACTAATTTATCCCTTGTAACACCCTTTTTTTGTGCACCATACTATTTAACCCTGAACCCTGTAGTGTTCATGCGCCCTATGCCCTGATGCCTTAAAATTTCTAACTCTTCCTTCTGTCAATTCTTTAATGGGAGATCAAACAACTTACATGACTCTTTTGCATTGGGTTTTGCTTCTTCTTCTTGCAGATCAGGAACTGAGTTCAGAACTACATATGTCTACAGCAAGCAAGAGACCAACCAAGTCTAAGGGTAAAACCAAGCTTACAGAGGAAGAAATGAAGTATAAATATCAGAGGGTCAGGATGCCCGAATCCCAGGTAGAATGTGACCTGGATATAAGAGACTCTGAGCTCGGGCACATCGATATGGAGGATTTCTGGGCTAGAACCAGGAGGGTCACAGGAAGTCCCTGAATGGACAAACTAGTAGGCAGTGGCCTGCATTTTGTTGGGGGGTACCAGTCAGTGCGGTAAATAATGAATTCATGAAGGTAGCGGCCCGCTGCTACAACAAAGACACAAGGTGTGTCCAGAATGAGAAGGGAGAGGTCGTAATCAACCTCACTTCCCAAAACTTTGAAATTATGCTTGGCATTCCTCACTACCGGCACTTTTTGGCCATAAGCCAAGAAGAATGCACCAAGGCTTGGGGGGACAACGAAGAACAGTGTATGCAATTTATGAATGAGGTATACCTGAAAAACAAGGTGGTAACAAGATGGCCATAGGTCATTCATCGCAACGATTTCTCCGAGGAACTAAGTGATACCGTCACATTCCTAAGTAGAGTATTTGGGCTTCTTGATGCCTACTACTTTCATAAATGGATGCTCAGGTACCTGGAGACAATGAAAAAGAATGTGCCTGATCAATGCTTCGAGTGGGTGTAGATCATAAACAACACTATATCCGAGCAACTCCAACAACTCACCACAACGGTGAGGTTCTACATGAACTCCTACGTAGTTTATGTTTCATCCTTGGAGAGGGATTATCCAGCATTGATACGATGCAGGGTTTGGCCCCAAGTGAAAATATATGAATACTACCCAGAGATGAAGGTGGGAAATAGTATTTCACAGTTTACAAAGATTAACGACGCCTTCTTCTATGGCATCTTCTACCTTTTGAGGCCAAACATGACTCACGGTCGAATGACCAAGAGCATTGTTACAGCAACGGAGAAATGGGGGGCCGTATCCATGTAATTTCCCACCTTCACCTATCTAAGGGCAGCCAACTTCTTGGGGGAACCCACCAAATTGCCAAGATATGCTAGCCCCAAGCTGATCTTGTTGGAGCTATCCAGACAGCTCATAACCTACCATGAAAAGTGTTTGAAGAGAAAGAAGGGTGGAACTCCTTTGCCCCTCACAGTGGGTAGGTACACTTGTCTTTCCCACCACAAAGCCTGGGAGATGTTTGCAGACCTAGAACTGCTCAATCTAAAGCACAACTTCCCAGTAAGGCCCACTTTCGACCCAAGGAATTTCCTTCCAAGGGCCAAACTCGATCCAATCCACATTCTGCAGATCGAGGATATTTATATCGACCTGTATCATGAGGTCGAGCTCAGAAGAAAAGATCACTCCCACTTGGCTTTGGCTGAAATCATTTAGTACGGTGTAGCCATCATCCCAAAAGGTTATTAAACTGTTGATTAAGAAGTTGATCGGGTATATCTTGACATGGATGGGGATGACTGGTCGTTTGTTGTAATCAACAGAACTAAAGCGCCCCAAACCATTAAAGAAAGGGTCAAAGAAACTCTGCAGAGAATAGAGCACTAGTGCAGGATGAATGGCCTCATCTACCTTGGGGTAGATTTCACCACATCTCCATTGGGAAACGCACCTTCTAGACCGAAAAATATACTAAAGGTTAGAGGTAAAGACAAAGAGGGTGAGTCAAGCTCTACCCAAGAAGAGGCTCCTGAGAGTCCCCCTTCCACTACATGAGAACAAGTTGTAACTCTGGATTCTCCAGAAAAAGAAGTGGCCGAAGATGTTCTAATGGGAACATCCACTCAGGATGTGGTCACTACTACAACTATTGAGGTCCCTTCTATCTATTCTCCCTCTCCTCCTTCCCCTCCTCATGTGACCCAAGTGACCATTCCTTTGGTCGTATCCTCTCCCCCATCTTCTATTGTTCCCCCTTCCTCGTCATCCGTCTTCTCTTCTCTTGCAGAGATGTCCCCCACCATTTCTTCCCTCATCTCTCAGCTCCCTTCCATTCCCATGTCTACCTCCCCTGCGGTATCTCTTCCTCCTGTGAGCACTTTCTTGGCCTCCCTCTCCATGCCGCCTCCAAGTGTCTCAATGCACTTTCCTTCTACTACTGTAGATTCTCCCTTTTCTACTTCTGGTCCCCCTCCCATAAGTCCAACATGGATCTCTTAACACCTGAGCCAAAAAAAGAGGAAAGTTCTCATTGCACCAATGGACTTCTTCGTCATCCCATCAAAGGGGGCCAAGAAGTAAAAACCTATTACCCACTTCTCTCAGAGTGCGTCGGGAGAGAGAGTAATGGAGATAGCGTATCCCAATCCTTTAAAGGATAAAAAGGATTTTTCTTCGATAGATTATACAGTGACCCAAGTCATAATGGGGATGTCTTCCAAAAGCCTTCAGGGAGAGGCCCTATCTGCAGTTGATGCCCTTTGCAAGAAGCTCCAGGAAGCAAAGGAAGAAAAGATGATTTTAAAGGAGCAAAATAAACATCTCCTCCACACCTTGCAAAAAATGGGTAGTGTGCCTCCTACAACTACCGCTGAAACTCCTGAGCCTTTGAGCCAGTATAAGATAAATGAATACGCCAAAATCAGCAAGCAGGGTATGGCAGTTTCCACCTGGAGAAGCCAAATCCTCAAAGAAAGTGAGGGAGTAATCGCCAAGTTCACCAGATTGTATCAGAATATCAGTCGGGTGAACAAAGAGCTCCAGGTGATTGCAAGACCCATCTCTGAAGAGCTGGACCATGCCAGGATGCAACATGAGACCTTTCAGAAAATGCTTGACTATGAAGTCGAAGATCTAGTCAAGTTCAGCATCTTCGGTCACCCCAGAGCCCTCAACAAAATCCTTTCTACTCTGGACTACCGGGTTGATCAGTTGGAGTTTGTCCTGCAAAAGATTGACAAAATCAAGGAGGAAGCCCTAGATGCAATGCATCAAATGGAGCAGATTATCCTGAGAATGTCTCTGGGCTTTCTCACTCCTTCTTTCTCCTTGAGAAAGGTTGATGAAACTATTCGGATCTTCAAGGAGATCATTTCGCAAGGGTTGGGTCCAGAAGTCACTTTCGATTCCGAATCCATTAACAACCTGCTGGCCTGTCGTGACTTCATAGGGTACCTGATAGAGGTAGAAAATGAATATTCCAAGCTCCCAGAAAAGCTCACAGATGAGTGGAAGACTTGCAAGGCTATTAGTGATCGTCATAAGGATCCTTCCCAGGATCAACTTCAACCCATGATCAGCAAGTTCATGGAATATCATGCCCAGTTCCACATCATGTCTTCTGAGCAGCAGCAGAAGCAAGATACCCCCTTTCAGTTGTAGGACGACGATGAATAGTCTCATTCTTCTCGACCTTCTCTTTGTAAATATCTAAAATATGTTGACACAAATGATGACATCATCCATGTTGCACCATGGGATGATGTCATCCACCAAGTTGTCAAAAGTCAACAAATTACTTTGAGATATTTTGTAAGACATTTTGTTATTAAGTGGTTGGTTTGTTTTTGCCTTCTTTTCTTCTCTTCTTCTATAAATACTTGAATACTTGTTGTATTCAAGGGGTGGAAACTTTTCAAATGAAAAATAGAAGTAAGAAGAAAAGACTTTGAACTTTTTGTAACATAAACAAATATTAATACAATATTTAGACTTTGTGCTGAATACCTATGTTTTACATCAGACCTTTCTTATGTTAGATCTGTATGATTGTTCTGTTGAATCTACTTCTACTTTGTTGTCATTTATTCATCATTATTGCTTTATTCATCTATGCAAGTAGGTTCGGCTCTGTTTACTACCAACTCAAATCATAGACCTTATGACCTTTCTGCTTTGGAATTCATTTCTTTTCTCCCTTCAGATCTTTCCCATCTCCCCACCTCATTCCTTTCCCTTCTCTTATAGTTGGAAATACCTCTACTGGAATGAGATCCCAACCCCTGAAGGTAGAATATTGTGAGACTTGCAAAAGATTCCTGATGGTAGAATAGCAATAAACCAGTTCACTTTGATGAGTTAAAGAGGGGCTATGCCCTACACACTATTGGCTCGTTTGTCCATAGATCTACCCACACGACAAATTTTCGAGCCAACATGCACGTACCCAAAAAAAATAGAAATAAATTGGACATGAAGTCATAAAAACTCATCTTCATTGGGTACAGATTGATGGATCTAATGACTAGAAAAGTCTACACTAGCAGAGATTTTTATTTTTTTGTGAAAAAGGAAGAAGAGTCTCCTCCTCCATACTCACTTCATGTAGATTCTTCACTAGTTGTAAAAACTGAAGTTGGTGTTACTACATATGATGAAAGTGATGACGGGGATGATGGTGTTGATATGATAGAACCATGACCCATGGGAATAGTTTAACATATTCCCAAGTGGTGTACTAGCACATTACAAGTTGCAAGAATGGATGCTCCACTGGATACATCCACCCTGGACCACAGACTTGTAGTAAAGCAATAGAAGAAGTGAACTTTCTTTGATGAGTAGAGTTATTGAGTTTTATGAGCCCTCTACAGTTGAGGAAGCTCTATAGTTAAAATATTAGAAAGATGTCATGGCCTCTGAATATTAGTCAATAATGAAAAATAACACTTGGCATCTTGTCGATCTTTCACCAGGGAAGAAACCCATTAGATGCAGATGGATATTCAAAATGAAGTACAAAGAGAATGGGACAGTGGACAAGTATAAAGTAATACTTATAGCAAAGGGGTATGCACAAAAATAAGGCATTAACTACGAGGACGCATTTTCTCCCACATCTAAGATCATAATGATTTGGATGATATTTTCTCTAGCTCCATAGTTTTGTTGAAAATTCCATCACATAGACGTAAAAATTTCCTTCCTGAACAAATATTTACAAGAAGAAGTCTACATAACTCGACCTGAGGGATATGTAGTACATCATCAAGAACCAAAGGTATGTGGACTCAGGAAATATCTATATGGCTTTAAACAGGCACCCCGGGCATGGTACATCAAAATTGATGAGCATCTCATACAACATGGATTTGTTAGAAATCCATATGATCCCAATATTTACCTTAAAAATCAAGGGGGGGAGATTGTCATTGTCATTGTCATTGTCTATGTCCATGATATTGTCATCATTGGCAGTTTAGTGAGGATGATCGATGCAATGAAGAAATATATTAATCCATTGTTCGACATGATAGATCTCAGGCTAATGCACTATTGTCTTGGATTGGAAGTATGGAAGAAAGAGAATCACATCTTTGTTTCTCATATGAAATATACCATGACAAAACTTGAGAAATTAAAGATGATGGATTACACACCAATTGCTACACCTATGGAGAGTAGATTATAGTTATCTTGTTCAGATCCATCTCCTAAGGTAAATTCCACTCTCTATCAGCAGTTGATTAGGAGTCTCATTTACCTACCCTACACTAGACCTAATATCAGCTTTTCAGTGAGCTATCTATATATGTTCATGCAGGAACCAAAAGTTTTTCATTGGAAAATAGAAAATCACATCTTGAGATATCTCAAAGGATAAATGGATCTTGGTCTAGAATATAAGAAGAATGATAAATTATTGTTGTCATGATATTCAGATTTAGATCATGCAGGGAATATTGATGACAGAAAATCCACTTCAGGATTTGTATTCTTTATGTGATCTGGGCCAATATCATGGGTAATTAAGAAACAACACTTTGTTTCTCGTTCTTCCACCGAAGTTGAGTATCGTTCTACAAGATAAGTTGTCTATGAAGTGATATGGATATGTCGCATACTCAAAAGAATTAGAATACCACAAGACAAGATGTTCTCAAACTTGTTCACAATCCATTTTTAATTAAATAACAAAACACATTGAGGTACAGGTACATTTCATACGTGAGCATGTCTTGAAGCACAATATACAACTTCATTTTTATCCAAGAGTTCAACAATGAGTATATATCTTCAAAAAGTCACTTACATATGACAAGTTCGAGATGTTCACAGAATTCCTCTCTTCATCCCTTCAAGCAATGCAAAATAAAGGGGGGGAATGTTAGGATAAATATATTATTATTAATTATGCATTGCACAGTTAATTATTTAATTATTGTTATTTGGTTATATTTATTTATAACCTTTTGTATTGTTTATATGTTGCATTATTGTTGTAACTATATTGTTTTGTACTTAGTTGGTTATTACTTCCTAGATGTATTTTGGAAGCTGTTATGATTTTGGTTGTACCTGTACAACCTTGTATTTTTCTGCACATGGATGTTCAATTCCTATAAGAATTGCAACACTCCATTATAATGTAAGCTGATTTAATATTTATAAAATTTATCAGGTTTCCACTCATATTGCTCATATTATAGTTGGGACCACATAATCACCCCTTGGGTGGGCCCCACTACCTTAACCCTTATGCCATTTAGCCCAATCTCGTATTTGGGGTAAATGTGGCAATTTTGGGAACCTCTTTTCACTTTGAGAGTTCCCCTTTCATGAAAATGAACCCCTTGGACCTTACCTATGGGTAGGGGGGTCTCTTTTGAAGGTCAAATAGAATTTTCCCTCCCATTTTACCCCTCTCATGTCACCATTTTTGTAATAATGGTTGGTTTTTGTGTTTCTTAAAAGTTGTATGGTGTTTGATTTATTTATATTTTGGGGAATTTGGGTGAATACCTCCTAATATGGTTTTATTTTATCCTCTTTGTGTTTTTGGGAATATTTTGCATGGAAATGAGATGGATGACACATGTCATGCTCTCATTTGGGAGGATTGTAATTTTTTTAATCATTTTATACTCCGTCATGGAGAGGGGTTAGGGATCTTTTGTTGTTGTCATTCTTGCATTTTTGAGTTGGAGATTTTGGAGAGAGCTTGGAGATTCAGAGTGTGTTGGATTACCTTGATTTTGGGATAGCTTGATTGACATAGGGCCTCAATGTATCCCTCTCATTTTTTATTATGATAACTTAATGTTATTTTGAAATAAAAATGTTGTCAATATGTGTTGTTACTTGTGTATTTGCTATGGAAATGTTTATGGATTTGGTTTTATTTTTTTATTTTTCTCCATCCATCATGTTTTGTGATGGATTTTTGGAGTTTTTGGGAAAGAGGGAGGAAGATCCTTTTTACAACATGGCTTGATGGGCAAGCCATGATGGTCTTATTTTATTCCTCCCCTCAAATGGTTTGATATGCTGAATGATTTTCATATGGTTTGAATTTCCTTCCCCATTCTTGGAAAGGAAATCATGCATACTTTGAAAAGCCTTCCAAGGAGGAGTCTTGGTGCTTGGGTTAGAGAGATAAGGAGATTTTTTTTGAATGGAGAGATAAGGAGTGTACTTAGAGATTATTATTATCTTTGGTTCACACTTTGGATTCTTATGGGATTTTTTCCACTCTTCCCATTTTTGGGGAAAACATGGAGTTTTTTTCATGTGTTGGTTTTATTTATTTGATTATTGTGTGTGCATGTTGTAAAATTGTGTTTGTGTGTTTGTCACCTTTTTTCCCTTCACTTGTGCATTCTTGAGACTTTCTATCCTCTCTCCCATGGGATTAGAGGGAGGATAGCATGTCCTCCAATTTGTTTCAGATGACATGTGATGATGCCATATGGTTGGGAGGTAACCAAGCCCTTTCTTCTTGTTCTATGAAGACTACTTTTGGAGTCAAAACATGCAAATTTATCTTGAATTTGGAGAAGAAAATTTGGCATTTTTTGGCATGTTGTTCCCCATTTTGGGGAGGCTTATCCAATAGTATTTTATTATCTCTTAGAATTATGTTGTAACTCTTATTAAAATAAATCCCATCTTGGGATGGATCTTGTATTTTGCACTTGAAAATTTTGACATGTTAACCTCTTTTTTGAAGGAATATTTTTCCATTGTAATCTTGATACTTCCATGTTGTAATAAAATTTTACCCTTTCTTTGATTTTGTTTTGTAAATCTTGTTTTAAGGAAGTTATTTGGGTATGTTTGTATTCATTCAAAGACATATTGAATGGCTTAGAAATGAGATGGAAAGTTTGTATTATCATGTGTTAAAATGGAGATCTGAAGAAGTGAATGAATGTTAAGCACCATGAATTGGCTATCCTTGTATTATTTCCTTTTCTTATTGTGTTAAATAGAAAGAGAGGTTCTCATATATTTCTCATTTTACTTATCAAAGGATTCCATACTTGTATGAATTATGGAAGGAAAGATTGCAGATTTGGTTGTTGTATTTCTTGGTATATAATGCAAGTAGATAATGAATTTTTACTCTTGTGTTAGCTCATAAAAGAATCCTTTAATTTTCAACCTTTTCTCTCATTTTTTTGAACTTGAAAATAGGAATATAGTAGGATCTTTTCTACCATAATAGGAAATACATTATTCTTTGTAAGGTGATGCATGTTGTGACCTTGTTTATATGAAGTTGAAATGCATACCATGTAAGTGAATTTGGAGAAACAACCTTGTAAACTTGTTTACCCTTCTTAAACAATGAAAAGTAAATCTCCTTTGTGTTGAAACTAGTTGTTTGTAGTAGTCTAAAGTACAGGGTATACAAGTGGTTATATTCAAACATATTTTAATAAGAGGCCTTTTGAAATCTGAGATTTAAAACTTAAGTAAATATGTTAAATCATGTTTATGTATGGCCTTATATTTTAATAAAAATACCTATCTAAATTTTATATTCTACTCATAGATAAAAATTTATTTAAATATCACTTCTATCGTTTTGTTTTATTGATTAGAGTGAACCCAATTTGTATAGAAAATATGAGATTTATTTCCATAAAATTACGTGGGCAACTGTTTGAAGAAAAAATAATTTACACTTCATACTCATATATATATATATATATATATATATATATATATATATATATATATATAAAGGTGCGTGGAGGACCTGTGCACCCCTCCCCCAAACCCTGGTTTACAACTAATGGTGGAGGGGGCACAACCCATACCACAATCAAATGTCATCCCTCCTAAACCCCTTTCGTGAACAGTATAAATATGTGCTCAAAACCCTGCACATAGGGTTAATCCATGAATATATATATAGACACACACACAGACACACGTATTCATGACAAGAACCCAAAAATAAAATGGGAAATTTCTTCCCTTATTGGAAAATCTAGAACAAGAAATGAAAAAAAATACAAACATAGATCCGTGGGTTTGATGGAAGAGCTCAACAAAATGCCTCCCTGATTTCCCTTCTTCCATCTCCTTCCTGCAAGAACAACTTGTGAAAATGGACACAAAATAATCAAAATAAAAGCTATAAAGAAATTCATAAGGATGGCTTAGGGATTTTAGGAAATCCTTAAGATAAAGGGTAGAGATAAAAAGAATCTTATGGCTTAGATTTAACCCTCCCCTCATTTAAGTTTGTGGGAATAAAATGATTTAAATGGGTATGGATTAAATTAATAAAAAGGGAATCTAAGGGGATTTGATTAGGGCCATGATAAGTATAAAACAATAATGTGGAATTTAAGTAATTATTTAAATAATAAAATTGTTGCATGGGTTCATTTAGTTATTTAAGGGACTTGATGGGGATAAATATTTAAATTGGAATTGTAGGAAAATATTTACTTAAAAAAATGTTAGGTAAGAGCTAGTATGGTTAGACCCTTGGGACCAAACTATGGATTAGAATAAAATATGGGTATTTAACTCGGTAATGAATTTGGAGAATAAAATAGTGTTAAATAACTACTGGTGATAAATATTAATAAAATAAAACATTTTTAAAAAATCTCGTAATTTTCTAGTCCTGTGATTATGGTCAAAATGGGGCATTACACATCCTTAACGCACCCTTGGTAGATTGAAAATTGGTGCCTATATAATAAGGGATGAAGCCACCAGTAATTCTCCTAAAATTCTATGATATGATGAAACTATAAATATAACATGGAATAATTACCCAATCATGAAGCATATAGATTTTAATAATCATTTAATCAATAAGTTATTTACATATACTGTATAGTCGATAAGATCGTAAACATGATATACTTTATAATCAATAAACACAAAGTAACTAATAATATCATGTGCATGAAAACATTGTCATCATTAATTAAGAGTGAAATACAATATTTATAATAAAAATCATGTGACAAAAATATATTAAAAAAAACCCACTTATAATTAATCTAATAAATTTGTGTTGTAAATGGATTACCATAGTAGGATATAAACTAAAATTCATGCTATATTGTGTTGCTTAGACAAGCCGTAGTGTGGAAGAATTTTTCGGAGGTATTGGGTAATGTATTGCATCTAAAAAAATGTTGATCAACAATTAAATGTGTGTACATAATATTATGTTAAATATAAAATCACAAAAAGGAAAACTATTAAAATCTTTAGACAACAAAGAAAGCCAAATTTAGGAAAATAATCTTATTTTTAAAAAATATTTCATCACTTTTCAATAGCTGTCAAATTCTAATGTTTTCTCAAATTATCTTGAATATGTTAACATAATTTAGATTATTACATTGTTAACTAGGTCGTTGAGTTATAGTTGGTAATTGATTGATAGGTTCTCAACAAAAACAAATGTGTATATAAGATCTTGCATAGTTCATGAATAGTCAATCAAGTTCATTTTCTTCTCATTTTGGAATCAGAGTGAAATCAATGCAAATGAAAGCAAGTTGGTTAAGATTTATGTGTTCAATATCAAGCGATTGGACATCCATGTAGTCCAAGACAGAGAGTGTGGAAAGAACACTAGTGTAGAGATCAATGACATATATATGTGGAAACTATAATTATATTTAGAATTAATATGTTATTTCCTACATGTAGGCTATTGCACTTTGAAACACCTTTGTGCAGTATCTCTTCTGTTGGTTTTCCTATAGCCCACATCCACATTATAACACCATATTCAGTTCCTCTGCCAACTATTGACGAGTGCATTGAAGTCAAGGGAGGCTTGAAGAACCATATATTTATCTATATGCTTTCTAATATGGTCTAGGAAAAGGTCCACAAATCTCTTTACGATGGTGTAATTTTCTATAAAAACTTGATCCTTTGTGAATTAGGTTTCTCCACACAAGAAGTATTTTTTACCAACAACATTTTGTGCTTGTTTTTTTAATTCTTTTTTCTCTCTTGTGGCGTGGATGTCAATTGTGCCAGTAGATGTTAATAGTTTTGTGAGAAATAATGGAGATGTGTAGCCATTGAGAGTTCAAGATGATACCCCTAAGAATGTTGGCTTCTAATTTTCTCTCCTAGACACTCTCCAAAACAAGTAATCTACAATTGACTGAATTTATTTTAGGGTTCATTTTAATAATCCTATGATAAAATGGAGGTGGAAACTCCCCAGAGAATATACCTGGAACCACTTTCACGAAAAGGTGAATTTTCCAATTTTTGAGAATGAAATTTTCTCCTGATATTATTTGAGTGAGAGTTAGGGCACCGAGGAAAAGGAAATTATGCAGATGCAGAAAAATAGGTATTGTTCACTGTTGATTCATAGTTGTCACTCGAAAATGAGCATTGTAAGGTTGTTTACGCATGAAATAAATATTTGTTATCATGCATCAATAAAAACTTGTTGTCGATCGAGAACAAATTTCGTTAACACACGAAAACAAATTTTAGTGACGCATGAAAACAAACTTTTTTTACATGCAAAAACAAGTGTTATTGACATGCAGAAATAAGTGTGGTTGTCATGCATAAACAAATTTTGTTAACATGTGATAACAAGTGTTGTTGTTGCATGTCAACAAAGTTTAATGATGAGTGATAGCAACCCTTATTGTTGTGTGTCAGCAAAATTTTATGACACATGACAACAACACGTGGTCACGCGTCAACAAAGTTTGTTGACATGTGATAGAAATAGTTTTTTTCGTGCATCAAAAAGTCTTGTTTTTGTCTGCCCAAGGCTCAAGAAACCCTAATGTTTTCCTATAAATACCCCATCACCCCTCATTTTCATGTTTACACTTCTCGGCTCACAAATTTTCTCCGTTCTCCCAACACTTGCTACTACAGGAATCATATGTCACTATGCCAGCTATCTAACCAAAATCAAGATTCTCCAATCAAGCTCAAATATAATGGCTACTACAAGTACAGCCTAAGCTCAAGACCAAGATCCAATGGAAAATACAGTTAACCAGGAATTGATCACCGCCCAAGCCCTACCCAAGGGTAAGATATAATATAGGAACTTGATGTGCCACCAAATTTATATAGGTTTGAAAATGAATACATAATACAAGGATTTTTTAGAAGCATGTGATTTTTATGGGCTCATTAACATGCCCCAGTTAGATATTGATCATGAAGTTCTTAACTATGGACTATCCTTGTCCAATACAAAAGATGGTAATTTTACTGTTACTATGGATGATGGTCGTACATTCAAATTCACTTTTGATCTAGCTGATATTTATCAGTTGAAAAACCTTCCATTTAAAAATTCACCCACAATAACAATAAAATAAAACCTTCATTGATAATGATAAGACGTACCTCAAATCTACTTTCAGTTTCCATGTTGATGTATGTGTAATCTATTTTCAATTTTCATTTGAAAGTTTTTTATTTTGATACAATTCAAATTGATATTAATTCCATCAAATTTTTACATCTCACATCAATAAATCAAGATGAGGTGTGGATATGCAAGGAATTGCACACCACTTTCTTTCTGCTATGATTTCTTTCTTTTAAGACAAAATCATTTTATAGGTTTGAAAATCGTATATTCCAAATTGGAAGATATCATACATTCTTGCAACGATCAGAAAGTTAAAATTTGATTGGTGCACCTTTTTATCTAATAAGATAAAAGATGACATTACAAATCCATCGATTTTTGAAAACCAATTATTCACTCCACAAACTATCTTTTTGGCCTTTATTACGACGATGTTTTTAATTTAAAAGAAAAACCAACTCCTACTTGCAAGGATGAGACAATGAAGAATTTTTCAATTCCATCTCATGAAAAATACGTATATAGTTTATATTTCAACATTAGACTTTGGTTTTTGTCTTGATTATGTACTTATAATTGAATCTTTATACAATACTAACATTATGTACTTCTGATTTAATCTTGATCGTATGCAAAGAATATTTTTAGAGGCCCTTCCGTACAGAAAAGTGTTATCAAGAGGAAGTGGTTAAAAACACGTTAAGGCATCAGGAGATTCATATTTTAAAATGGAAGTTCACTCATCACAGAACCCCAAGTGCTTGCATTAGTTAAATGATGGAGACATAATACCCTAACATTTAGTATTTATAATTTACCATTTACCATATTCATTTGACATACAATTGAATCTCACTACACTTGTAGGGACTTTACACTATACACGTGCTTCTCAACAGTTTTACTAACTCACTCAGTTTAATCATGTATAATTGTTGATTCTCAACACCCTACACTATCATCCCAGCCACACATAACTCAAACACAAATAATTAGTACTCCAACACAGCTACCTCTAGTACAATGAAAGGTTACCCCTCAACAACAAGGTATGATTTTATTCCTTTGGTACAAGTTTTGAATATTTTTTCGTATAATTTCTTAGCATTTGCATAGTTTTAATAGTTTTTCATATAATTTAGTAATGATTTTTTAAATTTTTCTTAGAATTTACAGTAAGTACATTACAGTCCTTCACCATCTGTATAAAAATGGGCACTGCCACATCCTCCACCATTACGATTCAAAATTCCAACTAGAGGTTCAAGTAAAAATAACAATGGTAAACACATGCCAATTCCTTTGGTCCCTTGTGGGACACTAAACATTTCCTCCTCATTTCCAATCCTGAACCTCTCTCTTGGTGGCTTGACCAACACAACCAGCATATAAATTTTAAATAATATAACTTTAGATGAAGATTACTTGGGCATTGATAGCAATGACCCAACAAGATTTTTCAATACACGTGAGATGATTCAAGGCCCACATGTATATTTCTATTTCAACATAATTTATTCAAATTTTATTACATTTCACTTTCAATTTCAATATTTCAATATTGATTTATTTTATCACAAATAGGATCAGGTCACCCAAAGAAAAAAAGAGGTAGAAAATGATACTCAACTTGAAATACCCCATACCTCTCCATTGGCATTATATTCTTTAGATACAGATGGTGAACAGTTGCTATCATTTCCTTTGGATAACTTGATTGGTTATGATTTTAAATCCCATGTGAAATATTTTATTGTACCTCATATAAATTAGGTCATAGAATGGGAGAGAAGGGAAAAACTACTAATCAGTGAGATGATAAGTCATTACAAAAATTATTGGCAAAGGGATAGCTTATATGCAGCAATCCAAAATCAATCTGAAAAGATGGATGCATTACTCACCCAAGAAAGAGGTGGGGCTGTCACGTATAACAAAAATTATAAAGACAATATTTTAGATAAAACATTAAACAAATTAGAAAATATTAGTGTTGAAGCCCAAGCCTATTTCAACAAATGGTGTAAGGACAAGGATCTTGTGGCAATTGCAAATGCCAAAAGAGATAGAGTTGTTGTAAGTATTATCACTTTGAAACAATATTATTTGTTAATTTGAAAATTTATTATTTTACTAATATTATTAATTAAGCTCACTATTTTTTTTTGCAGTTGAAATATGAAAATTTAAAAAGTCAAGAAAAGGTGTTCTAAGTTCACTTTGAAACTGCTAAGAACATTTTATCTGCAACAATGAAGGTGAAAGAAAATATTGTTTTAGTTAACAAACAAAATAGTACACTTAAGTGGATAATTAAATAAAATGGCTTCGAACTTGATATTTTGTTCAAAGAAAAGGTATCTGCAGATCCTAGTTTGATATCCCATGGAGATGCGACAAAGGAAGAACAAATAATTGTAAAGAATCTAAATAGTGTTGCGGAAGATTTGATTAGTTCTAGGATTATTCAAGAAAAGAATACAGGAGGACAATCCATTAGGGAAAGGGGCAAAGAAGATGCCAGTTTGTCTGGGGAAAAATTTAATGATTGAGAGTTGAAAAATTGAAACTTTAAATTTGAAAATTTGAAATACTTTATATATTGAAGTATGAAAATTGAATATGTATTTGATTTTAATTCTGTTGCAATCTATATTTTTTATATCTTGTTATGTATTGTATATAGCATTTCTAGATTGTATATGGTGTTTATGTTTGATATGAAGGTGATGGCATTATGATAATGGTTAGTTATTTCTCTTAAGAAAATTCACTCTACTTGTAAAATTCAAACTCTATATCATGTTTCTTCACATTTAAACCTTCTAAGAATATTCTCTCTACTTGTAATGATGATTGCGTTATATGTGGATGATGACATTAGAATAGATATGGATGATGATGAATTGTATGTGGATGTAGATTTATCTTCAAGAATGATGATGGAATCTGGATGATGATAATGGATAATTTCTTTAAGAAAATTTGGAATGTGGTATGACAGAGACATCTTAATAGAGTAAAATCTTCTTCTCTCTACTTGTAAAATTCAAACTTTGTATCAGGTTTCTTCACATTCAAACCTTCTCAGAATCTTCTTTCTACTTGTAAGGATGATTACATTAGATATGGATGATCACATTAGAATAGATATGGATGATGATGAATTGTATGTAGACGTAGATTTAGCTTCAAGTTTGATCATTGAATCTAGATGATGATAAGGGATAATTATTTTAAGAAAAATTGGAATGTGGTATGATAGAGACATTTAAACCTTCTCAAAATCTTCTTCTCTCTACTTACAATGATATAATGACATTAGAATGGATATAGATGATGATGAATTATATGTGAACATTGATTTAGCTTCAAGCATGAATGCGATCATGGATGATGATAATGGATAATTATTTTAAGAAAATTATGATTATATTAGGACAGAGACATCTTAATACAGTAAAATATTCCTCTCTCTACTTGTAATGAATCAATGATATGATGTGATTAGATGTGGATGATGACATTAAAATAGATATGTATGATGATGAATTGTATGTGGACATAGATTTAGCTTCAAACACGATCATGGATGATGATAATGGATAATTGATTTAAAAAAATTGGAATGTGTTAGGACATAGACATATTAATACAGTAAAATATTCTTCTCTCTACTTGTATAATTCAAACCCTGTATCAGACTTCTGCACATTTAAACCTTCTCAAAATATTATTCTCTCTACTTGTAATGAATCAATGATATGATGAAATTATATGTGGATGATGACATTAAAACAGATATGGATGATGATGAATTTTATGTGGACGTAGATTTATCTTGAAGCAAGATTATGGATGATGATAATGCATAATTTTTTAAAGAAATTTTGGAATGTGTTAGAATAGAGACATCTTAATACAATAAAATATTCTTCTCTCTACTTGTAAAATTCAAACTTTGTATTAGGTTTCTACACATTAAAACCTTTTCAAATTTTTCTTCTCTCTACCTGTAATGAATCAATGATATGATGACATTAGATGTGGATGATGACATTTAAATAGATATGGATGATGATGAATTTTATGGGGACATACATTTATCTTCAAACATGATGAGATGATGATAATGGATAATTGTTTTAAGAAAAATTGGAATGTGTTTGGACAAAGAAATCTTAATACAAGAAAATATTCTTCTCTCTACTTGTAATGAATCGATGATATGATGACATTAGATGTGGATGACATTAAAATAGCTATGGATGATGGTGAATTGTATATGGATGTAGATTTATCTTAAAACATGATCATGGATGATGATAATGGATAATTGTTTTAAGAAAATTTAGAATGTGGTATGACAAAAACATCTTAATACCAAAAACTCTTCCTTTCTCTACTTGTAAAATTTGAATGTGTGTTTTTTACATTTAATTTTATATTTATTTCACAAAGTTCAAACACTTCATCAAAGAATTTTACAAATACTAAAATAAACTAAACATGATTGTAAAAACTCAAGCAATGTCATATGATAGGGGTAAGCTACCTCTTGTATTTTAGATGGATGTGAAAAATCATATGGAAGGAAAATGAGAAATTATCCTTCACATCATGTTATATGACCTTTGATTCAATAAAAATCAATACACAAAGTGGATTAGTATATAGATGGGTGAATTTAATAACATGGTTAGTCTTGAGAAGTGAGAGCTTCCTCAGATGGATGTTAACCCACGTTTTCAAGAAAAAAAGAAGAAATAATGATTAAGTGTATTAAGGAAGAAACATAATGATTAAATAAAATGTAAATGATAACCTGTACATATCTAGACAGTGGAATTATGGAAGTTTGGAAGAGTATAACAGTGGAAGAATATGCAGATCTAAAATTTGAAGGCCTTGAAAATTAGTATTCAAAAAATGCATGTGACAAAAAAAAAATTTAAATAGAAAGATTTTTAAAAATGCAAATGAGAACCTACACATTTATGGACAATGGAATTTTGTAAGAGTATAATGGTGGAAGAATATGCAAATTTGAACTTTGAAGGCCTTGCAAATTAGTATTCAAAAAAAGCATGTAACAAACAAATTTTTAAAACAGAAATTGGTATTCAACAAATTCAATATAGTAATTATATAAAATAAATTTTTTATAAATAATTGTATTCAAATAAATGTAAATATATATACCTGTAACATCTTTAATGATAACCAAAGCTGAAAAAAATATGTTAAAAATTTGCATCTGTAGAGTTACAATTTTATTCACTGTTTTGTCTAACTACAAACTATTATACTTGAATTTGTTAATATGAAATTGAATAAATAACCACACTAAATATACAAGGTAAAAAAAAAATATGGTCAAGGAGATACCTATTTAAAGCTGAAACAATCCATTATAAATAATGTCTTCAAATTAGATATTCTCTTCTGTAGAGTGTGACAATGCACCAATTCCAGTCTCATCATTGGGAATAGTTATACTTGTAGATGTAAACCTCTTCTTTCTAAAAGAGAATTCCAATGCACAATTTCTTTGTTGAAAGGAAATGTTTCTGAGGAGTAGCACGAAACATAACACCTCATGAAAATTTCCATATTTTTATCCAGCTTGTTTCTCAATTTTGATTTTATAAATGATAAAGCACTGAAAACCATTTCTTCCTCCATAGACCCCAAAATCATTGTTTGAAATAACTAATATAATCTGAAATATTCGCTGATGTATTCTTTTAAGACAATACTTTGATAGATTCCTCTCTAGATCCTTGTAATAATACCACTCTCAGAAGGTTTGTTTAATTTTTACTATTGGTTACTCATTGTTGTTGAAAAATTTGTTGATTGAGACTTTAATAAATCAACATTTAGTATACCTTTGATTTCCATACCCTTGACCTCTGAAGTCTTGGTGAAATTTTCCATTATTGTACCCATAGATTTATGGAAATGCTTTCTTACAAAGTCTGCACAAGCACCTTCAGTATTCAAAAAATTAGGATTAATCATACCCATTGCCTTAAAAATTTTATCTTTGGGGAACCATTATCTAATTTCAGATGATATGGATTTTGAAAATTTTCTAAGCTTTATTCTTGTTTCAATAGTAACAAAATCAAAGAGAATACATGTCACATGAACTTCTTCTCTTTCTGATCCTGTAATATCTTGACGTTTTTGTAAAATGTGTAGTGGTATGTCCCTCCCATTAACATTAATGCAAAGTTAACCATGGATATTAAATATCAAATAGTTACTGGGATTATTAATATCTAATAAATATTTCTAATTCTCTTAAATATGTGTATCAAAACTATCTTGGGATGTGTACAAGATATCAATATTTTGACATACCATTTTTCTCATATGTATAAAATGCACAATATAGATTAATCTCCCCTGTGCATGCTTCATCAGTATATTTATCTCATGCAACATTGGAAGAATAAAAACCAGTTTAAGAAATGTCTCCAAATTGGTTAAACAGAACATGAAGTCCCTCACCCTATAAAATTCATGACGATATTTGTGCATGAAACTAACCAAAATAGGATAATCCTCATGAACTCTACATGTAGGTTCATACAAATAAATCCATCTCATCTCAACATCCTTTAGAATAGTTTTTCCATCTGTAATTTCAATTACAAATTTTTAGAACTCAAGAAATCACTTTTAGATGCTTGTCATATAGGCATGAATTTATCTTATAAGGTGTTCTACTTTAGCAACATTTGCATAGTTGTTTACCATTTTATATGTTAAATTCATTCTGTGAGCCATACAGTGAATCACTAGCATATAAGGGGCCACTATTGTTTGCAATATAATACAAAACCCTACTCCATAACCCTTCATGACTGATGCACCATCTACTCCGACACATACCAAATTCATAGAAATTTCATAATAAGTCATTCCACCAATATCTTTCAAATTAGAAACAAATATTTTATGTAGGTTTTCGATACTAGAGTTTTCAACGATTTTCATAACACCTAGCAAATGTGGTGTCCTTATATGATTTTCTAAAGTATAGATGTGGATACATACCCATGTAGTGTTATCGAACTGTTGTCACTTCATCAATTGAAAGAGAGATAAACTTCACTTTTTTTTACATTCTCTTTCAAATCTTCCTTCTCTATCATAGAAAATAATTTTTCCATTTCCCATGTACTACTGTCTAACCAGTGAGACTGAAGAACATTGTGTATTCCATTATATTGATACAAAAATTTAAAATCAAGGAAATCTAAAATTGGTCTTCATTTCTTAAGTATGTGAAATAAAGTAGAGAAATGTATGAGTTTTGCATGCAAATTTGATTGATTCATCTTACCAATTTGTGATGTTATAGCTACTCCCTTTTCCACAAGATGTTTATGTTCTTTTGCTTTGCTTCATACTCTACTATGTATTTAACATGCATGCATTATTTTTTAGTTTTCCACCTGTGTGTTTTGATTTTCTAGCCATCCTCCCCCGTTATAGTCAAAAAATATTTTCCACAGTGTTTTTCTATAGTGTCTTGCTACAGTTGCATTTTTTCTACTTTCCCAATTTCTATGTACATATTGTACATGTACATTCACATGGAATCTCTTCTAAATTAGTTGGATTTACAAGTTCAAGAAACAAAAATTTGGCAGCCCAATCAAACTTGTATGTCCTCCCAAGTGTCCACATATTTTTGTTCATTTTCAATGTTTTACTTTTATGAGTAGAATTTTGAGAATTACCAAAATCACCTGCTTTCCTCTTTCATGAACCAGAATTTGTATTTAATTTTTGAGTTCCATTTTGCTGAGTATTTTTATGTGTAATATCTAGATGTACTCCTGGTTGCACCTCAATAGGAATATCTTCAAGCTCAAGCATCCAAACAGGTATATCTTCAGGATATTGTTGTTGCAAATCAGCAACACCCCTTGATGCAAATCAAGGTTCTGAATTGATGTTTTAGGCATCCAGTGTGATTGCACAACATGGAAACCTCTCTCCAAGTGTGGGACTTGTGAAAATGAGAGAGGAATCTCTAGATTAAAGGCTGGTTCCTCAAACTCCTCTGATTTAGATCTATATTTTGCACAACTACAGAGGTTCAGATCCTAATCCTACTCTAAATTGCAAGGGGACAGGGATAGAAATGCAAAAATTGAAACTAACTAAAGATGGTGATGCACCAAAAGGAGTGGTGAAATTTTTTTTGCCATGTAAATAGACACAAATTCATGAAATGCAACAAGGAAAAACATACAAAAGCTAATAGATGTAATTAGAGGTTTAAAATTAAGTAAAACAATATAAACAGAGGACTGAAAGCATTCATAGAGTTTGCACTGTCAATTCCATGTAAAAATCTCTTGCATTCCACCCTCAAAGAGGTATAAACCTACTACAATACTTGAAAAAGGTTTGATTCTTGCAACAATCACCTGTTGGAGGTGAAAGAAGAAGTTTTCTATGCCAAAAAGTGTTCAACCCTCAAGAAATGAGCCAAATCTGGCTTTTACAATGCATGGGTCGAGCCCAAGAGAGAGAAAACATAAAAAACATGGGAGCCCATTCCTCATTGATGGAAAATGCATTAAAACAGTATGGAGGACCTTACAAACCCATACCCTGTCATTTTTGACCATATTAGAGAAGAATGTGACCCATTCTGTATTAAATTTGGTTGTTAAAATGTCATTTCTGGCCATGGACACGTACCAAAACCATTTTTGAATTTTCTCTCTCTAAAATGAACCAAAATTATAAATTGACCATGGAATCATGTAAATAATTTTAACAGATTTCCAATGATATAAATAACATGAAAATACGAGCTCTGGATCAAAAGATATGATCGTTTGAAGATTTAGGGCAAAAACGGCCCAAAAACGGATCGGCGGGAAAAAATTTCAAATTTTACCTCTTTTTTGTCTTTGAATTTTTTTTCAAAAATTCCCTGCACTCCACTGGTCGGATGCCACGTGGCAGCTTCCTATTGGCTGTGGGCCTCAAATGGGAAAATTTTCCACAAAAACTCCGCCGAGCCATAACTTGAAAAATATAAGGAGTTAGGAGGAAAACTTTACCTTTCTAGAAAGCTGAGAGAGAGCTCTATCTGATGGTACCATTTCTAGAAAGCCTTGAGTGCCTTAAAATAAAAAAATGTGGACTAAGGCACAAGAGAGGAAAGAACACAAGGAGTTAGCCACAATAAATGAGCTGGGGCACATTTTGGATAGCAATTTTGGCAACTCAGAGGGGTCATCTGCCTACTAGATGAAAGTACCAGTAGCCTGAAGCAGTCCATTGGGCATGGAGCCATTAAATATTCTATTTAGAACCCCAACTGACTTAGAATGTGCAAGGAGGAAGATGGAATATCACATGATGGAAGCAAGGACTACAAAACATCTCCAGGGACAACAAGCTGTGCCAAATCACTTAGGGAAAGCAAAACTAACCTACAACAAAACAATGTGCAAAGCACTTGGAGGAATGAAAATCTAATCTAATATTTACAAGGTGGTAAATTTCCCTCTAGAAGCAATGCTTGAGATAGAATCCATTGACTAGAATCTACAGTTCTTCACCATCCAATGAGGCCAATTGGAAAGCATTGTTGTTCTTGCACTTCGTGACCATGTATGGGCCACTCCAAATAGCATCAAATTTTGAATGCCTTCCCGGTTTTTCTCTATCCACATCCCATTTCAACACTAGATCTCCAACCTAAAAAGATCTATCTTTGGCCTTCCTATCAAAGGTCTTTTTGATCAAAGTTTGATCCTTTTCCATTGCTTGGGATGCCTGATTTCTGACCTCCTGCAGCTCCATCAACTCTGCATATCTCACCTCCATGGGCTCAAACTCTAGCAACTCTAAGTTCTTCATGAGTTCCAATGTTTGCAACTCAAGTGACATGGGCAAGATTTCCTCTCTTCCATAGAAAAGTTTGAATGGAGAGTTACCTGTGGATCTCTTGGGAGTTATCCTATCAGCCCATAAGGCTGATTTCAGTTTGGTATGCCAAGACCTCTGATTCTCATCAAGAGTCCTCCTAATGATCCTCAACAAGTTCTTGTTTGTAGACTCGGCCTAGCCATTACCTTGAGGGTAATAGTTTGATGAAGTGCTTAGGTAGATCCCATTCTTGACAACCCACTCAGTCACCTTGGATCCAATGAATGCCAATGCATTATCTGAGATTATTGTAGCAGGTATACCAAATATGGTCACTATCCCCTCATAAAAGTCTAAGATGTTGGACTCATTTGCTTCTTTGAGTGCTACTACTTCAGTCCATTTGGTGAAGTAGTCTGTGGCTGTCAAAATCCATTTGTGCCCTTGACTTGAATTGGGATTAATGACTCCAATGAAGTCCAAACCCCATTGCATAAATGGCTGGTCAACTGAGATTGGATGCAATGGAAGGGCAGCAAGTCTCTCTTTTCCTGTGAAGAATGCACAATTCTTACACCTCTTAATCCATGCATAGTAATCATTGAAAATTTTAGGCCAATAATAACCAGCCTTCATGATTTTTAGAGCTGTCACTCTTGGTACAAAATGACCACCAGCTGGTCCACCATGGAACTCTTCCAACACCCTATGAATCTGATTTGTGCTAATGCATCTCAGCAGCACTCCATTCACATCTTTCTTGAACAAAACTCCATCAACAATGGCATATGGGACAGCTTGCAATCTAAAGTGTCTTCTTTGGGTCTTGTTCATCTCCAGGGGGTATAGGTCTGTGCTTAGGAAGTGTATAATACCTTGAGTCCAACAAGGAGTGGGGGTAGCATTGTCTTCTTCTTGATTGCCACTTAGCTCATGGCTGTCCTGGACTGTCAAAACAACCTCTTCTTCATTGCATACTTCTTTTTTCTTCCCCAAAACCAGCTGCTCACACAATCCTTTCCCTCTTACCAGCTTGGTGATCTTGATCTCAATGTCATACTCCATGACACGAGTGATCCAACCTGCCCTTTTCTCATTCAAATCTTTGTTGAGGAGGAAGTCCTTAACCCCAGCATGTGAGACCAACAACTTGACCTTGTTGTTCGAGACTAAATGCTTGAATTTCTTCAAGCTTCTGATTACTACCAGCACATGCTTCTCAATAAAAGAGTACTGTTATCCAAAATTCACCCCCCCAGGGTAATTTTGATAACATGCATCAGAATATCCAAATCCCAAGAAAATTGATTGATTCAGAGCAAAAATCAGGTTTCTAGGGTCCTTTCAGGAAATTTTCTAACTCCCTAGGCCGAGGAAGGAGGGAGTAAGCTCTGAGAAAATGCAAAAAAGTTACAGAAAGGCAAATAGGTTGATCCAGGAAAAAGTGTAAGAATTGGCTAAGTCCTGCTCAAGGGAGCAACTGGGACATTTGGGACGTCAAGGCGCGGATCGGCCGAAAAGCCTCCAGGTGGCCCAAATTTCATTTGGGACAATCGGGCCAGAAGTACGTGGCGGGCGCGAAAAGTCGATCCGGCTGAAAGAAGAAAAATTGGCTATGTTGCTCAGGACGTTTGGGACAAAATTCCCAAACCGGCCGAATCGGCCAAAATGAGCACAGGTAGTCAAAAAGTGATTGGGACATCTGGGCCATAAAGGCGCGAATCGGCCAAACTGGCCGAAAAGAGTCAAGTCAGTCCGAAGCAGAATGGGACAAGCGGGCCAAAAATTCCCAAACCGGCCGAATCGGCCGAAATGAGTCCAGAGGGTCCAAAGTCAGATGGGACATCTGGGACAAATGGACACGAAATGCCCAAACTGGCCGAAATGAGCACAAAGGGCCCAAAATCAAATGGGACATCTGGGAAAAATGGAAGCGAAGTACGTGAAGGAGCCGAAGACCAATCAGAAACTGCCACGTGTCCTCACAGGAAAAAAAGTCAAAAGTCAAAGGGAGGAGTTATCGAGCGCTGAACCGAACCAATGAAATGGCGCCACGTGTCCAAGCTAGGGCCCACAAGGAAATTTCAAAGGAAAGCCCGCCAAAAGGCAGAGGAGAGAAAATTATTCAGTGAATCAGAGCTTGCCACGTGTCATCCAAGTGGCAGAGCGCGGGAAGAATTTCAAAAATCCGTTTTTGTCTGTTCCGTGCCCTAAATCTTCAGATCGCCATAACTTTTGATCCAGAGCTCGGATTTGCGCGCTCTTTATATCAACGGAAAGCTGGTAAAATTCTCTACACGTTTCCAAGGTCAATCTTGCATTTTGGTTCAGTTTGGAGGATGAAAATCAAGAAACACCTCCAGCGCAAATAACCAAACAGAAGTGATGCGTCAACAAACAATTTTAATGCAGCAGACAGTTCGCCGCTCTTGTTAGGTAGCCCGCCGTTTCGCCAGGATCCACCGCTTCTGCCATAATGAGATGAGTTAAATGCATTCAGGAGGTGGTTGGGGTAGATTTTGAATTCCTCTCTCTTTTCTCTCTCATTCTTCCTATAAATTGTAAGGAGGGGCTTCTTTCTAACGGTTGGACATTCTTGTTTTGCAATTCCTCCCTTCTCTCCTGCTTGCAAGAGAATTCATGGAGTTTTCGAGCCTCCCACATGGACTGTAATGCCACTGTTGCCTCTTAGCCACTGCAATGTATTGAATTGATTCTCTGAGCAATATATATGTCTGTGATTAAGTTTAAATCCTCTCATGTATTCATTGTTGTCATTTTGATCTCTCATTACATTTCGGTTACTTGTGCGTGGTGTGGTATTGCGTCTATATGGTCTGTGTTTATTTTTGCAAAACTTATGTTCTTCATTCCTCGGTGCATCACCTCCCTAGCTTAGGTTTATTTTTATGCATTTCTCTCTCCCTGTCTCCTTGGTAGTTAGATTAGTTTTTGGGGTAAACCTCTATGTTTCATTGGTGCATCTGAACAGAGGAATAGGAACCAGCCTTCTCTGGAGATTCCTTTCTCACTCTTCAAGTCCCACACTTGGAGAAAGGATTCAATGTTATGCAATCACACTGGATGTTAGTATGATCAACCTAGAAATCTAATCAACATCCAGGGGTGCTGTGATTTTGCACTAACAAGTACTTCACCTCATAGTCATCTAGGCTCTGGCTGAAGAAAGCAATTGGTTGCTCATCATTGTCCTTGTTTTGCTGTACCAAAATGGCAGAAATAGTATCATTACCTCCAAAGGCATAGAGGATGAAATCCTTGGAGAAGTCTGGGTTGATAAGAGTTGGTGCTTGAGAGATGGCTTCTTTGATTACTTCAAAACTCTCCTTGCCTTCTGTTGTCCACTTGAAAGCCATGATTTTATTTAACATTTTGGTGATAGGTTTGAAAAGGGCTACAAAATCTGGGACAAACCTCCGAACAAATTTTATCCTCCCCAAGAAACTCTGAAGGGATTTCTTATGGCTTGGCAATGGTAGTGCTCTTATGGCTTCAACCCTCTCTGGATCAATTGCTAATACTTCTTTGGAGACAATATGGCCAAGGATATTTCCTTGATGTGCAAGAAAGATAGACTTCTTAGGATTCAAGGACACTCCAAATCTCCTGCACCTCGTGAAGACTTGTCTCAAATGAGAGAGGTGGTTTGCTACATTTTTGGAAAAAATAGTGATATCATCAAGGTAAATCAGCACCATGTTGTTAATCAAACCTTTGAACGCCATTTCCATTGCTCTTTGGAAGGTGGAACCAGCATTGGATAGCCCAAATGGAATTTTCATGTATGCATAAGTTTCCCATTTGGTTGTGAAGGTTGTCTTGAACTGGTCTTCTTCCTTCACCATAATCTGATTGTAGCCTGAGTAGCCATCAAGTAGTGAAAACCTCTCAGAGCCAGCCACAACCTGCAAGATTTGCTCCATGGAAGGGAGTGGGTAATGGTCCTTGAGGGATGCTCTATTCAATTCTCTGAAGTCAACACACAATCTAATCTCTCCACTCTTCTTTCTGACTGGAACCAAGTTGGCAACCCAACTAGAATGCTTGATTGGGAATATAATCCTTGACTCAATCAGCTTGTTCAATTCTTTCCTCATGAGAGGCTCCATATGTGGATTGACTGGTCTTTTTTTCTGCCTGACAGGCTTAGTATTTGGATCCAATTCAATGGTATGCTGAGCTAAGTTGGGATTGAAACCTTTCAAGTCTTCATAGCTCCAAGCAAACACAACAAGGAACTCTTGACACAGCTGTATGAACTCATACCTTTCTTGTTCAGTTGTCATCTTTCCAATTTGCAATGGTTTGTTCTCTTCCACCAAGATGGATACTGAATCTTCTCTTTTGACCTGAATGTTTGCTTTCTCTTTCCTAAACTGATCATTGGGATTAAAAATGGACTCCAAAGTGATAAGTCCCTTGGGCAGCTTGTTAGTTCTCAGTTGTACCACTTGGTCACCATACTGTTGTTTCAGTTTTTCTTGATTCTTAGCTGAGAACTCAGCTTCTTCTTGCCAGAAATGGATGATTTGCTGGTCATTCTCAAATACTTACCAACTGACATTGTTATCCGACACTGAAGGCCTCACAATCACGTGGATGTTTGGCTGTACCTTATCTTTTTGAATGTTTTCCACAATGTCAAAGGCTGCCCCTACTGCTGCAAGCCTGTCAGCAGCTTGATTTTCCTTCCTAGGAATAGATTTGATGCCAAAACCCTCAAGGTCTTCCATGAGATCCCACACCCTATTCTTGTAGCACTTAAGTAGATCATTCTTGGTAGCATGCTATCCCTTGACCTGATTTACAATCAATTCACTATCACCAAAGACTTGCAAGTTCTTTATTTTCTTTTTGATTGCCCAATGCATCCCTTGCACCAAGGCTTCATATTCAGCAGTGTTATTAGATCATGCAAACTGAAACCTAAAAGTTGAATAGTACCTTACTCCTTGAGGTGAAACAAGCATAGCTCCACCTCCTGCACCTTGTCTACTCCTTGATCCATCAAAAAACAGCTATCATACCTCATTCTCATCCTTGTGGTTTGGTTTGGTGATGCTAGGAATGGGCTTATTTTCTTCATGTATGCAATAGACCCCTAGCTCAGATTCTTCTACTTCTTGATAAGGATCAAAAGCATGTACTTTGTTTTCCCATTCATCAAGAGTTAGATCCGGGATGCTTCCAACCTTAGTGTCAGCTTCATCAGTCCTTGGGTGATCTTCTTGATCAAATGCTGAACAATTGGCATTGATTTGACTTGGAGTGTAAGGATCAATGTGAAAGTTTGCAATAGGTTCAGACCTGATTGTAGCTTTGGTTCCATACCTTGTTCTGAACAACATGTGTGACCAATCAGCAGACAAATATCCTCCAATCTTGGCTGTGAAGTCCCTTGACAAGCATAGGGCAAAGAGTGGTGGAAGGTCTATAACTGATACATCTTGTAAAACGACAACATTTGGACATGCATGCAAGATAAGACTCAAGTTTCTAATCACTCTAACTGTTGTTACTGCTGTCCCATCCAGCTGCACTACCCCTTTGGATATGGTTTCATACTGGAGCCCTAGTTGATCAGCGATTTGTTTAGGCATCACTGAGCTACTTGCCTCGGAATCTATCATGCAATTATGCACTAGCTGATTTCCAATGATTAACGAAACATAAAAAGGAGAGGGCTTCAACATTTTACCTTGCTGTCCTCCATGATTCCCTTCGGGCTAGGCAACATTTTTGAGCACTTTCTCTTGCATCTGAAATTGTTGATTCAAAGTTGGCCAGTCCTTCATGGAAGCTTGTAGCAAATCTCTTTGGCTTGAGATAGATAGGGATTCCCACATTGATATATTCACATTTGTCTTCTTCATCTTATCAATGATACTGAATGGTGATGAAGGATCTCTTTGCTGTCCCTTGGTTGGCACATTCACTCCTTGCATGTGGGCAGCAACAACTGGTATTTGAGTTGGTTTAGGAGCTGCTCTTGGCTGCCCTTGTGCATTTTAAATTGGATTCTACTTGCCAACCATTTGTGGAGCCATGGAAGGTTGTGGATTGGTCGGATCCAATGGTTGTTCCTCTCCTAAATTCCTTCTTTTTGACCTTGTGTTGGCTCCCACACCTTGTCAGACTGTTTGATTCATGCCACAAAAATCCTCTGCTTGCCAATTCACGAGTGTGGTGTCATTTGGAGCTGATTGTTGTTGGAATGTTTCTTGTTGTTGGTTGTTTCCTTGACTGCCCTCACCCTTCACACCAGTAGTTGTCACCATTAATGCTTGATTCAAAGCACCATTGAAGCACATGGATTGGTTATGAGGTTCATTTCATGGAAAAAACCAATCATACTCCTGAGCAATGTTGTTTTTTGTTGGCACCAACGCTTTAGAGGCAGATATGGCATTTGGATTATAGGGATGAAATGGCCTATTGGCAAGAGGCCTTGTTTGATTCACATTTGCAGCTGGATTAGGAGGTATTTTTGGTTGGTATGGCTGCCTGTTAGGCTGAGCTTGGGGCTGATAAGAAGGTCTAAAACCTTAGGCTTGTTACCTCTTGAGAGTAACTAGCTCATTGCCTAAATTTTGCAATTGCTTCATGACTTCTTGAAGCTCATTTGGCGCACTTGGAGATGAACCAGAAGCTTCATTTGAACTCTGATTTCTAGGAATGGGAGAAGGAGCCAAATTTAGGTGCTTGATTAGTGTTTGGGCTCTCTAAACTTGGAAGCAATGGCATGGGAGGTCTAGGGGCTAGTTTTCCAGCTTGGATCAAACAATTTTCAGCCCTAATGGAAATGCTATAAGCCATAGGGATAGTTATGCCTCCCATGGACTGAATCAACATAGAAATATCAGAATTTAGAGCTTTGAGATAGTAGAGAAAAGTACCTTCTACTACTGGCCTGACTGCCACTGGAATTCTCTCCCAAGTCTTTTGAAATCTGAAATTGAAATCAGTCAGCTGTTCATTGGGAGCTCTCTTGATGGTTGTCAGTTGCTCCAAAAGAGACAAGTTGTCTCCCTTCTCTCCAAATTGCTCATGAAGTGCTATACAAAGCTGGTTCCAATTTGTGATAGAACCAGCTCCAAGGCTCCTAAACCATTGCAATTCTTTCCCCTTAAAGGAAGATGCCAACAATTTGACAGCCACTTGCATCTCATTGATTTCATGAATTGCACAAAGGTTGGCAATATCTTTAACATGATCACCTGGAGTAGTCTGATTCTCTCCAGTGAAGTATGGAATGTTCTTCAAGGCTGCAATTGGAATTGGATGTTGTGCATTGAGGGCAAGTGGGCTACTTCCTGTGAAATTGACATAGGGGTTGTTTTGTGCCATTCTAATTGGTCTTAGAACCCTTCTTGACTGAATGAAAGGCCTACCAGGTGGAGGAGTTGAGAGAGTTCTGTTTGGTGGAGATGGAGACCTTTGAATCCTTCTTCCTCTTTGCCTTCTTCTTGGAGATAATTGTAGGTATTCAAACAACACTTCTTCTTCTCTAGCTCTTGACCTTGCGGTGACTCTTCTCATGAGTTTTCAGGCTTGCACTGTTGAAACCAATTGATTCTTCCCTTTGGAGTCGCAGATGTGCAATTTATGGCTCCTTTCAAGCAAGAAAATTGCAGCAGATGCACATCAACTTTTCTGCAATAAAAATGAGACCTCTAATGTTCCACCGGGTGTACCAAAACTGATGTTGTAAATCATTAGCACCCCTGGACGCAAATCAAGGTTCTAAATTGATGTTTTAGGAATCCAGTGTGATTACACAACATGGAAACGTCTCTCCAAGTGTGGGGACTCATAGAATGAGAGAGGTATCTCCAGATTAGAGGATGGTTCCTCAAACTCCTCTGATTAGATCTAGTGTTTACACAATTGCAGACGTTTGAATCCTAATTTTACCCTAATTTACAAGTACATAGGGATAAGAAATGTAGAAAATGAAACTAACCTAATGATGGTGATGCACCAAAAGGAGTGGTGAAACATTTTTTGCTCATAGTAAATAGGCACAAATCCATGAAATACAACAATGAAAAACATACACAAGCTGATAATATGCAATAAGAGATCTGAAAATGAAGTAAAAACAATACAAACAGAGGACTGAAAGCATTCACAGAGTTTGCACTATCATTTCCATGTAAAAATCCCTTGCATTACACCATCAAAGAGGTATAAACCTATTACAATCCTTGAAAAAGTCCTGATACTTACAAAATTCCCTTGTTTGCAAGTGAAAGAAGAAGTCTAATGTTCAAAAAAGTGTTCCACCCTGAAGAAATGAGCCAAATCTAGCTTTTACAGTACATGGGTCGAGCCCAGGAGAGAGAAAACGTGCAAAATGCATGGGAGCCATCCCTCATTGAATGAAACTACATTAAAATAGCATGGAGGTCCTTACAAACCCATGTTCTAACATTTTTAACCATGCTGGAGAGAAAAGTGACCCATTTTGCATTGAAATTGGGTTATTGAAACATCATTTTCTGGCCATGGACACATACTAGAAGCATGTTTTTGAATTTTCTCCCTCCAAACTAAACCAAAATTCAGAAATTGACCATGGAATCATGTAGATAATTTCATAATCAGATTTCTGTTGATATAAAGTAACATGCAAAAATCCGAGCTCTGGATCGAAAGTTATGGATCGTCTTGAAGTTTTAGGGCAAAAACATGGCCCAAAAAACGGATCGTCGGGCAAAATTTTGAAATTTTACCTCTTTTTTGCTCTTTGGAAAAAATTTCAAAAAATCCCCCGTGCCCCAGCTGGTCAGGATGCCATGTGGCACGATTCCTGATTGGGTACGGGCCCCTCAAATGGGCCACTTTCCCTTCATTTTTTACCTTTGAGAAATAACTTGCCAAAAATCCCCGCCGGGCCCCTCAGCTGGACACACTGTCGGCCCTTGATCTAGAAAGCTGAGACAGAGCTTCTCCTCCCGATTCTGCCATTTCCAGAAATTTTTCAGTTTTTACTTTTGGAATCAAAAAATGTGGATTTTCCCCCCATGCCCCGCCAGTCCGGGACATACGTGAGTTAGCCACAGGATTCGCTGAGCAGGGGCACATTTGGGATAACAAATATGTCATAGTATGCCTCATAAGAATCATTTGGCCAAAAACTATGCCAGAATTTTCCATTTTCCACCTGAGCTCCGATTACTCTCTGGGACCATAGGACACGTGTAATCTGATTCATTCCATTGGTAGCTGTATGGGTTCTAGTGGTTGTGTTATCCATAATTTTAGACTTTCCAAAATACTTCACCAAGGACATTCTAACATTTTTTGGTTACTTTTTGGGTCTTCTCCCCCCGCGCACGTAGCACACTCCATTATTATAAATGCTAAGTTGCCACTCTGTCATGTTTCTATTGGCTCAGATTCATATCCTCCAAAATTTGCCTTTGAAAAATGTCGGCAAAAACACTTGGCCAGTTTTTCAAAAAGTCATCTTTATCACTCATCAAATAAGGTTTGTTTCATGCGTCAACAATAGATTTGTTGGTGGGCCAGGCAGGGACATAATTTTCCATTTGAGATGTTAGTTGAGTCAAAACACTTGGTAAATGTGTCCACAATAAATAGTTCTCCTGCGAACCCTGCCACCCAGGTGCAATACGTGGCACGCTAATAAATATTGGCTGTGGGCGTATCCAAGGGGAAAAGTGATATCTCTATGTCAACAACTCCGTCGAGCCATAACGTTGAATAAATATGCAGGAGTTAGGCAGGAACAACCAGACCCTTTCTGGAAAGCTGAGAGAGAGATCTATCTGATGGTGCCATTTTGAGAAATACCTTTGAGTGCCTAAAAATCATAAAAAAATGACTAGACTGAGGCATCAAGAGGGGGAAGAACACAAGGAGTTAGCTCAACTATAAACTGAGCTAGGGGCACATTTTGGCTAATAGATCTACCAATTCTGCACTGGTGCTTAGAGTATGCAAATACTTGGTATTTGATCAAACCTTTAGAAAACAATTAGTTGTAAGTGTAATCCTGGTAAGCTATACTACTTGGAATTTCACCTAGGTATTCATTTGATATGATATGCCTTGGAAATGTAGGCTCAGTTCTTGATTTGACCCCTACAATTGTGATATTGTAAACTCCCGTTTGGGCAGAAGAGTAGGTAGTTGGCCTTCCAGAAATACATTCGCCTTTTGAAATTCTCTTAACAATGGATATTTTTCCATATTACGATCACTATCCCCTTCGGTTTTTTTATCCATGATTTATTACTGACATATGGAAAGTTCAACCTTTATTTCTTGGCCTTTTAAGTGCGGTGCCATAGAAAATATGATCCAGTTTTCTAACATCAAGAAATTTCTCGTTTTAACCCTGCAAATGATGAACGTGAGTTTTCTACAAACCAATCAAGAAAATGTGTTTCACCACATGAATACACTAAGCTCATCTCCAAACTCTTTTTTTGTACGTAAATGGACATGTACATTAGTAAAAAATAATATATATCTTTCTTTGTGTCATTATGTCAGCACCAAAGTTATCAATATAAAGATCAACTTCAGTGTGAAAAACTAGGATCTAGCTATAGGACATGGAAGTCCAAAAAGACACTATGATTAACTATGTGTATGAACAATATTATCCATGGAATGTACATCCCATAGATTTTTCCAACTTTTATGGTTTTAGATTAGTAGCTAATTTAATATAAATAAAGCATTCAGTAGCTCCATTATCAAAATCCTTGATAGTCAATCACACTCAGCATACTCAAATGAAGTTTACCTGGCACATTCTGGGATATGAAAATGTCAAAGGTGGCATGCGATGCTCTATTCATCTCAGTTTATCAACTACTGGAAACCATGTATGAAATATGCTACATATTTATCTAAATATCCTTATACACTTAGTAGGGCACTAATATTGAAATAAAGTACATGATTTCTTGCATCAGATTGTAGCACCCCCCTAGGATGTCCTAACTTTTAGGTTCAAATCGGATTCCCAACCTTGAGGAATTGTTGCTCATCCTGATCACTCTAAGAACTCTTCTTTCCCAGTTTCATATTTTTATCGCAACATTAAACATTACCAGACATGTGGTGTTATTTAAAGAACTGGTGAATTATCCCCAGTTTATTTGTTGTTGTTTTCAATTATTGAAATATGAGTTTAAGAAACAATTTACTTGTCTAGTACCCAAACTTGATTCCATGCCCCCTTTTTGCTGTGCAAGAGATCAAAGAAGTTTGGCAGGAATTTTAGAGACTAATTTCTTAGCTTATGGGAAGAAATGTAGCTTTTAATTTTTATTCACTACCGATGTGGACTTTATGGGTAGCAACACCTTCCATGGTGGTTGGGTTGTGAAAATTTACCTCACCCCCTATGATAGGGTTTAATCCTTTCAACCAAGGTGAGAGGACGCTTTCATATCCTAAACTTCTTGTTAGTTTGATACCGAGGCACGTACTTAAGATATCCTTCCTAGTGAAACCTTATCCTAAGAAGACTTTGTTATAGTTAACTTTCCATCAATGTAATTTCTAAAATTCCATCACTCTTATAAGTCATAACTAAAGATTTTGGTAGCCATCTTTTCCTAAAATAATGTCTTAAGCCATTTATCCCAAGTGAAAACCTGTTTGTTTCATACATGTATTGGTAGTAAAAATCATGCCTTTTGGCTATCCCACACAGGAAGGATGCCTCATGGGAAAGCTGATAAGTATCCCCATGATTGCTTTAGTTTCCTTCGATGAAGTTCCTTATTGTGGGAAGTAATTCTTGATTTAACTGAAATCCATTTCATTAGCTTCATCTCCTAGTGTAGTGTCATCAAACTTGGAGTAAACTTGATCATTTTTATGTCATTTGTGAGTTTAGCTAGCTAATCTTTCCTTTTTATTTTCAGAATATGTGCTTCAGGTACAGGCCTACATTATCACTTTGTCAGCATTATTATTATCAATGATCCAAAATTACAGGCATTATCATTGTCCACAGGACGTGGCTGATTATTATTACCAACATATTCTGTTTCATCCTGCCTCAGATACCCATCAACTTGATGTTATACAAACAATCTAGATGAGTCATGCTTGGTTTCCAATAGGGATTTTAAGGATCTCATCAAGTTTATTGTCACGGTCAGCTGAATGTCTCTACCTAGAGGTAAGTGTTATTGTTACATGCACCTCAAATTATCTTCTAGGATAATTTTTTGTTAACAAGAAAATTAAGATTTTATCATATGTATGGACTGCAACGGGAATCCAAGAGATGCAACTACTTACAAGCTTTGATACCAATGATGAAAACATTCTCATTTTAAGAATTTAGAACAAGGAAATTTTTATTTTCTTTAATCATGCATAGTGTTCTCTATTCTAAAATAACATAATTTAGAACACACATTCTCAATGTGAATCCATCTACATAATAGAAAACACCATATGCACATTGATCAAATGACTCGGTATTACACAAAGGAGATCTCTCATTTTTAACTCAATAAAGATGTATACCTCAGTATAGGATTGGTTCTATTTTACCTTTCCCCTTAGAAAAATCAATCCCAACCTGTTATTTTTAAGAGTCCATATGCTCGAAAAACTAATGCTATTTACCGATACTTCATTTGACAATCCCGAATTTCTTAAACTAGGTGACATTAGGAAAACTCAAAGCACCATAGTTTGTTGATACTCCCAGGAAAAGATTTTACAACATAGTTGTGATCAGTGTGTACATTCCTTGATTAAATACTCGTCAAGTGGAATAAGTCCAACATTCAATTCCACATCTGGTAGGTTTTTGTTCATCTAGAGTGCCATCTACTTCCTGACTCCTAATCTAGTCCAATATGATTCAAGGTTTCATACTAGACAAGGGCAACAACATGCACTAGTGTGGAAAATAATTGATGGTGATCCAATGGTATATAGATCATGTCTTGAATACGAATTACATCTATTAGGTGTGTCTATTATCCTAAGTAAACATGAGTTGACCTTGAAAGTATATCATGTTCCTCTTCCTTGTATATGTGATAGACCCGTGATTCAGTAATTACTGATTATGTTAATCGAGTTAAACAATTTGCATCCTAAGCGAGGTTTTGAGACATATAAAATGGTAGAAAATCATAGTATCCTTGTAATGCACCCCTATCCATTACAAAGGTACTACACCGTAGTTGGAGTGTTTGTATCATCCAAATGGGATTTTCCTTAACTGGTTAACATGGGCCTGGGAATTCTAAGTTTATTAACCCATTTACATCTTTTGGTCTAAATGATTAATTACAACAATTTTCTTAAAGATTCCTCTAGCATCATTTGAACCTATAATGGGCCTGAGATAAGTTCAAACTGCATGTGTACCAAAGGTACCGTAGGCTAAAATCTTCTATCCTAACTTCTTTTAGTTGACATGTTTAAGTTTGTCAAAGTTTGAATCCCCGCAGCTCTGCCCTATCATACTAATGACAAGATTGATCTTGAAGTGGGTGAAAGTGTGTTAATTACTCTTCCTTTTACACTATTTCAGCTCCTAGCTCCCAAATAAGTTCATTATCCAAACCTTTCCCCCGAGATTTTACAACTCTGCCATTGATTGGAGATGAAGTCTGAATTTTCTCGTGTTAGGCCCGCAGGTCCTTTCTGAAGCATTCTAATCTTTTGAATAACAAGGGGAAAATCTTCCTAAAGAAGTATACATTCAATCATTTACTTATAATATTTATAACAGTTTAACAAGATCTTAAGCTATGTTAATATGATTGATTTCATGCGAAGTATCCTTTTTCCCCTATATTATGAGACCCTAAATGTCCAGTATGGGCTGACCACATATCTACATATGCCTTTAAATAGGATCAATAATTCATACATATACATCTATAGGAATTCAACCCAGAGTGGAAACCTTTTATACGTGTATTTAAGGCATCTACTTTTGAGTGTCAACCTTATAAGTTGCATCTCTTTAGGATAAAATCAACCAGTGCTACCATTTCTGATCCCAAAACATTACTCCATTATTCCAATTAAGGTATATAAATTTCCAACTTGCCTTCATGAAGGCCCGTAATACTTCAATTATAACATTGCCATGTGTCATGAAAATAAAGTATTACAAGTAAAGTAGTATTTAACAATGCCGCTCACATCATCCATTTAATCAAAGCAAGACAGTGATACATTCACTAAATCCAGAAGTATCTTAGAGATTACAAAGTAGCCAAAAATAAAAATTTCAAAATACAAACCCATTGTGCCCCATCCAATTAGAAAAAGCCACATAAGTACTAAAAGAATCAATCAGAATTGAGCGGAGCTACGAGACCACATTTGCCTTTTTTTCCAAAGAAGCAAAAAGTGACAAGTTAAAACATTTTCTCGACGTCCCCTAGCCAACCAAAAGAATCCACGTGACCACTAAATTCTGAGGAATAATTTTGACAGGAAAAATACACCCGCCAAATCGTAAAAAACACATAAATTCACCATTCGTGCCCAGAATCTGATTTTTTGCTAAGGATAATTTTTTTTGAAATAAAACCAAGTGAATCATGGTTCCAAACATCTTTCGACCATGGATTTGGATTTTCAAAGGTATAAAAATATAAATTGATAACTCTCAAGCTTCCATGGTCAGGGAAAAATAGGAAAAATGGTAGAGCCCGCAAATTTTAAAGAAATTAGGGTAAAAACAAAGAAAACTCAGAGACTCCTTCAAAAAGGGGTAATACAATGGATTCTGCAAACAATTCGAGGCACTCAAATGGAGGTAAAATATTTATAACATTCACATCAAGATACAAAATGTTTCATAACACGTAGATAAGAGGAAAATTAGGGCAAATGGTGCCAGATCAAAATGAGCACCAACATTAGCTCCGACTCGGGGATGGCCACTCCCTGTGAGTGCCACAAGAACAAGTAGTAGAACAAGTGCCAAGAATAGGCCATTGGGCAACAAAGTCAAAGAAAAAGCTAGCATATCGGAACAACCACAACCATCCTCCAAATGCCAAACTAAGAAACTGTTGTTACAAATCAGCAGCACCCTTGGATGCAAATTAGGTTTCTAAGTTGATGTTTCAGGCATCCAGTGTGATTGCACAACGTTGAAACCTCTCTCCAAGTGTGGGACTTTTAAAATGAGAGAGGAATCTCCATATTAGAGGCTAGTTCCTCAAACTCCTCTAATCAGATCTGTTATTTGCACAATTGTAGAGGTTTGAATCCTAATCCTACTCTAAATTCCAAGGAGACAGAGATAGAAAGTGCAAAAATTAAAACTAAACTAATAGGTGATACACCAAAGGAGTGGTGAACACTTCCTGTTCATGAAAATTGACACAATTTCATAAAATACTACATGAAACAATATACTCAGGCTGATAAGATGTAATTAGAGGTCTGAAATGAAGCAAGACAATACAAACAAAGGACTGAAAATTGATCACATAGCCTGCACTGTCATTTTTCACTGTCAAAATCCTTGCATTTGCAACATCAAAGAGGTAGAAACCTGTTACAATCATGAAGAAGGTCTGATACTTTCAAAAATCACTTGTTGAAGGTGAAAGAGGAAGCTTTCTATCCAAAAAAAATGTTCCACCCTAAAAAAATGAGCCAAATCTGGCTTTTACAATGTATAGGTCGAGCCCAGGAGAGAGAAAATGTGTAAAAAACGTGGGAGCCATTCCCCATTGATGAAGATGCATTAAAAAAGCATGGGTGTCCTTACAGACCCATGCCCTGACATTTTTGGCCATGCTGAAGAAGAACGCAACCCATTTTACATTAAAACTAGTTGTTGAAACGTCATTTCTGGCCATTACCATGTGCTAGAGATGTTTCTTGATTTTCTCACTCTAAACTTAACCAAAATGAAAAAATGACCATGGAATCTTATAGAGAATTTCACTAGATTTCCATTGATATAAAGAACGTGAAAATTTGAGCTCTGGATCGAAAGATATGGCGATTTGAAGTTTTAGGGGAAAATAGGGCCAAATCGGGTCACTTTGATATTTATGGCCTGGACACATGGCAAGTTCTGATTGGCTGCGGGCCTTTTAGGGGAAAATTTCCTACAAAAACTCTGCCTGAGCCATAACTTGAAAAATACATGGAGTTAGGAGGAAAACTTTACCTTTCTAGAAAGCTGAGAAAGAGCTCTATCCAATGGTTCCATTTCCAGAAGGTTTTGAGTGCCTGAAGAGCAAAATTTTATGTCTAAGGCACAAGAGAATGAAAGATGAAAGGAGTTAGATAGAAAATGAGTAGGGGGCACATTTTGGATAACAATTTTGGTGACTCAGAGGGGTCATCTACCTGCTGGATGAAGTTACCAGTTACCTGAAGCATCCATTGGGAATGGAGTCATGAGTTGTAGCCTGCAAACTGATCTAAACTTTGAAAACCTCCTCTCTGAGCCACTTGGAAACCCACTAAAATGGACTATGCAAGAGCAAAACCAGCACCACAAAAACTATGTACAAAACTGAAAGTCATACATGCTCCAAAATGGAACATGCAGAGTGTGCACAAGCACTTCTTTTACTGAAAGCAAAACTACCTATCCTACTCTAACTGGAAGCAAAAGTGGGCTAAACAAACCCTGCAACTGGTTAGGAGAAATAGCTTCCCTTTCTCAAAATTTGCAACCATGCAACTAATTTGGCACTGAACATGGCTGATTGGATGAGTGGAAAATCAACAAGAAGCTGGTCTTCTACCCAAATCATCAAGGTGTCAACTGAAAACAAATCCAATACCTCTTTTAATTGCTCTACATTTTGATTGAAGAGGTATGACATCTGATCCTTGGTACTTTGTAGCTCACCCTCATGCTTAAAAGCAAGCATGACTGGTTGTGACTTCTCCTTTGACTCCAATGAAGTCAAATACCTTATTAGGCAAGGTATGATCCATTTGATATGCCCATAGCTCTGATTTTCAACTCCAAAAATGGAGTCTTCTTGTAGACCTTCTTGGGTGGGTGATGTGGAAGCAATGGTAGTACTTTTCTACCCTTTCTCTTCCTTCATGGCAACATGGAACTTTTCTATAGTTTGAAAATCCTTGTTATTGATTGCAACATCCAATGAAGTTTCTTTTGCATTGTTGTTACCTACTGCAATACATTGTTGGCTTTAGAGCTCCTCCATTGTAACTTTTGGAAGATCAAATTCTTCCAGCTTTGATTCAAGAGGCATGTTGCAAACTGTAGGCTATTGTCCTTGAACTCTTTTGTCCATGGCAGTAAGTTCTTGTTGTTGGAGAACGAATGGTGAAGAAGGAAACATGGTAATTTCAGCTAGCTCTTCATCTAAACATTATTCTAAGTCTGATGGCAAATCAAACTCTTGAATGTCTTGCTGCAGAAAAGTCTCTCCCTCTTGTATGGTGGCCTCCAAATCTGCATTTTCTTCACCCTGTATAACTTCATTTTCAAACATGAAACTTGTCAATCCAAACTCATCCCAAAAATCAGATTGTTGGAGAGATGAAGTGGGAGAGAAGCATGAAATTTCTTGTGCCTTTTGCTCACAATTTGGACCTGTTTTGTTCACCTCCATAATGGCTTCATCAATCAAATCAGCCCCTTCAAATAAAAGCAAAAACGTATCAATAATGCTTCCTTCTTCTACTATTGTAAAAACTGACTTGACCTCATCCATTTGCTCCTCAAAGATGGGGTTTTGAGATGGTTTTACTTCCTTCCTGATGGCTGATTTTGCAGTGTAAACTGGATCAGCATTTTCTTTTGGCAAAGTGCCAACATGGACACCCAACTCATCACCAACAAACTACTATTTTTCTCGCTTCACTGCTGTTATAAAATCAGCCTTGTTTTCCACTTGTTCTCCAACTTCAACATCCTCTATTGGTTTCACCATCAAGGGGATTTTTGTAATCCTGAATTTAAGAGCCCAACTCTTTAGACTTTGAATTTCTTCATCCTTGTTTGGATCTTCTTTCTACTGCTATTTTCCTTGATTGGCATTCTGATTTTTATCCTCCCAACATGGATTTGGGAATGCAAGAGGAGAAGTGGATTGTAACTCAATTGATTTTACAATTTTTTTTGTTGGTGGAGGAGGTAGGAACTCTTGTTTCTTTGGAGGGAATAGCTGTTTGGAAGGGAAAAGGACAAAAGAATTGAGATGGGGTGGAAGACTAGGGAATAGAGAAATAGATTCAACACTTGGGACAGCAGATGGAGGGTTTAAAACTTGACATTGCTGAGATAAAACAGATTGGGAAAGAAGGAGAGAAGAGGCATGAGATGGTGTCCTTACCTGTTGACAAGGTTGTTGAATACTCCTCTCATACACCTTTATTCCTTCAGTCCACTTTGCAAGAAATGATAGTGTTGTAATCATGAAGTCTAACTTCTCTTGAGGGCTGTAATGCCTTGGAAAAGGTCCCACCCATAGACAAGGTGCTTTACAACTGATTCTAAATGTTTTCATTTGTGCTTGAGCCTTGGATTGCACCATGTTTACCTCCATCTTTTGGATTTGTTCTAGCAGATCTGCATTTTCTTCTTGACTGCCCTCACAACCAGCATACCCTTGTGCTTGACATGCTTCATATCCAAATTGACTTTGGCACTATGCTGCTCATATGGGTAGACATGCTGATTTTGAATTTGATCATAATGCTGATTTGGAGGATTTTTAAAACATGTTAGAGGTGTGATATACTTCTGTTGTAAATGTAAATTCCATGATGGAAATGAAGTCATGATTACGCAACTTCATGGAATGGAAAAGAATGAAAATGACGGAAAGAAGAATGGATGGAAATGAATGGAAAACAGGTCTGTAACTTAGAGAATGAGTTGTTTACCAGATGGAGTCACCAGATGTGCTTTTGAAAGTGCCTCCAAAAGGATGGAATCTTTAACAGGAACACACCAACCTATTAAAGATAAAGTGGAAGACCTCTAGGGTCCCATCGGGCGTGCCAAAACTGTTGTTGCAAATCAGTAGCACCCCTGGATGTAAATCAGGTTTCTAAGTTGATGTTTGATGTTCCAGTGTGATTGCACAACATTGAAACCTCTCTCAAAGTGTGGGACTTGTAAAATGAGAGAGGAATCTCTAGATTAGAGGCTGGTTCCTCAAAATCCTCTGATCAAACCTGTTATTTGCACAATTGTCAGAGGTTTGAATCCTAATCCTACTCTAAATTCCAAGGAGACAGAGATAGAAAATGCAAAAATTGAAACTAAACTAATAGGTGATACACCAAAGGAGTGGTGAACACTTCTTGTTCATGAAAATTCACACAATTTCATAAAATACAACATGAAACATCGTACATAGGCTGAGAAGATCCAATTAGAGGTCTGAAATGAAGCAAGACAATACAAACAAAGGACTGAAAATTGACCACAAAGCCTATGCTGTCATTTTTCACTGTCAAAATCCTTGCATTTGCAACATCAAAGAGGTAGAAACCTATTACAATCATGAAGAAGGTCTGATACTTTCAAAAATAACTTGTTGAAGGTGAAAGAAGAAGTTTTCTATCCAAAAAAAATGTTCCACCCTAAAAAAATGAGCCAAATTTGGCTTTTTCAATGCATGGGTCGAGCCCAGGAGAGAGAAAATGTGTAAAAAATGTGGGAACCATTCCCCATTGAATTAAGATGCATTAAAACAACATGGGCGTCCTTACAGACCCATGCCCTGACATTTTTGGCCATGCTGAAGAAGAATGTGACCCATTTTGCATTAAAACTGGTTGTTAAAACGTCATTTCTGGCCATTACCAAGTGCCAGAGACGTTTCTTGATTTTATCTCTCCAAACTGAACCAAAATGCAAAAAAGAGCACGAAATGTTATAGATAATTTCACTAACTTTCCATTGATATAAAGAACATGAAAATCCAAGCTCTGGATCGAAAGATATGGCGATTTGAAGTTTTAGGGAAAAACAGGGCCAAATCGGGTCGCTTTGATATTTTTGGCCTGGACACGTGACGAGTTCTGATTGGCTGCTGGCCTTCTAGGGGAAAATTTCCCACAAAAAATCTGCCGAGCCATAACTTGAAAAATACATGGAGTTAGGAGGAAAACTTTACCTTTCTGGAAAGTTGAGAAAGAGCTCTATCCAATGGTTCCATTTCCAGAAGGTTTTGAGTGCCTGAAAAGAAAAATTTTATGTCTGAGGCACAAGAGAAGGAAAGATGAAAGGAGTTAGCTAGAAAATGAGTAGGGGGCACATTTTGGATAACAGAAACTAGAAAAACCAAGTCACTAAGGACCAGAATGAGTAAAAACACAAAAGACAGAAAGCAATCAACAAGTTGTACACTATACAAGTGATGTTCACCTGTATTATGGGGAATCAATCCTAGAAATGCTTCAAGTTCCTACCATTAATAGGCAATTCGAGTAATTCACTATCTAAATATTTCAAGAAGGTATGCTCACCAATCCGAATGTCAATGGAGTAAGAGCCCATCCATAGTGCATCAAATTTACAATGCTTGTCCTTGTCTTCATGTCTCCTATCCCACAACAGCACAAGATATCCAATGTTGAAAGTTTTAGGAGTGACCTTATTGTCAAATAACTTCTTCAATTTTTCTCTGAACTTCACATGCCTTTGGTGAGATGCTCTCCTTTCTTCATCAAGTTCAACAATCTGGTTAATGCAAGCATCATATGGAATAACTTCTTGATCTTCTAGTTGTTGAATGAACTGATATGAGGATAGTTACATATACAGGGGAAGGAGAGCTTGAGTTCCATACACCAATTCATATGGACTTTTTCCAGTGGCTCTTTTAATAGTAATTTTCTCATCCCAAATAACAAACTTTAGTTGTTCACCCCATTTTCTTTTGTTCAGCTCCAAGGTTATTCTGATAATCTTCAACAAACTTTTATTACTGGACTTAGCTTGTCCATTTCCTTTGGGATTGTAATTAGAGGAATATTTCAAACTTATCCTGTATTCTTTGCACATTTCCACCAAAGGTTTATCTATAAAGCTCATGCGATTGTCAGCAACAATTTTAACTGGAACCCCAAACTTGAAGATGATATGGTTCAACATAAAATCCATGACAATTTGGTGTGTTTCTCTTTTAGTAGGGATTTTCTCCACCCACTTGGTGAAGTAATCAGTGGCTACAATAATACACTTATGGCTAGCAGAAGAGTCTAAAATATCACCAATGAAATCCATTCCCCATTGCTTGAATGGCGCTTCAATTGATATAGGTTACAAAGGCAGGGAGCCTGAAGCTTTCAGTCTTCCAGAGAAGTTTTTGGTAACTCTCACACTTCTAACCAAAAGAGTTGTATCCTTGAATAGAGTTGGCCACCAATAATCAGCCCTCAAGATCTTGTGTGTTGTGACTCTTCCAACGAAATTCCCCACACAAACTCCTCCATGAAGATCAACAATTATCTTGGGGGCTTTATCTTAAGTAATGCACCTTAAGAGAAATCCCTCAGGGTTCTTCCAAGCTAACCCATAATCAGTAATGACATATTTATAGGAAGCCAACTTAAGGGATCTTTTCAGGTTCTTATTCAAATGTTTAGGGTAGTATAGATGTCTGAGATAAAAAAATTACATCTTTGTACCACTCAGAACTCATCAATTTTTCAAAAACATCTACCCTTCCTTCTTCTACCTCATTTACCTCAATAGTTTGCAAATTTCTCTTAGCAATAAGCTTAGCCAAGCCCAAACCTCTCACCAACTTTATGGTTTGGATATCCATGTCATATTCTTGCAAATTTTTCACCCATATGCATCTTTTTCTTGATATGTCCATCTCTAATAAGATGTCTTTCACCATAGTGTGGGGAACATAAGCAAAAATTTTAGAGCTCAAAATGTAAGGCCTTAAAACCTTTGTTTCTTTTACCAAGGCAAATTCTTGTTTCTCATAAATAGTGTATTTTAGCTCGGCCCCCTGCAATGCCTTACTAAAATAAGGCAATTGGCCTCTCATCTCCTTTATCACCTTTCTGCAACAAGACATATACATTAGTGTTCTCTAAAGCAAAAGAAAATAGTTGGAAAGGATTCTTATAATCTGGATCTGCTAAAATAGGGGCATGATTTAATGCCTCCTTGATCCCATTGAAATCTTGAATGGAATCCTCCTCCCATTTGATAGCCAGGTCTTTCTTCAGCATGCCAGTGATTGGAATGGTCAACTCAGAAAAGTTTGATATGAATCTTCTGATAAATTTTATCTACCCAAAGAAGGACTGAATCCCCTTCTTGGTTCTTGGAATTGGGTCCTTGCTAATGGCCTCTACCCTTTCCAAATCAATCATTACCCCTTCTTGTGACACAATGTGACCAAGTAATTTTACTTTCTGTACTCTGAAAAGGTACTTCTTTGGATTGAGTGAAATTTCATATTATCTACATCTTATCAACATTTTCTCCAAGTGCTGCAAATGATCACCTCTCTTTTTGGAGAACATAGTTACATCATCTTGGTAGACAACAATAAAATCATTGATGTAACTAGCAAAAGCAACATCCATTTCTCTCTAAAAGGTTGCTCTAACATTCATCAGTCCAAAGGTCATCCTAACATATACATATGTTCCCCAAGGGGTGGTAAAGGATGTCTTAATTATTTTTTATTCCTTAACAAAAACTTGATTATAACAAGAGAATCCATCCAGGGTAGATGGCATCTCAAAATCGGTCACTAATTGTAACATGTTTTCCATGTTTGGTAAAGGGTAATTATCCTTCATTGATGCTCTGTTCAAATTTCTAAAATCCACACATAGCTTGATGTCACCGTTATTATTTCTGATTGGTACTAGGTTTGTAACCCAAGAAGAATACCTTGTAGGCTAGATAATCCCTCCATCCCTTAGTTTCTTCAGTTCCTCTTACATTTTAAGAGATAGGATTGGATTGGTTGGCCTCTATTTCTACCTGAATGGTTTTGCATTATATTCCAAGGGAATCTCATGTTGAAATAGATCCTCTCTGTATGCCTTTAATTTAGGATAAGTTCAAGCCATGCAATCTTGATATTTTTTCAAAAATTAGACATAAGATTGGTTTTCCTCCTTGCTGATATTGCTTCCTAACCAAATCTTACTTGGTTTGTCCTTTGTGCCAAGGTCATGCTCCTCAATATCCCTTGAGGCTACTATGCATATGTTAATAATGTGATCAACATTATCAAAGCTGGATTCGAGAGAAACCAACCCTCTAGGAATGGTATTAGTCTTTATTTTGATGATGCCTTTGTGAAACAAGGTTTCTTTAACCTCTGCTATGCACACCATTGGATTCCAATCAATATTTTGATCTGTAAACTCCCCTTTTTTCTGTAGAAATATTCACACCTGAGCATCATCATTAAAAACTTTCCAATGTTTAATGTTGTCAGGTACATATGGCTTGGTTAACACTTCAACATCATATTCACAATATGGGGATACTATACAATTATCAAAGCAAGATCCCAATACTGTAATTTTTTCTTCTAAATAATTGAACCTTCTATCATGATGCACAATATTGAATGAATCAAACATCTCAATGAGATCCCAAAATGCATGCATGTATTGTTTCATTCGTTGATTTTTTGTGGCATAAAGTTTTTTGACTCACTTTACAATTAATTATGAATCTCCTTTGACAATGATGTCTTTAACACCATATTTCCAAGCAATCCTCAGACCTAACAATAGTGCCTCATACTTAGCAATATTGTTAGTGCACTCAAAGTTGAGTTTAAAAGAAAAGACAAATTATTCCTGTCCTGGAGAGATCAAAACAACACTAGCACCATTTCTGAACTTGGAGCAAGTTCTATCAAACAATAAAGTCCAAGGATAGCCTATCTACTCAAGACACTTGCATTCTTCAATCTTGTGCTCTTTTCCATCAGCAAATCCTACAAGGTTATCAACATCAACACTTGTGTACAATACTTCATAAGATGCATTGTTGGGATCTTTAATAACGTGCAACATCTTCTTTTCTCCATACAACTTGACAAGGCTTCCCTTAATTGGGATGGTAGCATAGGACATGTCCATTTGAACACTTCTACTAACACTTACAACCCATTTTCTAGATAACAACATACCTCACTTGGCTGGGCAATCAACAATAACAACATTAAGCATCAAGTTTTTACCTGGGTAAGTGGCAAGTTACACCACCAGACCTTTCACACATCCCACCACTGGCACTTCTCTAGAGTCCATAACAGTACACTTCACATATTTTGTTTTTACTTTGATATCCAAATCATTCATTACTTCTAAAGGCATAACATTGCATGATGCCCCTGAGTCAAACATATAGTTGTGTAATAATTTGTGTTTAATGATCAAAGTGGTGAAGAATGGATCCACATTTAGATGGGACTCCACCAAGGATGTCCCCAAATAAACCTCAGGTGGTTCACCTAGTTCCTCCAACACTGATGGTGTCTCTAACTCTTCATTGACTGGTGGAGTCTCCACAATTTTTATATTTCTACCTAGGGTAGTCTTCTCCTCTTTCAGCCCCAAATACTCAAAAGCCCTTTTTTTGTGCTTAGGAATCCTAAGCAACTCAAAAATTGGAACTGAGATCTTGATCTTACTCAAGACTTGGGCAATATCATAAGGGACAAACTTTGGCAAGGTAGTATTGGAAGTAAGGTTAATACACTCATTAGATGGCACATGATTTTTGACAGCTTGGGCATGAGGAGGGGTATGAGTTTTATTTGGGAGAACAAGGCCCTTGGCAGATGCATATTTGTTAGAAGACTCTTTAGGAATATTTGAAAGCAATGGAGTTTTTGGCTTGGTCTGAGGCCCTATACATTTGACAACCCTACTTCTTATGTTATACTCCTTCTCTTAGGAAACAACATTGTTCATCCACAACTATCTTTCCTCCTCAGATGGGATTCCTCCATCATACTTCTTTATCATTAAAGCTCTTAAATATTCTAAGTCATTATTTGGTAATTCAAAATATTGTAAAGTATCTACTTCAAAAGTATGAGAGGGAGGAAGAATGGGTACTTGGTGGATGGTATCCCAAAACTCAGTAGCAGATCTATAATTTATTACCTCAGTTGAAGTTTTCCCTTATTGTGAGCTTACAGAGCATTCCACCATGCATGCATCATCATCATTATCATCATCAGCTTCTTCTTCTTCTTCTTCTTGATCTTCCTCACATGGAGCATGGGGCATGAAACATCTATCACACCAATCAATGACATCTATCTCCTCCACAATAGCAACTCTGGCAACCAAAGGATTAGGTACCATTCTGTTTTCCCTAGCCTGGGACTATTTATTTTAAAATCCAATATGTCTCTTTCCTCTGTCATCAGATCTCTGATCATTTCTATGATGATTTGTAAACATTTCTTGGCCTTGTTGCTTGTGGTAACCTTGTGAACTCTACCCAATTCCTTTTTCTACCTAGGCTAATTTGTATGATATTTCTTTGACAGCCCCTGCCAAAGTTTTCACAACTTCCTCAAAATAAGCAGTCTTACTTGTTTAAGGATTTTCCGGGTTAATTAGTTTTACACCCTCCCTTTTTGGAGGCTTTCCAATTGCCTTGATGTTGTTCTCAATTTTCAAAGCCATGGTGAAGACCTGCCTCAAAATAGTAGGGTTTTTGTCCCTCAAGTAGTAAGTAACCTTTTTATCAAATGCATCTGAATATTTGATCAAACATGATTCAACACATGGCCTTAAGCTAATAGGTAATATCCTCAAGGTCTTGTTAAATCTTGTGTTGAAATCATGTACTGACTCATTAGGATTATTTTTGATGTTTTCAAATTCTGATAGAAGAAACCTAGTGTCATTTTTATCACCATACTGCATTTTAAATGCATTGTTCATCTCTGTCCAAGAATTAATGGAATTATCTGGAAAATATTTATACCAGTCCCTTGCATCCTCTTCCAAAGTATGGATAAAAAATTTGATATATACATCTTCATATTCAAAATCAAAGTCTTCCATCATATTGATAAAAAGTTTTAAATGTTGATCACCAGTTATAGCGTTGTTTCCTTGGAACTTTCGTAATCTATTTCTCACATGCTAGGGTACCACATTTTGATAACCAACCATCCTTGTAAAATTTATAGGACCAAAGGTGTTTACAACAAAAGGAGATCTGGGTGTGGGCTGGGCCATTTTGTTCTGAGGAGGTAACCCTAGAGGGGAGACAAATTGATAAGGGGCAGAGGGTCTTCGAAACACAGGAGTATAACTTTATAATGGATATCCCCTAAAGGCCTTGTTTCTTGGAAAACCTTATCAACCCTTGAAAAGACAGGGGTAGAATGAGAAGCAAACTTTTAAAAATCAAATGAAGGCCCCTCTCAAGTTGGAGAATTCCATTCCACAAAGAGGCTACCTAATTCAGAAGCACTTGAATGGTAGTCTTCAATGATAGGCCAATCAATTTCATCAACGAAGATCCCTTTTCTTGTCTGCTAATCTCCAACAACTCTCCAAGACTTTATTCCTTCTGGATTTGTTTATCCTAGCTCTAGAAATAATGTCCTATCAAAATCTCTAGCAAAGAAATATCTTCTTCCCTCCAAATTTGCAAAGATTAGTAAAAAACTCACTTTAAAGAGGTTAAGACGCTGGTACTCATCAAGAATCAGATCAACAGGGAGTCACCTCTAAGTATTTCCACCTTAATTGTGTAAATGCACTAAAATATGATTTGTTAAATGTCTATCAATACTAGAAACTAGAAATGGGATGATCGGAATTTTCTTTACTCAGATTTATCAATGAAAGCTAGTGCACTAGGTGTAGAAACTGAAATAATTACACATAACACTTGAAACTTTGAATACTTTTTACAGGCCTGCACACAAGATGATGTTTGAAACACAATTTAGTAGCACTTAGAGCATATAAGAAGTGTTTACCAGGGTCTAAATATGAACTGTAACCACTATGTCCCCAGTAATGATGCCAATCAAGTGTTGTTACCAAAATTAATTCTCCCTCATAGGATAAGCAGCATCACATGTTTGGAAGGAAGCTTAGAGACAAGCAGAGCATGTAGTGTGTCGTTTTGTAGCCAGGGATGAAATGTAGCTTGTTCTTTGTCACTCAGATGTGGATAAATGGGTAGCACCCTCAAGAGGATTTGACCTATCCTCACTACTTTATGGTTATGCCTTTCAACCAAGGTGAGAGGACCCTTTTTTTATCTTGTTGTTTGTGGAGGAGATGGAGATATCCTTGTGAAATTATTAAGAAGACCTTAAATAAAATATGATCAATGCAACAAAACCTAACTCTCATAATTTTTCACTCTAGATAATGGAGATATTTTCTAAGGAAGGTTCATGCCATTAAAGACAATGAAAACCTGATTGTTTCTGCATGTTTTGGTAGTAAAAATTATGCATTTGTATACACACATGACAAACAGGGGTATTATGGGTATGATTGGTTGTTTTTAAATGATTTTTTTGTGGGAGGTGAGGAAGAAATGAACTTGATTCACGAGATTCTTGATAAATTTTACAAAAATGGAGAGCTTGAATAATAAAATGCTTCGGGATAGCTAGGATGTTCCTTTAACCAGAATATGTGCTTCAATGGAGGCCCAAATCAGCACTTTTCACACAAACTTCAAGGATCCAAAATGAAGTATCAAATTGGAAAACTTAACTAAACATTATCAACCTCTATTTCATCATGCCTAAGATACCATTAAAGGCTAACAAATAATCTTATAGTCATGTTGGGAGTCATAGTAATTTTCAATTTGTTTATTTCACTATCAAATGAAATCTCTTTTGATAAGTTAAATTATAAATGCAACCAAACTATCACAAGGATATGATATTGTGTGATTCACAAAGATTTCAATTTAAGATTACAACAGGAATAAGAAAACTACTTGCAAACATTTAGGAATGAAGCAAACAAAAATGTTTCCAAAACATAACGTAGATTAACTCAATTTTGATTAAATTTATCAGTATGGGAAAGTTTCTAGAATAATCTCAGAGCTTTTCAATGGTTGTACATTCACAACCACCTTAACATGATCAAATTTAACACAAAGGAGATAAAATCAGTCTCGACTTCTAACACTCCAAACATTTCCATGAAAAACTAATGCAATTTATAATACTTCATTTACAATAGATTTTTCCCCCAAAAGTAGGGAAATTCAAAGCACCATTACGTGTTGAGACTCCCAGAATCAGATTTGCAAAAAAGTTGTCAGGTGTGCAGAGGGAAAATATTTCCAAATATTTCTAACATTCAATTCTTCACCTGGTAGGTTTTTCTTCATCTCACGCATCAACTACTTCCTCCTCCAATCTATCAAATCTGGTTCTTTACATGCTAAGGAAAGAAAAAATAAAAATAAGATCGAAGCCAATGATCAGATCATGTCTTGATTACAAAATATGTCTTCAGATTTTTCCCACCCAACCATGATACCAAATTAATGTTCCTCTTCATTTTACGTGTAGGAGACTCTAAGAAATGATAAAAAACATAAAAAAGTACATCCCTAGGAGCTTTGGAGCAGAAATGGTAGAAAATTAGATATAGATGCACAACTTTTGTTGATCTCTCTTTTGAATTTGGACCATCCACATGGGAGATCCAAGTCAAGACAGGCCTGGGGGTTCCTTTTTACCTTTTACACCTTTTGGAAAAAATATAAAATTTATCAATTTTATCCATCCCTCCGCCTTTGAAAAATGGGCAGACACGTGTTCCAATGTGGGTCCCAAAGGAACCACAGCTAAATTATGCTATTTCACCTCTTTTTTGGAAAAGTGAAAATTTTCCAAGTTTTCCCCACAGCTCTACCCTTTCACTCCTAGTTTTGAATGTGTTTCCCAGTGGAAACACGCTTCCTTTTACACTTTTAACTCCTTTCTCCCAAAAGGAATTTTTTCCAAATTTCCCCCAATAGTCCACACCTCCACCATTGATTTGAGAAATTTTTGACTTTTCTCTTTCGGGCCCAAGGCTCATTTTGATGATTTTAATCTTTTGAATAACAAGGCACAAAAAATTGAAGTTTCCCCCGATGGCATGCCTTCCCGCCTCTTGACTTTTCAAACCATCATGTGTCTCAATGGCGTAGCTTGAGATGGTCCCTAAAAGTAGAGACCCTAAATGAGCATGGGCTCACCACGTGTCTCGAGCCTTTTAGGATGTTGCTGAAAAAAGTAAGGAAAGAAAACCTAATGAAAACCTCCACATGTCTTTATGGTGCAACTTCAAGAACCTTATAAGGCTTCAATATGATTTGGTTGGGGTGCACTTCTATTTTAGAATTTTTACTCCATTTTTCTAAAAGGGAAAAATATCCAGCTTTCCTCTGAAGGCCAACATCTCTGCTTTTAACTTTTCCACATGTCCTTCTGTGGGGGTTAAAGTAAGAATTTTTCCCTGCCGCTTAAATTTTTATTTAATCAAAGCATGGCGGGGCCACGGGGCGGGTTCAAATTTTTTCCAAAGGAGCCAAAAATAACAAGTTCAAAAATCAAACCCTCCGTGCCCCATCCAATTAGAAGAAGCCACGTAAGTACCAAAAGAACCAACCAGAAATGAGCAGAGCTACAAGACCAAATTTTCCCTTTTGCCAAAAAATAAAAAAGAGACAAGTTATAACATTTTACCCCCATCCCTTGGCAAACCAGAAGAAGCCACGTGACCACTGAATGCTGAGGAATAATTTTGATAGGAAGAAACGCCGCCAGAACTTAAAAAACATAGAAATTCACCATTCATGCCTAGAATCTGATTTTTTGCTAAGGATGATTTTTTTTGAAACAAAACCAAGTGAATCATGGTTCCAAACATCTTTCGACCATTTATTTGTATTTTCAAAGGCATACAAATATAAATTGATCACTCTCGAGCTTCCATGGTTTGGGAAAATAGGAAAAATGACAGAGCCCATCGATTTTGAAGAAATTAGGGCAAAAACAGGGAAAAATCATATACTCCTTTAAAAAGGGTCATGACAATGGATTATGTAAACAATTCAAGGCATTCAAATGGAGGTAAAAGCTTCAGAACATACACATCAAGAGATAAAACATTTCATAACATGCAGATCAAAGGAAAATCAAGGCAAATGGTGCGCGATCGAAACAAGCACCAACAAAACTGATCTCAAGATAATATTATGGTCAAAAGTCTCAAAAGGGACAAAAAAAAAAGTAGACACCTAAGAAAAATCAACAATAGTATAAGCTTCAAAAGGTAAATTGATGACATCAAATTTACACTACAAATACACATGACGCTATTAGTTATAATTGTTTGACTCAATGCAATTCTAGTATAGAAGGCACATCTGGTCACAATAATTTCAGCTGTCATAAATATTTCTTGGCCAAAGGAAGGAAGAAGGAAATATCACAACCCAACAAGATGATGTATCTAATGAGGAAATACTAGAAGTAATCGATTATGGTTTCCATAAAAAACATTCTTGTCTCGCAAACCTTAGAGCCATCAAGGAACATTTGGTTGATTGAATCCAGTACTAACAAGCATATGACAGATGATAAGAATATTTTTTATTCTTTACTGATCAACCCACTAGAGGTCAAGTTCAAATTGCATACAATAAAGAGTATGTTACAAAAGGAATTATCAATCTCACCATTCCTCTCGGAATAAGAGGTATACCGTCAGAAAGGTGCTTTATGTTCCTGGATTGACAACAAATGTCTTTTCTATAAATTTGATCTTGATTCACAAGCTCAAGGTAGAGTTCCTATTCCAGAAAGGCATAATATCTTTTTTTATCTCATTCGAAGGTAGTATAATTGCTAGAGATATTTTAAAGGATTGTTTATTTTCACTAAATACAATCTCATCCTTTGTAGATTCTCTATCTACCTCTCTGGGGATATTTATTACTATTCGTAATTATTGATATGGGAACCTTTCTATCGTCTTCCTATATCATCTCAGTCCTAATAAGAGGGTAATGTGTCTTGCTTAGAATTCCCATTCCTTACATATATGTTCTGGATGTCTTGCAAGTAAACAACAAAGGGATCCATTTGATTTAAGTACCTTCTAGGATAAGGAAAATATTGAGGTTGTGCATATAGATGTATGTAGACCCCTGCCTAATATAGTCACTAAAATATGCACTTATTACTATTATATTACACCTTTAGTATGTTTTTATATGCATGATTTCAAAGTATGAAAACTAGGCACTAATGACACATTTTTGGTAATTTTCTTCATTTTATTGGTTCTGATCATGTGTATTATCTGACATTTGCATCATTTTGGTCGAGTCACAGTGAATCCTATTCCTATATTTTGTTATGTTTTTGTTTTCTTAATGCAGAATAATACTGCCTAGACATGATAGTAACACCCAAACTCTAATGTCCTTCTACATGATTAACTAAAATGGATTTTATTCTAGTTTAATCTAATGTTATAGGAGAAGTAAAATAACTGAATAAGTGAAGCAATAAATTACTAAAATAATATCCCAAGAAAACTAATCTATAAAATATGAATCCCTAATGTTAAAAGAAGGTTTAAAAAGCCTTATTTGATTTGATTATGTGGTAGGACTATGTCTAAATGAATCTAAATAAACTGGAAGAGGAAACCTTTACATCAAATCCTAGAAAAGTGTAGATACGGACTTTCTTGCTAGACTAGGGCACCTAGAGGGGGATAAGAGCACCCATGGCTACCCTGGTCTAAGATATGGGATTCCTGGTCTGTGGAAATGGCCATAAAACCTCCTATTGATTTTTCATTGGATGTTCATTAGTGTTCAATCCCTATCTTTTGAATGTCATTATGTGATCAACAAAGCACTACTAAACCTAAAATAGAAGAATAACATACAAAACCCCAGATAAATCGTGAAAACCCTAAAAATGAAAGATGCATATGAAGGGTTTAGACTTTCCTCATCTGCCAAAGGGATGGAATTATCACTAAGTAATGCATTGTATCTCATACCTAATTTATTTATAAGTGTGTGTGTGTGTGTGTGTGTGTGTGTGTGTGTGTGTGTGTGTGTGTGTGTGTGTGTGTGTGTGTGTGTAATTATGTTCTAGGTGATCTTGTGTCAGTCACACTTTGTGAAGTAGAAAAAAAATAATTAGATGTAGAATGTAGTAAATGTGTGCATAAAAACAATAGATTCCCCTCCTATGAAGTGTGATGTGGATGAACCGATCTTGTGTGTCTTTGTATGGAGCTAGATGCATGCAAATGTACCTATAGTTTCCGTTGATGGATGTAACCTTATGTGGTGATAATAAGTCCTTAGTGTTTGGTCTCTCATTATGGTCACATAATTTTATATTTATATAGTTCCCTTGCTTTATTTTCATAATCAACCCCGAAAAGGTCGACCACAAAAAAATAAGAATCTCAAATGGATAGAAAGCACCCAAAAAGTGAGAGGAATGTGTAAATAGGATCAGGGAGCTCAGAGGGGACCAGGGTACTTGTGGCACATGAGTCCTAGCTAGATTCCCTAGTCAAAATAGAAAAAACATAGTATGAAGGTACATAATGGGAAGATATATGTGTAAGATAAAAAATAATGACAAAAAATAATGCAAAAATTTCCAAATAAATGGGTTTATTATTACAGTTTTCAGTTGAGAACCATGTGAATAGTAGTATGAGACTGGGACTAAATAATGACTCAAAGTGCTTGATTTAGTGTCTACATTTTTCCCACCTTTATGTTGGTGAGTGAAAGGCTTGGTAACATAAAGTAGATAGAGATGCATACTTGATCATCCATGTAGAGTGATGTAGAATGTGTGCCAAAGAACTAGACAAAATATGGAGTGATAAAAAACATGGAGCGTGGAGACTAAAGATGTAATAAGTGAAAAATAAAGTAATGAGAGTGAACCTAGGGAGGATGTGCATGTGTAGATGCCAATATGTGTGGTGTACTTACATGGTTAGTATCTTGTGTTTGATGTAACCATCATGTGTGTGTTCTTTTTTACTACTTGCTTCCCATATAGACGAACCTACAAAAGAGAAGATGATTAAGTAGTCAAATATGCATGTATATGTGTAATGAGTAAAAACACATGTATATATGTAAAAAGCATGTAATGAAAATATGAGAATGTAAAATAAACATGTGCAACTGAGTCGTGATGAGAAAAAGGGTGTATAAAGGATCCTGTCAATGTTGTGTGAGATATTTCGGTGATCTCACACTACTGGATGAAGATCTGTTAGGAGGAAAGCCTGATTTATCCACCAGCTTATAACTACTTCCCGAGAGTGAAGAGATATTTGTATTGTCTGGTGTTTTGGGTAATCCGGGGACATGGAAGTGTAGAGAGTAAGGTCTAGTTTATCCTTTATCCTTTATAGTTTCCCTAATGTGCTAAGGACACTCTTTCCTATGAAATCCATTGTCTATGGATTTTGTAGACTAGTCTGAACCTACTCAACATAAAACCCACTATGTCATGCAGAAAAAAAACTGAAAAACTAAATTATACCAGTATTGTGTGTAATCCCAAATGATGCCCCCTCTTTATGGGTGCATGCGACGTCACAGATAGAAGAACATGACCCCAAAAGAGGACCAACCACAGATATTGAAACTATGCCCTACAGGGGGAGGGGACGTGCTTAGTTGAAACCAAGGCACAAACAAACAAGGTAGATAGAAAATAAGTGTAATCTAAATGAATAATGTGTAACCTCAAATATAAGATAATGTAAATACCTAAGAAGACAATGTAGGTCATAGAAAGTGGGGTGCAAACATGGGACACCACTCATGGTGTCGCAAGACACAAAAGGTGATAGTGGCAGTAAAAAAACAAGTGTGCACACAAAATAAAGGCCTAATTTCACAAATAATAACAAGCAACAATAGACAATGTAACAAAAAAGTATGGAAACAAGTACCCTTGCAAAAAAAATGATGCACATAAAGCACCCATTATCATGTTAAAAAGATAAAGCGTATGTCAAATCATGTATAAACTAAAGTAGTGTGCTATGCACAAGAATGAAACAATAACACCTGTAGCTTACGAATGTGAATTCCCAAGGAGCCATTATGTGACTGATAGTCAAACATCCATATTGCATGTAGTATCAGTGTATAGAATGTGATTACAACTAGAAATAAAGTGAACGTGCATGTGGGTATAATAATGATGATGACATATAAGATATCTATCTAGCATGTGTAATAAAGCATAGATGTAAAAAAAAATACAAGTAAGAGTAAATGCAACCATAAAATGTAGTATGTTGTGGATAAATGGAATGGAATGTAGAGTGAATGATGGGAGTCGTGTGCCCTCTAGTGAACGGAATTATATGTAGTGGAGTTAATTTAGTATGCCCCCTTAGCAGTCAAGAATGAAACATAAATGAGAGTACATCATCGAGAAATGGTCAAACTATGTGATATGTGTAGCACATTTTGGTGGTTGTGTAGTGAAGATATGTAACCTAAAGTTGAACTATGTGTGACATTGTAGCCTAAGCGTATATCCTGAAAAGATGAATAAAAAAGAGTGGTGATTTAGCTTGAAGTGTATACAACTTAATGATGTATAGAAATTTGTGATGTACCCTATCACGAGATGATGCTAAAAGAAGTGACCCTTTAGCCTAAAGCGTATATCACTTATTCTAGTTATGTCACATGATAAAATATTGAATTATGAATATGTAATGGTGATGAGGTCCATTTTTGATGTATACTATCAATAATCTAGTATGGACCATGTGACTAGAGTGTGTCATCAGGTAGTAAGTGAAACACGTAGAAGAGAATGTGCAAAATGCATAATGTGCATAGTAGGGTGTATGGTGTGTAATGTGAGATGCATAGATGACCTAAGACATGTAGATGCATAATAGATGTAAGATTCAAGATGTAATAGGTAAGGTGTAGGATGTTTAATGTAATATGACATGTATGATGTGTGAAACTGCCAATATGTAGTGGTTATGGTGTAGTATGTAAGGCATGAGTAAAACGCATTTGATGTATGTAGGACAAGATGTAGCATGCAAAGCATAGAATGTATGAATACATGCAATGTGCATATAATGGAATGTAGTGTGTGATGTGTAGATGATGTAGGTTCGTTTGATGATATAAAGTGTCTAAAATGTAGTGACTATTGTGCAGTGTGTGGGGTTCATGCGTAGATAGTGTCATCAACAGTCAAGTGTGAAATGAAGCACAAGAGTGTGTCATCGGGTAATGATGATGTAGGTGTGTACACTAGCATGTACGTATAAGTATGTAGACAAATTAATGAGAGGATAAGATATCACATGATGTTAGAGGGGATATAGATGTCGTGCCCCCCAAGTGTGTGTGTGATGAAGAAGATAACTATGTAATGTTATTTATAAGGTCATCAGTATTAGGGACAAAGTCAAATGGATAAGCATTAGAGACTTGGTAAGCAATGGTTTCTAGTTGATCATTAAATGAGCCATTGAGGCATAAGTTGTACAAACCCATGGCATACTCCTCATTAGTGAAGGGTGGTAATGGACATCCATGTGCATACAAATGAGTGAGGTTTTTCGTATAGCCAAGAAAGGTGCTATTGCAAATGAATAGGTGACCAGAAGTCATAAAAATGATATATCCATGTGATCATGGTCTAAATTACCCCAATGTAATCAAGCCATGATTTTCCTAAAGTAAGTGGTGATGAGTGAGGATCATGTGTAAGAAAAACTATAAGGTGGAAGACACATAGGCCATAAGTGACATTGATTCAAAAAAACCCATGATAAATATGTGAAGTATGTGGTGGAAGGTAGATATCCTAAAAAGGAAACCCTCAGTGAGTCAAACCCTCATGCGTACATATAATGTCATCACAAATAGGATATAATGAAATGTGTTCCCAATAAGAATCATTCACGAAAGGTTTTCATGTGAAAGGAGGTCAGAGTGATGAAGGTGACATATGTGGAGGTAGAGGATCTAAAACAATGTCCAATTTAGGTACATACACAAAATAAACAATCATAGAAATATTAGGATAAGGGGGAGACATAAATGTAGTTGGTATAAAATCTATCTTGCAAATAACACCCCCAAGTGGTGGTAAATTTGGTATCTCATCAATAGGTTATGGCTCCTTACTAGTAGTAGACCTCGGGATAGGAAGTGCAGTGTTTGGATTATAGTCACAGTATTGGTGTGGATGATGGACATGAAGAACAATATATTTGACACCTTTATGAAGAAATTTTACACAATGATGTATGGTAGATGAAACTATTTACATGGCATGAATCCATGACCAACCAAGTAAAAAGTTGTATGAAACATGGAATTCAATGAAAGATAAAACCCTGTTAAGATTTTTAGGTCCAATTGTGATAGGTAAAGTAATGAAGCCAAAACATGGAAAAACAGAGAAATCATAGGCACAAAGAGAAAGACATGGTGGACTAACATTGGTAACAGAAAGAAATAACTTTTTTAAAGAATGACATAGGAAATAGGTTAAGTTTAGATCCATTTTCAATTAAAGTGTGCTTGATACCCACATTCTAAATGTGAATTGCGATATGCACGGGTAGGTCATTGTCAAAGGTATTAAGATCAGCATGAGGATTATATGGGAAAGCAATATGTTGAGAAAATTCATCAAAAAAAGAATTATATACGAAGTCTAGATGCATATCAATAGGAATGTGAGTAGTAGCAAGAAGATGTTTGACTCTATGCCTTAAACAAGGATTTACATGTAAATAATTATTGATTGAGATACTCGTGATGAATAGAATCTAGGATGATAATAAAATAATGAGGATCCTAAAAGCATGAAGATGGAGTATAGGTTCACCAAAATGATTAACTAAAATGGATTTTACTCAAGTGTAATCTAACGCTATAGGAGTAGTAAATTAATTGAACAAATGAAGCGATAAAATACTGAAATAATATCCCAAGCAAACTAAGCTAGAAAATATGAAACCCTAATGTGAAAAGAGGGTTAAGAAATCTTTAGCTAATTCGATAATGTCACAATAATTTTTCATGGTGAAGAACAGACAAACATGAGGAGGAAACCTTCACACTAGAGCCTGAAAAAGTTATAGATTTGGATTTTCTGGCTATATTGGGGTTCCTAGAGGGAGGTAGGGGTTCTCTTGGGCATCCTGGTCTGACATTTGAGTGCCTTGGTCTATGAAAATGGCCAAGAAACCTCCTGTATATTTTCTTTGGATGTTTGTTTGTTTTCTCTCCCTATTGCGTGAATGACATTGTGTGATCACCTAAGCACTAGTAAAATTACAACAGAAGAATCACATGCAAAACCCTAGACAAAGCATCAAAAACCTATAAAATAAAGATACATATGAAAGTGTCAGACTATCCTCATCTTCAAAATGGATGGAATTATCACTGAGATGTGCACTACATCATAGACCCAATGTAGTTTTAGGAGTTTGTGTGTGCAATTGTGCCCTAGGTGCTCTTGTGCCAGTCGTACTTTGTGAAATAGCAAGCAAACAACTAGATGTAGAATTTAGTAGATATGTGCATAGAAACTAAAGACTCCCCTCCTATGAAGTTTGATGTAGATGAACCATCCTTGTGTTTCTTGTGATGGAGCTAGATGCATGCAAATGTAGCTATAGATTCCTTTGATGTATGCAACCTGAGATCGTGATAGTAAGTGCTTAGTGCTTGGTCCTTCATTATGGTTACATAAATTTATATTTATATGGTTCTCTTGATTGAATTTCATAATTAACCCTAATAAGGTTGACCACCAAAAATATAAGAATCTCAAATGGTTAGAAAATTCCCAAAAAGTGAGAGGAAAGTGTAAAGAGGATCAAGGAACCTTGGGATGCCCCAGTCCTAGCTGGGTGCCCTAGTTATAAATAGATAAAACATAGTATGAAGGTATAAAATGAGAAATTATGGGTGTAATATCAAAAATAACAATAGAAAGCAATGCAAAAATGGCTAAAGAATTGGGTTAATTATTACTCTTTCTACTTGAGAACCATATGGATAATAGTATGAGATCGAGACTAAATAATGACTCAAAGTGCTTTATTTATGTCTACACTAGGTGCTTATGGTCTCTTCAATATAGTTTATACTTTATCGATATTTTTTGGCTTTGGGACTTTTCTTGGTCCTGTTTCACAAACTATGTCATATTTTGGTATCATTATATGTCAAAATTCAAAAAATTAACTCATTTAGATACACAACCTACTAACTATTCCAAGGAGTAATTGGGATATCATTTCTATATATACCACATACCAAAATAAGAACAAAAGGTACTTCATTTGGGCCTGCATTATTCACTTCATACATGGAGGATATTATGAATTCCATAGCATACATTTTCACATTGGAATGAAGTAGTTGTAGCCCACTATTCTTTATAGAAACAACACTATGACATCCTAGCTCAAGGGATACAATTTTAATCAAACACCAAAGAACTACATGAATCTAAAATGTAGTGAAGCTCTCAACAACAAGATCACATTAGGGTGACTGTCGGGGTCATTTTGAATCTCTTATATGTATTGTTTACTTAATCTAATGTGTTCTTGATTCTTGTGTAGGTAGCTAGGATTTGTTTTGTAAGTACATGTGTGACAGAGATGAAGGGGTTAAATTTTATGTAGCCTAGATTGAACTAAAGGTGAAAAGAAGTGATACATGGATAACAAGAATCATAACTAGCCTATAAAAAGTAGCGTACAAAACATATGCTACCACTTGGGAAGTCATGTCGCATGCCAGACACTTCTATCCCTGAGGTTGTAAAATTCAATATTTTTGATAAAGCTTACACATCCAATAGTTCTCCTTTTGAGATCTTTCATCATCCTAGAATCAGTTCATATCTACAAAATTTGGAGTTCCCTTGATTTTTTCTCATTTGGCTTAACATTTGACTCTATGATAGACTCATGTTTGAGTCATTTAAGTGGATATTATCATGATTTATTTGGATTAATTATTAATTATTTGGATGTTATATTCTCTTGTTGTCATCTTGTCTTTGTTAAGATGATGTCTAGGGCTCGCGAAGCTGAATTACCACCTTACCCCTACCACTTGGTTTTGATATAGAATTATCTGTATTATTGATATAGAGTTACCTGATTAATATTTTAGAAAATGCTTAAATAATTGTTAATTGTGTAATTATATGTCCAATAATTTTCCATCTCTATTTATAATGTGCTAACTAAACTTGAGAGGTGGAGTATGAGGCACACTGTGCTGATACTATTTCCATTGTTCCTTATTTTGGTATGGATGTTATGGAAATGGGATTTAAATAGGTTATATTTTGGAAATATATCGTATTGATTTTATTCTTCGTATGTATATTAATTAATTATATACGTTACATGTTTTAACTCAAAATTTGATTTGAACAATCAGATATTTGTAGAATCGTTTCATTTGGTTTATTATATCGAGTGGGTATGATGATATGTGAATTGAGTGTGTAGGATACACATTGACCAAAGGAGAATGTGGGACTCAAAGATGCACCTCCAATTTACACAAGCACCTGATTGGGCCGAAACCTCCCATTTTTTATTTTAATTTGGCCTTATATTTCCGTTGTGATAATTATAGATATCCTTGGTGGTTTCCTCTTGACCCTTATTGTATTAATTTATGTCTAATCCTTGTTCTAAGTTACTTTAGGAGAATAATGGTTCCTACTTATGCTAGTGATGATTAATTATCGTTAATATTGTTATTAGAGGTGTGGGACCACTTAAACATGAGTTGGATGGGCCCCATCCCCTCTCCATGTGTGCCACTTTTCCCAAACCCGAATTTGGAATAGAAGAGGAAATTTTAAGAGTCTCCTTTTGTGTTAGGGGTATCATTTTCACCAAAATGGACCCCTTGGACCCTCCTTATGGGTAGGAGGATATTTTTCAAGGATAAAATGGGGTTTTCCCTCTCATTTGAGCCCCTCTTGTCCACACAATTATTAATGATCTTAATTTTTTAGTTACCTTGGATTGGAGAAAATTTAGTTTTAGTTTTAATCTGGGAGTTTTGGGCGATTTTGTATGATAGGGACTTGTGGGATTCTTGTTGGGAGAATGATGAGGGTGACACATGTCACCCCCTAATTAGTGAGATTATTTTGGGATTTCTCTTTGTATACCTTCACTTTGAAGCTTGGAGAGACTTTTGGGTGTCATTTTTGCATGGTGAGTCTAGGGAGAGAACTTGCAAGAGCTAGAAGCTTGGAGAGAATTTGTGGGTTTCTCCTTCTTCAATTAGATTTTATAGGAATTTTGGGAAGGGAGAATGAGTATCTAGGAGGTTGGTCATACATTTTGGAATATTTTGCTTACATTTGGAGATGGACCCATTGGATTTTAAACCAGGCCTCATAAATTTTAGTCTTTTCCTTTGTGGTCAACTATATTTATGATTTGGATTTTCTTGACTTGGATTTTTATTGGGATTTCATGTTGTGTGTTTTGAATGTTGGGATTTGGAAGACATATAAATGCATGGGTTTAATGTTTTCTTTATAAATTGTGAATTTATTGGTTTGAAATATAAGGAAAGGTGTGTATAAGGCATATGTGCACTTCTTCCCTCTTATTTTCCCCCTCATTTGAAAACTTGGAGCTTATTTTTTGGATTTGAGTGATGTATTGAGAGTTGGTTATTTTGAAAATATTTCCTTCCTCTCAATATTATGCCTCTTGGAGGCATGCTCCCTCTCTCTCCCATGGTCTTGGAGGGGGCTAGCATGCCCTCCTTTTAGGAAAGTGGCATGCAATGATATTTACTGGTTGGGTGGAAAACAAAACATCTTTCCTTGTGGTTTCGAATGTTTCTAATGGAGGAGGAGAAAAATCCTTGGAGTCTCATTTAAAGTACACATTATTGAAGAGAATATAATTATTTGAAATTTCAGCTTGTTGTTCCCTTAATCAAGAGGATTTTCCTCTTGCATTTTAAGTTTTTGTCTTCTTGCAAGTTTCTAAGAGAATAAGGATTGTAAGATGGATTAGTAAAATATTTGATTTCATTCTTTATTTGTGTAATCCTTGTTCTGAAGCAAAGATAATGAGTGTATACATAAAGAGAAATTTTGTTACTTTCGTTCTTGTTTTGGGAAGGGATTGAAAGTATAACTATAAATATTAGTTTAAAAAAAAAGAAGAGATAACTTTATTATTATTATTATTGGTAAATGGTTTTTTGATGGGGAACATACCCCAAAATAAGAAAAGGGTCAAAACCCTGATACAACAATAAAGTGCAAAAGGAAAAGGATCTAAGAACCCAAAAAATCAAAGAGGCACTAAAAAAAGAGGTAGCCTAACTCCCTAATAGGAACAAATAAGAACAGAGCAAGCCCGTAGCCAACCAATGAAAGAGATAATTTTGATATTGTTGAACAAATGATTTTGGAACTAGAAATATATTCAACACCTAGGATACAAAAATAATTGGATCGATTGTTTATTTTTGGTTTAGAAATCAATGGGAACAAAGGGGTAAACATTGTATATTTGTAAAGGGAAATATTGTAAGTTGTGGAATTATGAATGAATTTTAGTCATTCTTGTAATTATAAATGAGACTCAATTTTTCATACAAATGGAAACCTTCCTCTTGTTTACCATTGTCTACATGTTACTTAATTATTCTATATATTTTAAATGAGAAGGGTTATAGACTCTTATAATCTATTTAAGTTATTATTCCATGGGACTGCTTATTGGATAACAAAGACATTCAAGTGAAATTCTCTGTCTTAATTTCCTTCCACAATAAGTCAATATTTTTTGTTCTAGTAACTTCTCATCAGATTGCTAAAGAATATCATAGAACTTCTTAGTTCTATAGGGGTATTGGAAATTCTATAAAATTAGATATATATAGGGTACACTTCATAAGTTTCATTTTAATATATTAAGAGAGATTGATATCGAGAATATATATTTTTTATTAATTCGAAGAGTATAACATATTATTTTTGTTACAATTAAAAGAAGAGAACCTATGTGTTATCCTTATGTGTTTTTTTAATTTAAAAAAATAGAGAGAATTCGGTTCTAGAATATTATACCCATTTAAGAAGCTACATTATTCATTTACATATGTAATATATATATATCAAATGTATTGGGATGAAACTCTTTAGACACACACACATAATGTTAACATAGACACAAAATCATGCACTTTAGACATTATTTAGTCTGGGTCTCATACTACTATTTATAAGGTTATTGAGTGAAGAAAGTACTAATTAACCCTCATCTTTCGGCCATATTATTTTATTTTATTTCATCATTCCCAACATTTTTCACCTCTATGCCTAGTCAACTTTTGTAACTTTTTGTTATTTTATACTCGACTAGGGCACCCATGGGCATCCTAGTCCCATCAAGGGTGCCCCGATCCTTTTCACACTTTCATGCCAGTTTTTGGGATCTTTCTAGCCATTTTAGATCCTTATCCTTTTAGTGGTTGGCCATTTCATGGTTAATTACGAAATAAAATCAAGAGAACCCTATAAATATAAATTTATATGACCATAATGAGGGACCATGAACTAGTCACTACTATCATCCATCTACAGTCGCATCAATCTATTGCATTAGATATCCCTTTCATCCACACATTTCTATCACAATGCACAAGGCTAGGTCATTTGCATCACACACAACATAGGGGGAGGATTCTATTATATTCCATGCACATATTCTATTACAGTTCCCACATCTAATTATTTATGTCTACTTCACAAAATGCAACTGACACAAGAGAACCTAGGGCACATTATGCACACACTCACAAGACTACATTTGGGTCCAAAATTTAGTGTAGTGTGTGTTCATGGATAAATTAGATATGCTATGGAAGTGAAGTTAAAACCTATAACCTCAAAGCATGAAGCTAATCTACACTAAACCATCATGATAAGAGATAAAATAAGACTAACATCTATCATTGTATGAACTAGATTAAATCTAAACTAACATGATAAAGCTACTCTCTACTCTTTAGATCACTTAATTAAACATTGAACCTAAGAAGATCAACTTAGCAACCAAAGGTGTGATTAGTTATTTTATGGTTCTCAAGCATTCAAGAATGGAGTCTCACCATTAATGGCTTCAAGGCCAATGGTTCTCTCAATATTACTTAAAACTTGGTTTAAGGATACAAATGGAGGTTGTTAGTTCAAGTTCAATGGAGGAGAGTAAGCTTAAGATCAAATGTCTAATTAGCTTAAAGCTAATACAAATCGAGATATCCAAATATTTCTTAGGCTTGTTCTTAGTGTTAATAAGATGTCCTAGGTTTAAAGTTGTAAGTTTTGAATGGGTAGGCTTAGCCTTGTATTTATAGTTTTCTACTTGGGAGAGATTGGAATTTGGGTGCATGCGGGACTAAAGATCTAAAAATCACTTTTAGGATTAGATTAGGATAAACTTGCTTTAGGCTTAGTTAAGCTTGGTTTAGGCTATTTAACTAGAGTTTAGGCTAGGTAAACTTGATTAACAAGTGATTAGAGACTCATTGAGAGTTGGGAGGGGTATAGATAACCAATTGTGACTGATAGATAGATCCTAGGAAGCCAATAGAAGTGGTCTAGAGAGAACTAAGGAGGTTAGTGAATGGTTGAAAGGAGGAATGTTTAGCTAATAAGAGAGATATTAGCTAGATAAGTCTGAATTATAGGAGGAATGTGACACAACTGAAAGAGTGTCGTGAATGGGCATCCAATAATGGAGCAAAGAATAGGGTTGATTAACAAAGTGTCGTTATTTGAATGGATTGGATGAAATTCTAAGTGTAAGCATAGTTTAGGTGTCTACATTTTCCCCTCTTTGAGGTGGCATAAGGGGCATCACTTTAAAGAAAGTAGACAAGCATAAACAAGTAGAAAGTTTTTAATGGATAGAATAGAAAAATTAGTAGAATGAAGGATGCCCCCTCGAGTGTTAATGGGGTAATGGAAGAACTCGATCGATGATTGAAAATATGACAGAAAGAGAACATAAGAAAGAATAGTGTGAAGAAGAAGAAAAGTGGATATAAAAGAAAAAGGAGAATGAGGAAGGGGAAATGAGCTAACATCCATCCATTACCTTTTAAATAGCTTTAATTTTTCATCATATTGTCTAGTGATCTTCATCATCGGTCCTTATTGAAAAGAATGAACAAAAGTGTCGTATAAAATGAAAAGCCATATACGAACAAATTTCCATTGCTAAAAACACCAACTCCTTGCAACATAAAAAATGCAATGCAATACAAGAAAGTAAAAGATGAATAACTCTATGCAACATACATAATGCAATGCAATACAAGAAAGTAAACAAGCTAACTCCGTAGACACCAAAATTGGGTCACACTCCCCTTGGTCCCTTGTCAAATAACCTGCTCAAGCATACTCATCTAACCACGACCCCTTCCACCCCACATTAATATTAATTTAATTAACTTAATTAAATTAATACCCATCCTCAAATGAATATTCATTACTTAATTATTTTAATTAAGCTAATTTCCACATCACCTAGACACCTCACCCAGCCGCCTCACCCTAGACCTATTCTTGGCATGTTTCCATAACTAATATTAACTAAGTCTTACTTGCCTTAATGAGCTAAGATTTGGTCTAACCCTAAAATCAATCCCTAAAATCTCTCTAACCACATTCCTGCTCATTAGAAGGGAAGTTTCCGTTCTAATCCATGAGAATAAACTAACTGGGCCCAAGAAATTAGAAATATCTACCCATTTTAGTAAACCTAGGGAATCCCACCTTAACCGACCTTCGGTCACCCCTAAACCGACGCCGGTCAATCCAGAACTGCTGTTGGTTACCATTTATTTCTTAGAGCAGCAACAGATTACCACAGGAAATATAAATTGATATTGTATTTGATATTATATTCTTGCTAATACAATGGCTATTATATAGCCAGGAATGTTGTTGAACAACTTCCTATAAAATAGGAAGTATACAAAACAATAAATTACCCGTACTAATATATTGTTATACATTTTGTTATAACAATATAAACATACTAACCAAATATAATAAACCATGTGAATACTAATTCCTAACATTCCCCCCCTTAGTGTTTACATGGTAGAAAAACATCCACACACTCAACTGCAGTATGCTCACCCCTATGGCATGTCCAACTCTGTGACTCATGACCTTGATCCAAAAGAAAGGCTCACTCCTTCCATGGTTTTAAACAGGCTTACCACAAACCTTGACGTGACAGGAACCTCATCAACTGTCCACCTCGTGTGGTTTTCTAGATCCTCCCACAAACCCTTTCAAGATCCATGAACTGACTTACTCTGGTGCTACTGTTCACCACTATGCTTATACATCAGGGAATTATGTAGGAAACACAACATGCATATCTCAAAACTGCACAATAGAAGAAATACTGAAAATATTTCACATTACTTCCTATAAGAATCGTAATGTTCTTAATTGTAGTCTCTGTCATTGATCGCTGCCACTTGATCTCGAACAACATAGAAAACTGCCACTGCCACTAGAAGCTTTCCTTGACTAAGTCGTTTTGGGTGCAGAATGGGAATGGAACATTGGTATGTATTCCCCCCCACAATGTGAAATTCCAAATAAGAAACTCAGAAAGGGAAAAATGTATTGTGTTGTATCATACTAACTGGATCTTGCTGTCTTGATCTTGCTGCACATGATCACCATTGCCAATGAACATATTCACTGACCGATCATCTTCCAACAAAGTACAGCAGTCAGAGGATCTCTGCAGTCAGAGGATCTCCGTAGTTTTCTGCTCTCTTAAACAAATTTTTTCCAGTATTAACAATAAATCACACCACTCAAAGCAACAGGAACACTGCAAATTGAAGCACACTGAGAAAATGGAAACCACACTGAAAATCTAATACTCACACCATACATATGCCACCACATCTTCTGCGCGGCCCTGTCGTTGGTGACTGACGAGAGGTCGTTGTTCGACCTCCTTCCTCCGATGCCTCCTTCCTCCATCGAATCTGCTGCTAACTCAGCCGGATGTGATCATGAAGCTCAAAATACCTTCAATAATTTGGACGTCACGTACAAGCGAAAATGCGTCTAAAATTGAAATGCAGCAATTTTTTTTAATTTTTCAGACTTAATACAATGACACAATTTTTTGATGAAAATAAAAAACACACAAAAAACAAATACCTTAAAATCACCTATTTGACAACAACACTCAATTTTGATAACAATAACTCAACGACTTAAAAGTAAATCAAACTATTTACACATAATAATGTATATATACACCAAGTGACTCTTTTACCATAAGAATTACTTAGACTCAACAAAATAACAAGACCACTAATATATTTAATCTAACTAGAGATTAAATAGACCCCCTTTTTTCTAATTTTTTTTTTGAAATAAACAATGACAAACTATGGACCCACAATAAACACTAGAAGCATCTAATAAACTAGACTTAAGAACTAAATGACAAAAACATAAAATGGCACGACTTTGATTTTTAAGGAAGATATCCTTTAGAAAAAAAAAAAAAAACCAAATACCACGAAATTAAATATAAAACAAACCTTTATAAAACAAAAAAAAAACCAAACATGTGAAAACCACCAATGGAAGGATTCAAATATAGCAAAAGATGTTTTGCTCATACTTTGAGATCCAGAGATCTAATTTGTAAATCGTTTGATGCATCTGAAAGCTTGTTCCGAGAGCTTTGAAATGATACTGAGATTAGAAGATATTGTTAAACCATATAAAATATATTTATGAATGATATCACAGCTTCAACTTTGCTATTATCAAGCCATGATTGAAGATATGCACCTGGAGACAATTCGTGACTGAATATATACATGTGGAAAAGAATCGACCAGATATTATAGTCAAAATTTTCAGATGCTATTTCTGAAAGATCTATAAATTGTAGGGTCGACTATGTAATACAAGACATGTTCAACATCAACAGCTGTTACTTAGAATTCTCTATAGAATATTCAAATTTCAGATCAGAATCACAGTTTGAGAATAAAATTCAATAGACTGGCCTTTGAAATGTAGAAAGATGGACGTTGTGTTTGATCCAAAAAGTAGATAACAGATGCAGATCAAATGGCCAATAAAAGATGAAGACACCAACATCTAATATCACAAAATAGGATTGACCGATCAAAAAACTAGAACATAAAATGTGTTCATTGCACATCAAATCCTCCTTGAAGTTGATATTTTTCTCAAAACATATCCTTCGATGCACCTTGGAATGCAAACTTATTAACACATTTGTAGTGAATGTTCCCGAGTCTGCATGCGAATGTGATTTCTCCGCTGATTGTCTTCCCAGAAATGATCATGTGGAAAATAAAACAATGCATGCAGCGTGGGTGGAGATTAATATAAGGATGGAAACATATATGCCTTCTAAATCAAATAAAAACTAGTTGCTACTTTCAACATGAGAAAATCTTGACCCGGCTCTTCATGCTAAAGCACAGTCCTAACAAATGAATTTCCATCCACCAGGGAAAAAGAATACAATATTTCCCCTTTATTAATATCTCAGATAGCCATGCTCGCTTTGATACCAAATATAGAGAAAGATTCAGTCTATCACAGCAAAATAACACAATAATAATTCTCTTCACAATTATATCATATGAAAAATACAATTATATAGTAGAACTTCTCCTATAATCAAGGAGGTGGCTACAACCACTCCTCCATAAATATCTGTAAACTCACATACACAACAAACTCCTAATATACATTATTGTTACATAACAATAATGTCACCAAATTACATTATAATATTACTGTTATATTATCAACCGTGGAGCACTAAATAATTGATTTCCTAACAATCCTTCCTACTCATAGAGATCCAGTGTGTGGAAGTTGAAATTAATTACCTCTTGAAGGAAAGATTTAATAGACAACAAGTGAAGACACCCCAGCCAATGTGTAGGAATTATTTATTCTGAAACGTGATAGGTGAATTGTGAATGAAGGGTGGAAGGATAGCCGTACATTGCTTCACTCCCAGCTAGGCATCCATAGCCTCGATGGAGATGTATTTGATACTAATCGTAATGTTTCTCTATTTCCAGTCATGCATCCCTAGCCTCGATAGAGATTATTGGAAATACCCCAAGAGAGAGTTATATATCAATTTACTTTCACTTTTACCTTTTAGCTTTTGATTGATTGATCTTGTTTCTTTTGATTTCTAAAAAATTATTTTAGCTCTCTTATTTGACAAGGGGTTAAGAACCACTGATGGCTTGATGAAAGGAGGTGGAAGTGATTGTGGTGACAACATTGTCTAGTGTCAACAAATATGCCCAAAATTTCTTTGTGACAAGTTTAGTAGATGTTGAATGTGATAGGAGCTCTAAGAGGCCAGACGTTATTTAATTTACTAAGGTGATAAAAGACCAGGGTCAAATAGATACCATAGAGATAAATTTCATAGAATGTGTGCAAATAGAATAACCAAAATATCACCGAAGGGATGAAAATGGTAGGAAGACTTGCAGAATAACAACAAGGAAGGGAAGAAAGAAACATCCATGTGTATGCAATACTTGGTTGCAATGTTTTTGGTATTTTTGATTTTTGATTTTTTAAGGTTTTTGGAAAAGTGGGACTAATAAAGTCACTCCATGTGGTAAGATCCAACAACGATGTTTGTGACTTCCTTGATAAGGGAGACTAGACGGGTTTTCTTATCAAGCGTAATATTTTCTCTAATCTCGATGATCGAGGTGAGCTTGTACTCAAAAAATGGTTACAATTTATCCTGAAACATGGATTTTGTATGTGGGAGATTTAATTTCCCATCCTAAAGTTTATGCACTTTGCACCATACTTGATGGTTACGTTGATGTATGTTCTTGAATTACATTTGATTTTTAACCTTAAGATCATTTGACTTGTTGGGAGATATAGAGCTCTTTATAGTTTTGATCTGAGCTTGATTAAGAAATTGTTTGGGTTTCTTATAAGCTAATGCATGACTTGTCTGATCTCGAGAAGGAGAAGTAAGATAATGTTGATGTTTAGAACTGATCTGAGAAATGACTATGGGTTTTCCATAACTATTGATAGAAGAAAGATGTGATGGATGAAAAGGATAGGGTCCAAGAATTTAAGAGTATGGGCTATGAGGAGTTGAGCCACTAATATAAAATGATGAAGGGCTACTAAAATATGGCCCTAAGATGGAAGAAATTAGGCTAATCAGAGGTGAGCCATGGCTAGAAGACAGAGGGCTATGTGGCCAAAGTATAAATGAGGAGGGACTACTAGGAGGGGTCCCATAGATAGAATAGGATGAAGGGCTACTAAGATGTGGCCCAAGAATAGAAGGTAATGGGATACCAGGAGGTGACCCACATGTAGAAAATGAAGGATTACCTAGAGGTGGCTCTAGGATAGAAGAAGACAATGGGATACTCAGCGATGACCCAAGCTGAGATTTTGATTGAGGAATGGTGATAGATAAGAAATAATTGGGTAACGAGAAGATAGGCCATGGCTCAATGCCAGACCCTGACATCTCATCATGATTAGAAGAAGGTGAAGATGGAATAGAAGAAGAATCAAGTTCCATGAACTTAGGCTCCTCATTCATGTTTTGTTGAAAAGGATCAACCTATTTTCCCCAATACATGAGCGTATTGAGTTCTAGAAATAATCCTTGTTTGCAATCCTCTAAAGGGATATCATCATGTAGTCTAATTATTCCTTCATTCTGAGAGAAACTAATTAGTATAGGTTGTTTTTCTTTCACCATATAAGGTTGAATAGAAGAAATTGGTCTGATAAGCAGGGAAGATTGATTGACAGAAGACGATGACTCAAGAGAGGAATTAGGATTGGTTGTAGGTGCCTCATGAATGGATGATTTAGATTTGGACCTATGTTGTTTTTCTAGAAGATGACATAATGTAGGTTGGAAAGTAGGATCGCATAGCCATTTGTTATGTTGCAACGTAGGAGTTAAATTAGATGATTGACTAGAGGGAATTCAAGTCATGGAACTCTTCGACGGAGGAAGAGGTTGTTGAGACGACTTATGAAAGAGGTCCTACGAAGAAGCAGAGGACCGTGACTCAAGACCTAAGTTAGATGTTTGATCGATGAAACTTAGAGTCACACGAGTCTTCAAAGGAGGAAGACATCATTGAGGTGAATTGGAATAAAGGTCTTGCAAAGGGAGGGATGACCATGATTCAAGATTTGATCTAGTGGTGTTAGAAAAATAGTTGGGATCCGATTCTTCAGAAGAAGAGTAGGAATCTGAATTGTAGTTTTGATCTGAATCAAAAGAAGAAGAAGAGAGGGGGGAACCTGAATAATAATTTGGATTAGAAGCATCCAAACCATACAACTGACTATGACCTGAAGGTGGGGAATAGGGTACCCGAGTGGGCCCTCTAGCACAAAGAACCAAACGAGGTTTAGTTGTAATGGGAATATTTTGATTTGAATTGTTAAACCTAGGTTCCGTATTATTGTAAATGTGAGAAATTATACGATAGTCAGTCATTGTTGGTGTCGTTTAAGCAAAAATGTCTAGAACTAGATAGTGTGATGGAACTCCTTCAAAGGGAGGGAAGTGACATGTCAATTCAGGGAATCATAATGACAACCAACTAGACATTGTGTAAGTATGGAGATGTGTGCATGTTTTTTCGAAGGTGTTCTAAGGAAAATAGACATTGTGATGATGTAATCTTGATGAGATCAAAAATTATTGTCTTAGAAAACAATTATTTATGACGAATAATCATAAGGAAAAATCATGCAAGTGTAAAACACAAATCCAATCAACATGGAAATACACCCTATGCAAATGCGTGTGCAAAGTTATAGTTTAATGCAAAGATGATCAATACAATGTTAATACTTACGTAAAGCTTGAAATGAACAAGGTGTAAATATTAACAAAGGGTAGACATGAGTCCCAATCAAAGGATACCATGATAATTTCAACAACCAACATGGCCAAAATATTAAAGGATGAGGATTACAAATGTAAGCCACGTAACCACACCAATTGCACACGTCTGTCAAGCTTCGCGGAGAAGCGAGATATTAGTGCCAAAGTGGTATCAAAATGACACAAACAAAGTAAGCGACACTCTTCAATATTTTGGACAATGTTTGAAGTAAAACCAAGTCAAGGAATATTGAGGATGTGTTAAAATGTACGCATCATAATGCCACAATGTGGATACTTAGATCATGTTTATGAAAAACATGACATAAATATCTTAATTGTGTCGAGACAATGCGAACAAGGTAACACATCAAAGGGAGATCAAATGATGAATCAATCTGAACTATGATGATGATCTTGAAATCAAGATCAAGTGGCCATCAAAGGTATAAGGATGCATCCATGTACTGTAGATGTTTAACAACTCAACCGAAAACATGGATGAGCGTAAATGGACAAAAACATGGTGAACACTATCTATGACAACACTCCCGAAAGATTCCTTATCTTGCCCCAAATGGGAAACAAGAATGCAAAGGTGTAGATCAAAAATATTAAAAATAAACTAAGCGCCACTTGGGTAGAGATTCACCTCATTTGAAGGAGAGAAAGAAGCAAAGCTAAGTGAAACATCGTCTAATTTCCATGATGAAAGGAACTTAGATCTAACTTAAGTGGATTCTTTGCCTTGTTTAAGAAACAAGGTTCTGAATCAAAATAGGTTATCACTTCATGATAGCCAAGATGGGATAAAGGACTAGCAAAGTGGGACTCAAGACAATATGGTATCCTTAACAAGATCTCTCAACTAGGTGTTACAAATTCATCTAAGAGCGGGCACAATTTACCCAAATAGTCGCACTGACTAATTTGGAAGTATCTTAGCTTTTCCCCCTTCACGTATAGTGGGCACTAAATGAATCCATCATGTACTCTTACCAGGGTCGTGATACGGAAAAATTTGCAACGCTAACTCACAAGGAAAACTAGTCAATTGGGTAAGTGAGGTGCTTCATGTTTCATCCATGAGGTTACACAATGGTGGATTACTTTAGGGTTCCTGGAACCACCCCCATTGTTGTAGCTTAAGGCATTATGCCAAAGGGGTTATGTTTTAGTTAAGAAGAGAGGGACATACCCTTTTCCAAAACCTACAATACAATGTTTTGAATATGGTGTGTTTTTTTATCTTTTTAACTTAATGTGGTTTTAAGTGTCACACCATTTGGCAACCTACAAGAAACTTGTGTATTAGCGGGTTTGTGTTTTTTCTGTCTTTATTCTACAATCATTGTGTCTTGTAGACAACAAGTTTTAGTAAATTTATAGTTCATAGATTGATTTCAAGAAAGATAACTTTACACTTTGCTTTTGATTCCTAATATCTCCAAAAGGTGCGAAGGAAGAGCATACACAACGTGAAAAAATCCTACTGAAATCACACGAAAGTTTACTTCATCCTTTTACAAAATAAGTGTTTTTGAGCATTTGATATAAGTTTGGTATAAGTGTTTATGATATTAAAGATTACCTTGGAATACGTGAGGAGAGAGCATACACACTTATACAAAGCTAATTCTATGCCAAGAATAAAAACACTAAACTGAAATGTTGAGAAAAAACCCTATTTTTTTCAAATTGTTAGTCTTAGAATCCTGCAGTAATGGATCAGAGAAAAAGATTTTTGATGACTGTAAATATTTTCAATTTTTAATACAAACACCTACGCACCTATAATGACACCAATGCTTCCCAATCAACAGATACGCACCCCACTTAACGAGTATGCCTACAGTCAAAAATTAATAAAACCTAATGTTGTAAAACATAGACGCTCACAACATGATAGAGACACGCTTGTATTTACATGGACGATCAGGTTTTTATGTGTATGCGCCCAATCTTGAAATAGGAAACTGTAATTTTTTTACCCAGTCAGACCATTTACGCCTACCCTTGCATCCACACAGTTCCATCACAATGCACAAAACTAGGTCATTTTCATCACACACAACATAGGGGGAGGATTCTATTCTATTCCATGCACACATTCTATTACAATTCCCACATCTAATTATTTTTATCTACTTCACAAAATGCAACTGAATCAAGAGAACCTAGGGCACATTATGCACACACTCACAAGAACTACATTTGTGTCTGAAATTTAGTGTAGTGTGTGTTCATGGATAATTAGATATGCTATGGAAATGAAGTTAAAACCTATAACCTCAAAGCATGAAGCTAATCTACACTAAATCATCATGATAAGAGATAAACAAGACTAACATCTATCAACTTATGAACTAGATTAAATCTAAACTAACATGATAAAGCTACTCTCTACTCTTTAGATCACTTAATTAAACATTGAAACTAAGAAGATCAACTTAGCAATCAAAGGTGTGATTAGTTGTTTTATGGTTCTCAAACTTTTAAGAATGGAGTCTCACCATTAATGGCTTCAAGGCCAATGGTTCTCTCTATTTACTCAAAACTTGGATTATGGATGCAAATGGAGGTTATTAGCTCAAGATCAATGAAGGGAGTAAGTTTAAGATCAAATTTCTTATAGCTTAAAGATAATACAAATGGAATCCCAAAACTAGGTGTTCTTAGTGTTAATAAGATATCCTAGGTGTGAAGGTGTAAGCTGAATGGGTAGGCTTAGCATTGTATTTATAGTTTTCCAAATGGAAGAGTTTGAAATTTGGGTGCATGTGGGACTAAATTCTAAAAATAAATTTAGGATTAGATTAGGATAAACATGCTTTAGGCTTAGTTAAGCTTGGTTTAGGCTAGTTAACTAGGGTTTAGGCTAGTTAAACTTGATTAGCAAGTGATTAGAGACTCATCAAGAGTTAGGAGGGGTCTAGATAACCAATTGTGACTAATAAATAGCCTACGAAGCCAATAGAAGTGGTCTAGAGGGAACTACTAAGGTTCTGAATGGTTGAAAGAAGGAATGTTTAGCTAATAAGAGAGATATTAGCCAAATAATCTGATTATAGGAGGAATGTGACCAAAAGAGTGTCATGAATGGGAATCTGAGAATGCAGCAAATAAGAGATGATTAATGATGTGTCGTTAATTAGTTGAATTAGATGAAATGCTAAGTGTAAGAATATTTTAGGTGTCTACATAGTGCTTAGTTAGTAAGCCCACTGTTGTGGAGGTTGAGGTCAGTCTGACCCATTCATATACATTCTTCATTTTTAGGGTTTTGATACTCCTTCTTTGTCTCTTGTGGGTATTTCATCATCTTGAAATATCAACAACATCCAGAGAAGTGAAACGAAGTTAATGAGATAGAAAATGAGGGTTTCAAACCATTTTCTCAACTTGTGAAGATAAGTTTCAGAGATTTTTCACAATACAGAGCACCCAGCTTGCATACCATAGCACCTTTGGGTGCCTCATTTCCTTTCCAGGAACTCTATTTTAGCCATATTACTTAGATCCATCATTTTCAAGGCTCCTGCACAGTCATTCCTACTTAGAGATTCTCCAGTCATCTTTGTGACATAGTCCCATGATCATCTTCTATTTAGCTTAGTTATTTCTCTTCTCTCTTGCACATTATGGTTAACATTTCCTTATTCATATTTTATTGGGTCATCTTTATATTCATTTATAGCATACCTTTACCTTATTTATGATTGTTCATAACTTAGATTAACTATTACTTATATTACATTTTTAGTTAATCATTTTAGTGAAATTGTTCTCTTTCATGCTTATGATCATTATTCTTTTTCATCTATCATGGATCCCTTAGTTGCTCAAGTTTCTTTATCTAAATTACTTAAGAGATATATCCATTATTAGGATTCTTTTCAAAAATACCTACACACCTTGTATCTTGAGGAAAATACGTCAGCGCACAAAATAAGAACTTTATTCAATTTTTTTTCTGAAGACCCTAGTCCTAGTGTTCCTCAATCTAATCAAACCCTATTGGAATTAATTCAATATTTGCATGCTTTACTTCAAGACAAATTTTAGGCTATGGAATCAACTATTACATCCCTCGAATATGAAATTCAACAAATTAAGGATGCTTCTCAATCACATGTTTGTTCTCATTCTACATCTTATATGTAATATATGTCCACTAGATGTCATCTAAGTGCATCTCAAGACATGCCATTTCTTGAGCCTCTTATAATTGAGCATAATACTAAACTACATGACATTATTACTCAACTCCTTAGTCATCAGCAAATCAATTTTCTACCTATTGATTGTTATCCTCCTTATCGGCATACAAAATTTCAAGGTCTTCAATATTCCAACTATCATAGAATAAATGGACATAATGAGAATGACTTTTATGCTATAAAATGTAGGATCAAACATCTTGAGCATCAGGTTTTTATCTCATTCACTGCATTCCTATCTACAACTACTACACCATTCTATATGGCTACTAATGCACCTCCTTCTAATATTTCTCAAAACATTCTATATTATCCTCTTATTGATTACATGCTTTCTATTGATAATCACTCACATGTGCATACTGATTCTTCTCCTAGTCAGAATGCTATTATAGTTCCATCCCATGATTCTCCTATTTCTGAAACTGTTTCTCCACAACTTAATAATAATCACACCACCATTTCTCATGTGCCTTCTTCGAAAATAAAAGCATTGCCTAAGCAACCACTTATAATAACCAATATAACAGTTCTTCCTCCAAACACATCTACAACATTACAAAGTCAAGAATAAAAATTGCCTCTCAAAGTCAATCACACTTCTCCTTTGGTAATGTCATCAGCACCAAAAAATCTACCACAATTCAAGCTTTCTCTCCATCCTACTCCACTTCCATTTTCTAATAATTTTTTAAAATCAAGTAACCCTCAAATCAAGTTGTCTGCAACATTACCACCTCAGTGTCCCATCACTTTTGCTAAGGAAACTACTCCTTTTGTGGATCCACTTAGTTTCTTTTCACTATACTTCCATCGCTTACATAATTTTGGGGCATAGTATTTACACTCCCCCAAATTATATCATATTTACATAGTACTACATCACACTCTTAACAATGATGCATACTTCATCTTAACCTCATCTCATCTTGCATAGTCATGCATATGTCATAACATTGCAATTACCCGATGATGCACTCTTGTGCTTCGATTCACACTTGACTATTGAGGGATTGCTACACACGAATCCCACACACTGCATCTACTCACATATTACACGTTATAAACCATACATTCTATATTTCATCTATAACATTTTGAAATTTTCACATTTACACAACTTACATCTTATTATTCTTCCTCATACATACCTGCATCTAACATTCCATACTACTCATACATAATACTTTTAGTCTACATCGTATATTACACCTTATACACCATACATTACACATTCTACTCATCCTATGGTCATAATTAATTATTACATACACTAAATTGTCTTCTCACCACCCTATGACGCACTTTAGTTCCTCAGTCCATACTCAACTGCCAAGGGTTTACAAATAAAATGGAACTTACACTCTTCACACAATTAGTATTCAAGCTTTCATCGTACAACATTTCTATCCTAATGACATACACTTTAGGAAAAATTGTCACCTATTCTATCATTTTGAAGTAGTATACACCTTAGGTTACATCACCACTCCCTATTTTAATCTTGTAGTGATATATTTTTTGGGATAAATCAGAACTCATTAATTCATCTTATAGTGATATATGTTCAAATGGTCAGGATATATGCTTTAGCTATAGGGTTTGTGCACACATAATCTCTTGGGAACATTTCATCACCACACCTACAAACTCATCACATAATGTTAGAAACACAACACACTTCAACCATTTATCGATGACACACTCTCATTTATGGTTCATTATCTACTGTTGAGGGGGAAAAAATGAACCTCATTGCATAAATTTCCATTCAATTGGGGGGTATGTGGCTTCTATAGCTCAATTTTTCATTCCATTCCATCCATCAATAATATACTACATATCATGGTTACTTTTACTCTTGCTTATTTGTGCTTATTCATGGTAACTTTATTATACATGCTAGCTAGATTTCTTGTATGTCATTTATCTATCTCATCCACATATGCGCGTTCACGCCATTTTCTAGTTGTGTTAATAGATACATGTCTCTTACATACAACATGGATTCTCACCTTCTACCCTTCCTACACTGGCCATTGGGGGCATCCACATTCATCTCTTCTAGGTGTTATTGTTTCATTTCATACTTAACACTTTACATTACTTTGTTATGAATGATTTTTACATACTAGTTATCTTTCTAAAATTCTATTGAGTGATTCATGTGCAACATTTGTTGTGCATTGATATTTACTTCCCTTATTGTTTGTTACATTGTTTGATATTGTTTGTTTCTTCTATGTGGGCTTTGCCCTATGTTTGGTGTGTAAACTTATCTCTTGTTTGCATCCATGATTTCCTTGATTTTCTTGCGACATCATCAATGATGTCCCATGTTTACAACTTTATTTTTATGGATTCCTTGTCTTCTTGCATGAGTACACTACTTTTATTGGTAGATTTTACATTGTTTGCATGGATTACACATCATCTTTTTACATAGATGCTTTTTTGTACTAACACTTGTCTCTGGCTAGCCATCCTTGTTTGTGTACACCTTGGGATTTTACCAAGTGCATTCCCTTTCCTTTGGAGGGAAGAGTTTCAAAGTACATATAGTTGGTTCTCTTTTAGGTCTACTTTCTCTTATCAACAACATTGCATGTATGCTCAAAGAGGGGGGGAATATTTTGGGGTTTTACAGTATAAACATTGCATTTACATCGGTTCAGTCCAATGCACTCTCCACCCTTGGAATTATGGGTTTATATAAAATGAGTGAGTTTAGACCAGTTTACAAAATTTGTACACAATGGATTTTACAGGACATGGTCTTCTTAGCATTTTGGGAAGTAGTTAAATGCTTGGAGGTTACAGTGGGTGTGTCTCCCTACACTAGTTCAACCACTAGTGTTGGATCACTCAAAAACCTAGGACAATACAAAGATATCTTCACACACATTCAGGGAAGTAGTTAAAGGTTGAAGGACACAGAACAATTACTCCCTATTATTTTTTGGCCTATGGCATCAGATCACCCAAAAAAACCCAAAATTATAGGATATCCTTTCTATGCTCTTTCTCTTGACATGGATAAGGTGCACATTTTCTATTTACACTTTTTATTTTATGTACTTTAATTTTATATGCATCGTTTATGATGAGGTTTTACACACATATACATACATATTTGACTACTTGATCATTTTCTCCTTGCAAGTCCGACCGTATGAGAAACAAACAATCAAATGCGGGCCAACAATAGCATCAACAACAACACTTCGTGGTAATACACTTTACATACTAACTGTTGGTGCTCAAAATGGTCTCTCCCCATCTATGCCTCTGAAAAATTATTCATTCACGAACTCTGTCATTTTCTCCTTCCCCGTATGGTGCTTGGTTTGTCTTATTGCCATTTTTAGTCTGCTCCTGGGTGGAGGATCATGTGTGGTTTTGTATTTGTCTCATGGTTCCTTTGTTCCTCTGAAAAAACTCTATATTTTGGGTCTTTCATGCTTTGTTCCTTCAAAACTTGTTTTTTCCCATTTCCTCCATTTTCCATAGTCAAGATATGTTGTCTCTGTCATTCTTTCCCTAAATACTCAAGGAGAAATGAGTTAATGTGTCCCTAAGGATTGCGTTTGATCCTTGCAACAGTCTAAACTCTTTCTCCTTGAAGAAAACCTGATTTTCTAGCTTGAATGGATGTTTCTCTATGTTATACGGTTTGACGGACATTTCACCCAATAAAATTTGCATCATTTATTCGATAGGGAAATGTGGCACCTCTTTGTTAGATGTGGATCAGCTTAATACTTCAGAAATTCCATGAAAAGACTCATTTTTAAAATGTGTTGACGTGGAGGAATGACACTCGTTTGAGAATCAACTTCTTGGTTTTCCTTTGAAGTAGTGCCGGGAGGACACATGGAGTTTTGGCAAAAAAGGGACATGTGGAGGCTTCTACTGCATTCCCACACTTAGACAATTTTTGATGTAGTTGGAGCAGTTTGGCAGAACAGGACACGTGACAAGCTCGCACTCATTTAGGGTCTCTGCTTTCAGTGCCATCTTGAAGTTGCACCATGGAGACATGTGGAGGAACCGCACATGTTTGAGGACCAGCCCTTGAGTTTCATTCTAAAGAAGTTCCAGGATGACACATGAAGTCCTCCACTCAATTTGCATTTTACTTAGACTTTTCAATGGCCAAAAGGAGATTTCTTTGGAGCATGACAAGTGGTGCCTTCCGCTAAGCTTCAAACCTTCTAATAATTTTTTCTGGAGAAGGATACATACTGAGCTCGCGCTCATCAAAGGTATCAAATTTTTGGGACCGTTTTAAGGTGCGTCGTGGTGACATGTGGAAATTTAAAAATTCATTGGGGGCGGGGAGGTAGACCATCGGAGGTAATTAAAAATTTTCACCTCTTTGCTTCATAAAAGTTAAAATAGTGAAAATGGCCCACAAGCCCGATGGGAGATAGTCAATGTTTTACCCCAGTCAATGATGGAGGTGCAGACTTGCGGAGGAAAATTAGAAAATTTTCCTTTTGAGAAAAAAGAGTTAAAAGTAAATGGGAAAGCATTGCTCTACTAGGACCCACATTGTGACATGTGTTACAAGTGTTTTTCAAGGCTGGAGCTGTGGGAAAAACTTGGAAAATTTTATTTTTTCCAAAAAGAATCAAATGGCATAATTTTCCCACATTTCTTTTGGGGCCCACCTCAGTACATGTGTCAGGTCCATTTTTCATAACCGGAGGTGTAGAGAAAAATGGGAAATTTTTCCATTTTTCAAAAGGGTCAAAGGAAGCACCCAATCCTATTTTTGCATCTTCCACGTGGATGACCCACGTTAAAAATCAAAGATCAATGGCTACTGAGTTTCTAAATCTGATTTTCCCCCCATTTTTTCTGTAAAACTCCTGGGAGTTCAATTTTTCATGATTTCTTGCTATTTTCTACAAACCAAACAGAGGAGTGAGTTAATTTTGATATATAGAGTTTGGTGGGAGAGATTTGGAGACATCTTTCACCATTAAAATGGTCTAACTTTCAAGCCTGATCTGGTTTTCCATTTTTCTTCTCCTGAGGACGTGAGGGACTAGATTTAATTGATATGGGGTGGAAGTGGTTGGCGAATGGATGGAGGCATGTTTTCCTGAGAAAGTAGTTGAATGCAAGGGAGAATAGAAGATATTTTCCCTCTAGCACCTGGAGACTTTTTACAGATCTGATTCTACGAATCACGAAAGAATCATGGTGAGAACTGGTGTATTTAAATTTTTTTATCTTTTTGGAGGAAGGGGATCTATTGGAAATGCTATAAATGGAACAAATTCATTGTACAAATAGTTTAGAGTTTTTGAAAATATCAGGACTAATTTTCTCAAGTAGAAAAAGTTTGACAGAGCCCATCCATTTTGAGGAGTCGTCTAGAGAAGAATGTATATCTCTCTTTGTGTCAAATTTGATCATGTCAAGGTGGTTGCAAGTGTACAGCCATTAACAAGCTTTGAGATTGTTCTGGAAAGTTTCCGTTGCTGATAAATTTGATCAAACTTTGAGTTATTTTGTATTAATCTAGAGTAAAGTGTACTTATTTCATTTATGAATGCATACGAGTAGTTTTTCATGTTTCTGTTGCAATCTTGTATCAAAATATGGTCCAATCAGATAGATCTTAGTCCTTATGATAGATTAGTGGCATTTGCAATTTCATATTTCAGAAGAACCTTCATCTGGGAGTGGGATAAATGGTTTAAAATCACATTTTCTTTCCTTTTTTTGATAGAGATTCTCTATAATCCTTTAATTGTACCTCAGGCGTGACTTGTTTTGAATCTTGGTTCTTTATTGGGTCCTCTGACTCAATCCTTTGTAACAGAATCCCACAAGTTGTGTGAAAGAGTGCTAATTTGAGCCTCCATTAAAGAACATATTCTAGTTGAGGAAAAATTTTAACTTTTTTTGGCATTTTGTTGATTAAATCTTTCCATTTTACATAATCTCTCAAGGATCTAGTCAGTCAATTTCATCTTGTCTCCCCTCCCACCAAAAAATCTATTTAAAACAACTAATCCTACCCATACTATCCCTGTTTTTTCTCTGTATACCCACAGAAGACAAAAATCCTTTTACTAAAATATGCATAATAGATCAGGGTCTCAAATGTCTTTAGTAACCTTTACCTTGTTGTGAAGATATCTCCATGATCTAGAAGTGACAACTCATGAGAGTCAGATCTGGTGTGTTGATCATATTTTCCCCAAGGTCTCCTTTACAAAAACTTATGTAAAAGACAAAGCTTACAAAATAGGTTCTCTTACCTTGGTTGAAAGGCACAACCTAAAATAGTTAGGATTAGATCACATCCTTTTGAGGTGCTATCCATCTCTCCATAAGTCCAAGTAACAAAGGGACAACTAGATTTCTCCCCGGCTACAAAATGACATACATTTATGATCTATCTATGTCTAAGCTCCCTATTAAATTTGTGTTGCTGCTTTGCTTGAAAAGGAGAACAAATTTGGGTACTAACACTTGTTGCGCTTTTTTTTGGGATCTGATTTATGTTGCCGAGAACTTAGTTCAATTTAATCCATGTGCATACATATTTGAAGCCATATCTATTTATCGTGTTAACAACACCAACACTTATGGCACCGTTGTTGGGGATATTTTGATAGTTGTTAAGAACTGATTTGTTCATAAAGTTTACAGTTCACATTCAAACCCATGTAAAGCACTTCTTTTATGCTCCAAGAATTTTATGCAACTCTTCCAATATCTACAAGTTTTTCACGGGTATTCATTGATAAATGTTGGCATGGAAAGGTTAGAATTTTGCATTCCTAGGTTCTAGCATTGATAGACACTTGACATATCATATTTAGTGCATTTACACAACTAAGGTGGAAATCCTTAGTGGTGAATCTATGATTGATTTGATTTTGATAAGGACCAGTGTCTTAAACCTCTGTCAAGTAAGATTTGTTACTGATATTTGCCAAGATGGAAGGTAGAATATCTTTCTTTGCAAGGGATCTTGCTAGGACATTGTTTCCTGAGTTAGGAAAAGAAAAGTCAGAAGGAAGAAAATCCTGGAGAGTTGTGGGAGATCAACATATAAGAAGAGGGATCTCCATTAATGAAAGTGAATGGCCTATCATTGAGGACTTCCATTCAAGCGACTATGAATCAAGTAGCCTCTTTGTGGAACTGTATTCTCTAGTTGGAGAAGGGCCTTAATTTGATTTTGAAAGATTTGATTCACATTTTACACCTATCTTTTCTGAAGTAGATAGGGATTTCCAAGAAGAAAGGCCTTTGGGGGATCTCCATTTTGAAAACTACACTCCTGTGTTCTAAGGACCCTCTTCCCCTCATCAATTTGTCACCCCTCCAAGATCACCTCCTCGAATCAATATGGCTCAACCCATATTCCCTTTTATTGTAAATACTTTTGGACCTATAATTTTGTGGGGATGGCTAGTTATCCAAATGCAATGGCTCAAGATGTGAGGAACAAACTTCCAAATTTCCAGGGAAACAATGCTATTACTGGTGACCAACATCCAAAACTCTTCCTCAATATGATGGAAGATTTCTAGATTTAGTATGAAGATGTATACATCAAATTGTTTGTTCACACTCTAGAGGAGGATTCTAGGGACTGGTACAAAGCATTTCTAGATAACTCTATTGATTCTTGGGCTGAGATAAATAATGCATTCAGATTGTAGTATGGTGATAGGACTGACCTTAGGTTTCTTCTGTCAAAATTTGAAAACATCAAGAAGAATCCCAATGAGTTAGTACATGAATTCAATACAAGGTTCAATAAGACCTTGAGAATATTACCTGTTAGGACAAGGCCATGTGATGAGTCATGTTTGATCAAATATACTGATGCATTTGATAAAAAGTCTCCTTAATACTTGAGGGACAAGAACCCTACCAAATTGAGGAAAACATTCACTATGGCCCTACAAATAAAGAATAATATCAAGGCAATAGGAAAATATCCTAAGAGGGAATGTGTGAAGCTAGTTAACCCATAAAAACCTCAAATAAGAAAGGCTGCTGATTTGGAAGAAGTTGTGAAAACTTTGGCAGGGGTTGTCAAGGAGATATCCTAAGCTAGCCCAAGCTGAGAAAGGATTTGGGCAGAGCTCACAGGGACAACACAAGAAACAAGGCCAACATAGATTTAAAAATCATCAAAGAGTTAATGAAAGAGGTAAATGAGCTATTGGATTTGGGAATAGGTAGCCCCAAGGTAGAGAAAATAAAATGGTACTTGATCCTTTGGCTATTAGAGTTGTTGTGGTGGAAGAGACAAAATTCATTGATTGGTGTGACAGATGTTGTAGTGGAAGAGACAAAATTCATTGATTGGTGTGACAGATGTTTCTTACTGATGAAAAACATCAACAAGAAGAAAATGTAGCTGATGATAAGAGTGATGACGATGTTTGCATGATGGAATGCTTCACTAGCTTACAAACAAGGGAAACCTCAACTGAGGTGATAATTTCCAGAACTGCTACCACTTTTTGGGATTGCATTTATAGAGTACATATTCACCCTCCCTCTCATACTTTAGAAATAGATAATGTACAATATTTTGAATTGCCCAATAATGACTTTGAATATTTAAGGGCTTTAATGATAAAAAAAGTATGATGGAGGAATCCCATCTGAGGAGGACATGAAATTATTAATGAATGTTGTTTTGGCTCAAGATAAGGAATATAACAGAAGAAGTAAGGCTGTCAAAGGGGCAAGGCCTCAGGCCAAGCCAAAAGCTCCCTTACTTTCTAACATTCCTAAAGAGGCTCCTAGGAAAGATCCCTCTGCCAAAAGCCTTGTAGTTCCAAGTAAAAATCACACCCCTCCTCATGCTCAGGCTATCAAGAGTCATGTACCACCTAATGAGTGTGTTAGCCTTTCTTATAATATTTCCTTTCCCAAGAATGTCCCATATGACATTGCCCAAGTTTTGAGTCAAATCAAAGTCTCTGTTCCTATATTTGAGTTGTGTAGGATTCCTGAGCACAAGAGGAGAGAATTTGAATACTTTGGATTGAGTGAAGAGAAGACAACCCTAGGAAGAAATGTGAACATTATGGAGAATCCTCTAGCCATTGAAGAGTTTGAGACACCATCAGCATTCAAAGAGCTAGCTGAACCACCTAAGGTTTATTTAGGGACATCTTTGGTAGATTCTCAGCTGAATGTGGATCCATTATTCACTACTTTGATCATCAAGGATAGGATGCTCCATAACTACATGTTTGACTTAGGGGCATCATGCAATGTCATGAATTTAGAGGTCATGAATGAGATAAATATTAAGGTAATAACAATATATGGGAAGTGCACTATCATGGACTCCATAGAGGTGCCAGTAGTGGGATGCGTGAAGGGTTTAGTGGTGCAACTTGCAACCTACCCAGGTAAAAATTTAAAACTTGATGTTGTCATAGTTGATTGCCCAACCGAGTGGGGTATGTTTATGTCAAGAAAATGGGTTGCAAGTTTTGGTGGTAGTGTCAAAATGGACATGTCTTATGTCACCATCCCAGTTGAAGGTAGTCTTGCCAGGTTATATGGGGAGAAGAAAATGTTGCACCTTATTGAGGATCCTAACAATGTGTCCTATGAAGTATTGTATACAAATGTTGATGATGAAAACTTTGTGGGATTTTCTGATGGAAAAGAGAACAAGATTGAGGAGTCTAAGTTTCTTGAGTAGGAAGGATATCTTTGGACTTTATTGTTTGATGGAGCTTGCTCCAAATTTGGAAATGGTGCCGATGTTGTCCTAATTTCTCTAGATCAGGAAAGGTTTGTTTTTTCCTTTAAGATTAACTTGAGTGTACTAAAAATATTGCTGAATATGAGGCATTGTTGATAGGTTTAATAATATCTTGGAAGTATGGTGTCAGGGACATCATCGTCAAAGGAGACTTAGATCTAGTTGTCAAACAAGTCAGAAAACTATATGCCACAAAGAATTAGCAACTGAAATGGTACAAGCATGCAATTTGGGAATTCATTGAGATGTTTTACTCCTTCAACATTGTGCATCATAAAAGGAGGTTCAATGACTTGGGAGATAGGCTTGCAGTGTTGGGGTCTTGGTTTGACAATTCTGCAACATCCCCTTATTGAGAATATTAGGTGGAGGTAGTGATAAGACCCTCTATCCCTGACAATATAAAACATTGGTATGTTTTTGATGATGAGGCTCAGGTCAGAAGGTTTCTATAAAATGATGGAGATTTTTCTGATCAAAGCATTGATTGGGAGCCAATGGTCTGTATAATAGAGGGGAAGGAAACCTTATTTGGCAAAGGCATCATCCTGCTAAAGACTAACACCATTCCTAGAGGGTTGGTTTCTCTTGAATCAAATTTTGATAATATTGACTGCATTATTAATAGGCATATGTCAGCCTCAAGGGATGTTGAGGAGAATGACCTTGGCACGAAGGAGAAAATAAGGAAGATTTGGTTGGGAAGCAGTCTCAGCAAAGATGAAAAGAAGTCACACATCCAATTGTTAAAGAAATACCAAGATTGCATGGCTTGGACCTATTCTGATATCAAAGCATACAGAGAAGACCTGTTCCAGCATGAGATTCCCTTAGAGCCCAGTGTAAAGCCCTTTAGGAAGAAGTAAAGGCCAATTAATCCTCTGTTATCTCTCAAAATGCAAGAGGAGCTGAAGAAGCTAAGGGATGGAGGAATTATCAAGCCCACAAGGTATTCTTCTTAGGTTGCCCACCTAGTGTTGGTAAGAAAGAAGAATGGTGACATCAAGTTAGGTGTGGACTTCAGGAATATAAACAAGGCCTGTCGACACTAAAATTTTCCTCCAAAATTTCCATTTCATTAATATATGTATTAGGAATAGGATGTTGTTAAGTGTAATTAGTAGTAGCGTCCGATAGAAGATAACGGCGCCGTCAGTACGGTGTCGCCAATAATGTGGAGTACGGTAACAGTCAAAGTACAATAGGAATGTTGTAAAAAGTAAATATTGGTCGTAAGTGGTCCGGTAATGTTAAAATGTCAAAGTTTGGGTAATTAGAGAAGAAGGGTCTACATGATTAGGAATTAGAAATATTATATTGGTAATAAGGACAAGGAGTGAGGTCATAAATATTTGTGTATTTTATTTGTAAAATTCTAAAAATGTGGAACCCATGTAAAATGATAAGGTTTATCTTATCTTAACAGATAAGCTTACATGTACATATAAGAGTTAAGGTATGGAATATGATTCGTCAGAGTGGATTTTTTATCCTATCTTAGAGATAGGATGGACAAGCCTGGAAGTTCTATAAATAGAGAGGCCACCCCCCTCATTTAGCATAGAAAGAAGTAGTGAGAAATATTGTAGGAAGTGTGCGAAGGAAGCCATCAGTTAAAGGTGGTTTGAAGAAGCCATCGAGAGGTGTAATTGTAAAGTTTCTTCCCATAGTCTTGTTGAAGAATCTCATGGGTGAGATTGTAACAGTTTCATGTTAATATTATAATTTATTTTGATATTTCAGATTTTTCGTCATTCTGTCTTATCATAGTCAATGATATTCTTGTGTTATGTTGTTTGTTTTGTTTCCAGATTACGTCCACCAACTAAAGGCTGTGCATTAGTAAATAATCATAGCACAAGGAGTTCCCGGTGAAGAATTATCATAGTGCCCGGATTGCTGATGACATTTTGGTTCCGTTGCCGGGACCATTCCTCGTTGGTGGATTTTCTGGAGAGATATTCCCACTAAGTCAAAAATCAATTGGAGGGTAACCTTGTTTTTACTGTGCATAGTAGTTACCATGGTAAAGTCATTTTTACCATGAATAGTAGTTACCATGTTTAAAGGCATTTTTTGCCATGAATAGTAGTTACCCTGGTAAAGTCCTTTTGCTGGGAATAGTAATTACCACAGTAAGGTCACTTTTTACCATGAATAGTATTACCGCATAGTAACTTCACTTTTTACTGTGATAGTGTTTACCACAGTAAAGTCAGTTTTTACCGTAGGAAGTCATAGTTTTACCATAGTTTACCGTGTTGTCATTCTATTTACTGTAGAAAGGTGTAAAGTCACTTTCTAGTATAGTGATTCCAATATTTGTGCACATAAGTCTTGTTAATTTGTACTTGTGGGTTGGTCTTTCACGGTGGTTACTTTTGAAAATGGGAAAGATTCCTGTTTTTTCAGCTCAATCTAATGAAGATGCTTCTTCCTTTCATTCAAGATTTTAAACGATCTTGTATTTGTAATGGCCTTATAAGAAGGGAACAATGGACTGAATTTTTTCCTACCTTTTGGAAGGTTCAGCACTTAGGTGGTTTGAAACCTAGTGTGATAATGTGAAAAAGTTCATGGATTTATTAACTGAAAGTTTCTTGAAGAATTTGGTGAACAACAGAAATATGCAGATCTCATGATCGAGGATCACAAAGCTATCCCAAGGAGAGAAGGAGAAGATAAGGGATTATCATGCTCGTGTTCTAGAGCTAAGGAGGAAGCATCGATGCCCAGATCCGAAGGAAGGACTAGCGGAGGGGTTGATGAATGGCGTGGATAATCTCCTCTTTAAGCACTTCATTCTTGGGATGAAGCCAGAGATCAGACAACGAGTGAAGTATGACCGCCCAGCCACCATGTGAACAAGCAAAGGATATTGCAAGAAGGCAAGAAATAGAAAGCATGGAAGAGGAGCCCAAAGAAATTGTTGCTAAAGTAGAGCCTACACCAGCAACTTTGGTCCTGAATCCACAACCACTCCCGGTGAGCACAAATATTTCTCCTAATACATCTACTGTAGTATGAAGATCTACTCAAAAAGATGGGTCAGTTAACTATTAATCGTCTATCAAGGAAAGGAATTTAGTTCTCAGGGAGGAGATAGAGGTCCAAAGAGAAATATTTCTGAAGTTGTTTGTTATGGTTGTTATAAAAGGGTCATTATAAGTATAATTGTCCAGATAGAGCTTCTACATCTCGAAGGGATATAATGATAAAGGAAAAGCAACTGTGAATTCTTTGATGTAGTATAGATAAGCAGAAATAATGAAGTAGATGTTGTTTGTAACAAAAAGAAAGAAAGAAAAAGATAATCAAGATGGAAATGATCCTAAGAAGATGAAAGAAGAAACTAGTAAGAAACATAGAGAAGAAAGTTGGGTGTGTGCAGGATTTTCTGATTTCACAGGGGCAAGGACCATACTCCATCTTGGAAGATCTATCCAAAAGGCCTGCAAATATTACATATGGTCAACTCTTGGCGTATGTCTTCTGGAAAGAAGTCTGGATGTTGTGCGAGTGTGGACTCATATGCTCAAGAAGGAAGGAGGGTGAGGTCCCTTTTTTGAGGCGAGCAATCCTAATCCTCCACAATCTGAGGTATTATGTAATGGTATTTCAATTCATGATGTCTTAGTTGATGGAGGTGCTGCAGTTAATGTAATGACTGAGTCTGTAAGGAATATGTGGGGGTTAAAAATGGATCGCCCTTCACACTTATGATACGTCATTAAATAAGGGAAAAACTAAACCAAGGGTGTAATTTCAAATGTGGCATATCTGTTATGGGTGGGGTATTGTGTGGGTTATACCTTTTAGGTGATGAAAAATGGTACTGTTGCGTACCCAATCCTGCTGGGAAGACCATGGCTAAGGAGAGTTCATGCAAGAACTACTGGAAAAAAAAAAGAAATGTAAAAGGTTTCATGACACTATGTACGTGGTAAAGGAGAGAGGGTTAAGATAACGGGATCCCTCTCATCATAAATTAGAACCGTTGGATTCAAGTGTAAACTGTATTGGACATCCCTATACGTATTACCCAAGTGAATGGACACCGAAGATGAAGAAGTGGGAGGTGGGAATGTTTCAGTCCATGAGATATCCTGCCATTCACACCAACTCATGAACACCATAAAATAAATCTGAAGAAGAATTGATGATCGTCTCCAACAAATAAAGATTGGTGATGCCTGTGATGGATAGTGGAGGAATCCTACCCCACCTCCAGCTCTTTTTTGAAGTACATACCCCTTTCACTTTTGATTACAAGGAACTCTCCCGCCAAGTACGTTGGGGTACAACATGTAATTGCGCTGGTAGATGGTGCTAAGCCCAGAAAGCCAATCATAAGAATGAATCCTAATTTTTTCCAAGACTGTAAAAGAAGAAATAGATAAGTTTGCTTGATGCAGGATCATATTTTGCTGTGGAGAATTCAGATGGTTTCTCCCATTGGGGGAGGGGGGGGGGGGGGGGGGGGGGGGGGGAAGGGGGGGGGAAGGGGGGGGGGGGGGGGGGAGGTGGGGGGTGGGGGGGGGGGGGGGGGGGGGGGGGGGGAGGGGGGGGGGGGGGTGGGGGGGGGCAAGAAGAAGAGGGGAGAGGGGGGGGGGGGGGGGGGGGGGGGGGGGGGGGGGGGGGGGGGGGGGGGGGAGTGGGGGAGGGGGGGGGGGGGGGGGGGGGGGGGGGGGGGGGGAGGAGGGGGGGGGGGGGGGGGGGGGGGGGGGGGGGGGGGGGGAGGGGGGGGGGGGTGGGGGGGGGGGGGGGGGGGGGGGGGGGGGGGGGGGGGGGGGGGGGGGGGGAGGGGTGGGTGGGGGGGGGGGGGGGGGGGGGGGGGGGGGGCGAAGGGGGGGGGGGGACGGGGGGGGGGGGGGGGGGGGGTGGGGGGGGGGGGGGGGTGAGAGGGGGGGGGGGGGATGGGGGGGGGGGGGGGGGGGGGGGGGGGGGGGGGGGGGGGATCCAATAAAAAGAATGGAAGCACCATTTTTGTGTTGATTATAAGGAAGCTCAATAAGCAACAAAGAATGGATCATTACCCTCTTCCATTTCAGATCAGATCTTGGACGAAGTAGCTGGCCAGGAGTGCTATAGTTTTTGCTGATGGATATAGCGGCTACAACCAATTTTGTTATAGCAGAGAAAGATCAGCTGAAGACCAAGTTCACCACTCCTTGGGGAACATTTGCTTATAGAGTTATGCCTTTTGGGTGTGTATGCTCCAACAAACATTCTAGCGTTTAATGAATAGGGTGTTCGAAACCCTACAGTGGGACCTTCATCAGAGTATTTCTGGATGATTTTTGCATCTATGGAGCAAGTTGGACCACCTGCACCAGATGGAGACAGCATTTCAAAGGTTAGATGAAGCACAAGCCTCACTAAACCCTACAAAGTGTGTCTTGGATGTTCTAAAGGCATTTTGTTAGGCATGTTGTATCCAGAGATGGTATTGGTACTGATCCTGATAAAGTTTCAAAAATCAAAGATTTAACATTTCCTATGAATAGAAGTAAGTTGAGCTCATTTTTAGGCCATGTGGGTTACTATAGAAGTTCATCAAGAATTTCTCAAAGATTGGCACAGCCACTAACCCAGTTCTTGAAGAAGGATGTTGCTTATGAACCAGGAAACAGGCGCATGAAGCTTGTGGACAACTGAAGGAAAGCCCTAGTGTCTTCACACCTGTTTGAAGAATCCAGATTGGAGCAAGCCATTCATTGTGTACACTGATGCCTCAGATGCAGCACTAGGTAGTACTTTGAGCCAAAAGGATGAAAATGGGAATGAACATCCAATTACTTTGGGAGCAGACAAATGAGCAGTGCTGAGGTAACTATACTGTACCGAAAAAGAGGCTCTGGCTATCATTTTTGCTGTAAAGAAGTTTAGAAATTACTTGCTAGGGCAGAAATTTATAGTTGTAACGGATCATCAGGCTCTGAAAATATATTGTCAATAAGGCCTAACCCATCATGGAGGATAGCAAGATGGATAATTTTGCTACAAGAATTTGAATTTGATCTTATAGATAGGCCAGGAAGAAGCATGTCAATGCAGGATGCACTCTCTCGAGCCTATGATGGTTTAGGATCATCTTGTGATGATGATGATTTTTCCCGATGCAGCATTGTTCTCCCTTGACACAATCCTAGTGAATACATGATATTTGGAATTATCTGAATGAATTCAAGTTTCCGGATGGTGCTAATGCAAAGACTAAGAGAAAGATTACTCAAGCCAGTCGTCCATACTCTATTCTGCATGGAGCATTATTTCGAATAGGACCTGATGGACAGTACAAGAGGGCAGTTGGACGTGATCAAGGAAAAGAGCTTCTAGAAGAATTCCACAATGGTACATGTGGCGGGAACTTCTCTGGACAAACTTACAGTAAGAAGGATCTTGGATGCAGGTTCATCACTGGCCCACTCTTTTTAAAGACTGTTATAATTTATGTAAGACATGTGATATTTGTCAAACACATGTAAACCGTAAGACTCATCAGCTCCATTATGTCCTATTCTTCCCCTTGGTCCCTTTGAAAAATGGGGAATAGACATTGTAGGTCCACTTCCAACTACATCACGTCAAAATAAGTATATTGTAGTTGCCACAGATTATTTAACCAAGTGGGTTGAAGCTAGGCCATTGAAAGCAGCTTCCATGGATGAAGTAGCAAGGTTCATATATAAACGCATTATCACCAGATTTGGTTGTCCATTAGAAATTGTAACAGATCAAGGAAGCCACTTCATTAATGAGGTGGTTAGAAGCCCTAGTCAATAATTTTCTATCAAGCACAGGAAGGCAACAACATACAAGCCAAGCACAAATGGACAGGTGGAACGAACAAATTTTGTGCTGTGTCAAATTCTAGCAAAAGATGCAGCCTTGCAGGTACATAAATGGGATAAAAGGATTCATGCAGCATTGTGGGCATATAGGGCAACATCAAAGTCAGCAACAGGATACTCCCCATTTCAGTTGGCCTATGGCATTGATCCAGTTCTTCCTATTGAGTTTGATATTCCCACTATGAGAGTTATGAAAAATGAAAGGATGGATGAAAGTGATTCAGTAAAAGAAAGGTTGGTACATCTTCATTTGCTAGAGGAAATGAGGGAAATAGCAAAGGATACAAGCCATAAGAAGAAAATGAAGCAGAAGGAGTACTTTGATCAAAAGATCCGGTGGTCTCCATTTCAAGTAAATGACTTGGTTCTAGTATATGATTCCAGATACAAAAAAAGAAGACAGAGAAAATTTCTCCAAAATGGATGGGCCCTACAAAATAGCAAGCTGTGCATGAAAATGGTACGTACCGACTGGAGGAATTGGATGGCACTCCCATTACGAAATGGGTCAACCACGACAAGTTGAAGATTTCCAAGCACCAGAATAGTCTACTCCGAGGATGGAGTAGAAGCTAGGAAGGGGGGAAGATGTCGACACTAAAATTTTCCTCCAAAATTTCCATTTCATTAATATATGTATTAGGAATAGGATGTTGTTAAGTGTAATTAGTAGTAGCGTCCGATAGAAGATAACGGCGCCGTCAGTACGGTGCCGCCAATAATGTGGAGTACGGTAACAGTCAAAGTACAATAGGAATGTTGCAAAAAGTAAATATTGGTCGTAAGTGGTCCAGTAATGTTAAAATGTCAAAGTTTGGGTAATTAGAGAAGTAGGGTCTACATGATTAGGAATTAGAAATATTATATTGGTAATAAGGACAAGGAGTGAGGTCATAAATATTTTGTGTATTTTATTTGTAAAAATTCTAAAAATGTGGAACCCATGTAAAATGATAAGGTTTATCTTATCTTAACAGATAAGCTTACATGTACAGATAAGAGTTAAGGTATGGAATATGATTCGTCAGAGGTGGATTTCTTATCCTATCTTAGAGATAGGATGGATAAGCCTGGAAGCTCTATAAATAGAGAGGCCACCCCCCTCATTTAGCATAGAAAGAAGTAGTGAGAAAGATTGTAGGAAGTGTGCGAAGGAAGCCATCAGTTAAAGGTGTGTTGAAGAAGCCATCGAGAGGTGTAATTGTAAAGTTTCTCCCATAGTCTTGTTGAAGAATCTCATGGGTGAGATTGTAACAGTTTCATGTTAATATTATAATTTATTTTGATATTTCAGATTTTTCGTCATTCTGTCTTATCATAGTCAATGGTATTCTTGTGTTATGTTGTTGTTTTGTTTCCAGATTACGTCCACCAAACTAAAGGCTGTGCATTAGTAAATAATCATAGCATGAGGAGTTCCCGGTGAAGAATTATCATAGTGCCGGATTGCTGATGATAGGCCTCAATGAAGGAAAACTATCTTTTACCTAACATGGAGGACATGATGTAGTTTGTGAATAGTTCTGAGTTTCTTTCTACTTTAGATGGCTTCTTTTGTTATAATCAAGTCATGGTGAAAGAATCAGAAAGGATCAAGAGATACTTCACTACTCCATGGGGAATGTATGTATATTTTAGGATGCCCTTTAGTATGATGAATGTTGGAGCCACTTTTTAGAGAGAAATGGATTTTATTTTTGCTTGTTACATCAATGACTTTATTGTTGTTTACCAAGATGATGTAACAGTGTTTTCAAGAAGGAGAAGTGACCATTTGCTGCACTTAGAAAAGATGTTTATCAGATGTAGGGAATATGGCATCTTACTCAATCTAAATAAATGCCATTTTGGAGTACAGAAATTGAAATTTCTTGGTCACATTGTGTCATAGGAAGGCGTGATGATTGATCTAGAAATAGTGGAGGCCATCATCAAAGTTCCAATTCCAAGAACCAAAAAAGAATTTAGTCCTTCTTTGGGCAGATAAACTTCATTAGAAGGTTTATATCAAACTTTTCTGAGTTGACTATCCCAATCACTTCCATGTTAAAGAAGGATCAGATCATCAAATCGGAAGAGGCTACCATCCAAGCTTTGAATGGAATCAAAGAGGCATTGAAGCATGCCCCTGTTTTAGCAGCCTCGGATTACAAGAAACCTTTCCAAAATGCACTATTGCTTCTATCCTGCTACAGAAGGATGATGAAGGGGATGAGAGGCCCATTTCCTTTTTCAGTAAGGCTTTGCAGGGAGAAGAACTGAAATACACCATCATGGAAAAGTAGGAATTTTCCTTGGTCAAAGCAACAAAGGTTTTTAGGCCTTATATTTTAAGTTCAAAAGTTGTTTCTTATATTCCCCATACCATGGTAAAATACATCCTGTCGGAGATGGAAATCTCAAGTAAAATATGTAGATGGGTGAAAAAATTGTGAGAGTATGATATGGACATCCAAACCACGAAGTTGGTGAGAGGTTTGGGGTTAGCTAAGCTCATGGCTGAGAGTAACTTGCAGACCATTGAGGTAAATGAGATTAAGGAAGAAAGGGCAGTTGTTTTTGAAATATTGATGAGCTCTAAGTGACACAAGGATGTGATGTTCTATCTTAGACACTTAAACTACCTTGAAAATTTGAATAAGAACCAGAAAATGGCTCTTAAGTTGGCTTCCTAGAAATATGTCAATACTAATTTTTGGTTGGCATGGAAGAACCCAGAGGGAGTCCTCTTAAGAGACATCACTGAAGATGAATCCCCCAAAATAATTGTTGATCTCCATGGAGGAGTTTCTAGGGGGAGTTTTTTTGTAAGAGTCAAAACACATAAGATCCTAAGGCCTGGTTATTGATGGCCAACTCTTTTCAAATATGCAACCATGTTGGTCAGAAGATGTGAGATTTGTCAGCAATTCTCTAAAAGTTTGAAGGCTTCAGACTCCCTACTTTTGTAGTCTGTATCAATTGAAGCCCCATTTAAGCAATGGGAAATGGAATTCATTGGTGAGATTTCAGACCCTTCAAGTCCTGGCCATAAGTGGATTCTTGTAGCCACTGATTACTTTACCAAGTGGGTGGAAGCAATCCCCACCAAGAAGGCTACACACCAAGTTGTCATGGATTTTGTGCTAAACAATATTATTTGCAGGTTTGGAGTACTAGTCAAAATCATAGCTGATAATGCCATGAGTTTCAGGGTTAGACCTCTGGTGGAAATGTGTAAAGGATATGGGATCAATATGAAATATTCCTCTAATTATAATCCCCAAGGAAATGGACAAGTGAAGTCCAACAATAACAATTTGCTAAAGATTATCAAAAGAACCTTGGAGTTGAACAAGAGAAAATTGGCTGAACAGCTGAAGTTTGTTGTTTGGGCTGATAGGATCACTGTCAAAAGAGCCACTGGAAAGAGTCCATTTGAGTTGGTATATGGGACTCAGGCCCTGCTATACTTGCATATGCAATTAGCTTCATATCAGTTCATTGAACAACTGGAAGATCAAGAAGTGAGTCCTCATGATTCCCGCATCAACGAGATTATTGAGCTTCATGAAGAGAGGAGGGCATCTCACTAGAGGCATATAAGGTTCACAGAAAAGCTGAAGAAATTGTTTGACAAGAAGGTCACTCCTAGAGCCTTCAATATTGGAGATCTTGTTCTACTATGGGATAATAGGCATGAGGATAAGGGCAAGCATGACAAGTTTGATTCATTGTGGATGGGCCCTTACTCCATTGACATAAGAATTGGTGAACACACCTTCTTCTTAAAGGATTTATATGGTGAATTTCTCAAGCTACCTATTAATGGTAGGCATCTAAAGAATTTCTTGGATTGATTCCTCTAAATCAAGGTAAACACCTTTTTTGTAGTGTATAGTCAGTTGTTAGTTTCATGTTTTGTGTTTTGGTTTATTCTGGTCCTCGATGACCTGTTTTTGTTGGCTTCTTTGTTTGTTTTTGGAGATGAATTCATTTATCTACTTTGCAAGCTGAATCTGTCACCCAATGGATATTTTGGCACTTGGTCTACTATTGTTCTTATGGCACTCGCAGGGAGTGCCCATCCCTGAGTCGGATCCAATGTTGGTGCTCAAAATGGTCTCGTCCCATCTGTGCCTCTAAAAAATTATTCATTCACGACCTCTGTCATTTTCTCCTTCCCCATATGGTACTTGGTCGGTCTTATTGCCATTTTTAGTCTGCTCCTGGGTTAAGGATCATGTGTGGTTCTGTATTTATCTCATGGTTCCTTTGTTCCTCTGAAAAATCTCTGTGTTTTGGGTCTCCCGTGCTCTGTTCCTTCAAAACTTGTTTTTTCCTATTTCCTCCATTTTCCATAGTCAAGATCTATTGTGCTTGCCATTTTTTCCCTAAATACTCAAGGAGAAATGAGTTGATGTGTCCCCAAGGATCGTGTTTGAGCCTTGCAACAGTCTAAATTCTTTGTTCTTGAAGAAAAAATGATTTTCTGGCTTGAATGGATGTTTCTCTATGTTATATAGTTTGACAGATGTTTCACCCAGTAAAATTTGTGTCATTTATTCAACAGGGAAATGTGGCACCTCTTTGTTAGATGTGGATCAACTTAATACTTCAGAAATTCCATGAAAAGCCTCATTTTAAAAATGTGTCGACATGGAGGAATGACACTCATTTGAGAATCAACTTCTTGGTTTGCCTTTGAAGTAGTGCCGGGAGGACATGTGGAGGGTTGGCAGAAAAGGGACACATGGAGGCTTCTGTTGCATTCCCACACTTAGATAATTTTTTATGCAGTTGGAGCATTTTTGTGGAACAGGACACATGGTGAGCTCACGCTCATTTAGGGTCTCTACTTTGGGTCCCATCTTGAAGTTACGCCATGGAGACATATGGAGGAACCACACATGTTTGGGGTCTAGCCCTTGAGTTTCATTCTAAAGAAGTACCAGGATGACACATGAAGGCCTCCACTCACTTTGCATTTTACTTAGACTTTTCAATTGCCAAAAGGAGATTTCCTCGGAGCATGACAAGTGGCGTCTTTCACTGAGCTTCAAGCCTTCTAATAAATTTTGTCAGAGCAGGACATGTGGCAAGCCCACGCTCATCCAAAGTATCAAATTTTTGGGACCACCTTAGGGTGCACCATTGTGACACATGGCAATTTGAAAAGTCATAGGGGATGGGGAGGTGGACCATCAAAGGCAATTTAAACTTTTCACCTCTTTGCTTCATAAAGGTTAAAATAGTAAAAATGGCCCGCAAACCCAATGGGAAATAGTCAATGTTTTTCCCTTGTGAATGACAGAGGTGCGCACCCACGGAGGAAAATTGGAAAATTTCCTTTTCTGAAAATAGAGTTAAAAGTAAAAGGGGAAGCATAGCTCTGCTGGGACCCACATTGGGACATGTGTCAAAAGTATTTCTCAAGGGCAGAACTATCTGGAAAACTTGGAAAATTTTCCTTTTTCCAAAATAGAATCAAATGGCAAAATTTCTCCACATTTCTTTTGGGGTCCACCTCAGGACATGTGTCAGGCCCATTTTTCAGAAGTGGAGGTGTGGAGAAAAATGGGAAATTTTTCAATTTTTTCAAAAGGGTCAAAAAATGTCAAAGGAAGTGCCTGAGCCTATTTTTGCATCTTCCATGTGGAGGGACCACATTCAAAATAAAAGATCAATGATTGCTAAGCATCTAAATCTGATTTTCCCCCAATTTTTTCTGTAAAACTGCTAGGAGTGCAAGTTTTCATGATTTCTTGCTATTTTCTACATGCCAAAAAAAGGAGCGAGTTAATTTTGATATCTAGAGTTTGGTGGGAGAGATTTGGAGACATCTTTCACCCTTAAAATGGTCTAACTCTCAAGCCTGATCTGGTTTTCCATTTTTCTTCTCCTGAGGATGTGAGGGACCAGATTTAATTGATATGGGGTGGAAGTGGTTAGTGAATGGATGGAGGCATGTTTTTCCTAAAAAAGTAGTTGAATGCAAGGGAGAATAGAAGATATTTTCCCTCTAGCACCTGGAGACTTTTTACAGATCTGATTCTACGAATCACAAAAGAATCATGGCGAGCACTAGTGTATTTAAATTTTTTATCTTTTTGGAGGAAGGGGATTTGTTGGAAATGCTATAAATGGAACAAATTCATTGTACAAATAATTGAGAGTTTTTGAAAATATCAGGATTGATTTTCTCCAGTAGAAAAAGCTTGACAGATCCCATCCATTTTGAGGAGCCATCTAGAGAAGAATGTATATCTCTCTTTGTGTCAAATTTGATCGTGTCAAGGTGGTTGCAAGTGTACAGCCATTGACAAGCTTTGAGATTGTTTTGGAAACTTTCCGTAGCTGATAAATTTGATCAAACTTTGAGTTATTTTGTGTAAATCTTGAGTAAAGTGTACTTATTTCATTTATGAATGCATACAGGTAGTTTTTCATGTTTCTGTTGCAATATTGTATCAAAATATGGTCCAATTAGATAGATCTCAGTCCTTGTGATAGATTAGTGGCATTTGCAATTTCATATTTCAGAAGAACCTTCATCTGGGAGTGGGATAAATGGTTTAAAATCACATTTTCTTTCATTTTGTTGATAGAGATTCTCTATAAGCCTCTGGATGTACCTCAGGGGTGACTTATTCTGAATCTTGGTGCTTTATTGGGTCCTCTGACTTGATCCTTTGTAACAGAACCCCATAGGTTGTGTGAAAGAGTGCTAATTTGGGCCTCCATTGAAGCACATATTCTAGTTGAGGAAAAAATTTAACTTTTTTTGGCATTTTGTTGATTGAATCTTTCCATTTTGCATAAGCTCTCAAGGATCTGGTGATTCAAGTTTATCCTTTCTCCCCTCCCACCAAAAAATCTATTTAAAACAACTAATCCTACCCATACTACCCTTGTTTTTGCTCTATATACCCACAGAAGACCAAAATCCTTTTACTAAAATATGCAAAATAGATCAAGGTCTCAAATGTCTTTAGTAACCTTTACCTTGTTGTGAAGATATCTCCATGATCTTGAAGTGACAACTCGTGAGAGTTAGATCTGGTGTGTTGATCATATTTTCTCCAAGGTCTCCTTTACAAAAAATTATGTAACAGAAAGGTACCTGCGTCTCCTTCCAAATGACAGAGGTTAGAAAATAGGTTCTCTTACCTTGGTTAAAAGGCACAACCTAAATAGTTAGGATTAGATCACATCCTTTTGAGGTGTTATCCATCTCTCCATAAGTCCAAGTAACAAAGGGAAAACTAGATTTCTCCCCAGATACAAAATGAAATGCATTTATGATCTATCTACCTCTAAGCTCCCTGTTGAATATGTGTTGTTTGGCTTGAAAAGGAGAACAAATTTGGGTACCAACACTAACCATGCAGGTACACAACACACATCAATATCATCACATGTGTTCCACGATAGGTTTACTCTCATCATTACTTTATGCATTTTCATCTTTAGTTTCCATGCTACATCATATTTTTGTCATTCCATGCTTTATCTAGTCCTTTGGCACGTCTTCATTTTTACTCTACATCGGCATTAGTTATGCATCTCTATCTACTTTATCTTACCAAGATTTCTTCTCACCAACATAAAGTGGGGAAAATATAGACACCAAATCATGCACTTGAGACAATATTCAGTCCTGGTCTCATATTACTATTTAGAAGGTTTTTGAGTGAATATAGTACAATGATTTTTTTGTCACTCTGCATTATTTTAACTTGGATTGGGGCACACGCGCTAGTACTGAGGATCCCATGGGAACCTTGGTCCCACAAGGGGCATGCCGATGTACTTTCCCACTACTTTTGAGGCTCTTTCTATCCATTTTAGATCCTTATCTTTTGGTGGTCAGCCATTTTTGAGTTATTTACAAAATTAGATCAAGAGAACCCTATAAAGATAATGTTATGAGACCATAATGAGGGACCAAGAATTAGTCACTACTATGATCCTTCTAGAGTTCCATCCATCTATTTCATTGGAGAACACTTACATCCACATAGCTCCATCATATGGCAAAAGGCTAGGTCATCTACATCACACACACCATAGGGGAGGATTCTACTCTATTCCATGCAAACATTCTATTACATTTTCTACATCTACTTATTCCTCACTACTTCACAAAGTGTGACTAACACTAGAGCACCTAGGGCACATTATGAACACACTCACTAGAACTACATTTGGGTTAAAAATGTAGTATAGTGATCAGTTAGTAAGCCCGCTACTGTGGTGGCTGAGGTCAGTCTAACCCATTCATTTATATTTTTATTTTTTTAGGGTTTTGATACTCCTTCTTGGTGTCTTGTAGATATTTTCATCATATTAGAATATCAAAGACATCTACAGAAGTGCAATGAAGTTAATGTGACATACAACGATGGTTTTGCAACATCTGCCAAACCTGTGAAGATCAGTTTAAGAGATTTAGAGCAGACTAGGTTGCCTAGTTTGTAGACCAGACCACCCGTGGGTGCTCCAGTCCCTTTCCAGGCACTCTATTCAAGCCATATTACTCATATCCATCCTTTTTAGGGATCCTCCACAATCGTTCCTTCTTCAAGATTCTCAATTCATCTCTATGACATAGTCCCTTGAGCATCTTCTATCCAGTTGAGTGTTTTCCTCTTCTGTCTTGCACATTAGGGTTATCATTTCCTTTTTCATAGTTTCTTGGGTCATCTTTATATTTATTTATAACATCCCTTTACATTATTTACATTTTTTCATATCTTATATCAACTAGTACTAATATTACATTTTATTTAATTAGTTAATAAATTATATTTATAAACAAAATCCTTGTATACATTTTTTTAATTTTTTAATTTTTAATTTTCAAAAGAGGAATTTAAGGAGGAGGTGAGTGGCAAGGCCAACCCGGCCCCCCTTCTCTACCATTATTGTTATGCTTAGGGCGTGAACCTGATTTGATGTAGATGTTGGCCCTCTTTTGCATGGCCAATTCCCAATTACAATCATCTTGACATGGCTGCCATGCACACTCATGAAAAATGGCCACACAATGCCAAACCTACAATGGAATCTAGGTTTTTATATATATAATGCGAATATAAAATTAATAAAAAAAGACATGTATCTGAGTGTTCACTCTCCTTGAAACCATTATAATAGAAAATGGAATTTAAATAGAAATAAAATAAAAATAGATGGATTTCATGATCTTGTGTAGTATTTATAAGCTGAAAACAAAATCCTTTCTTTACTCATGGAGCTCTCATTGAGACCTGCAACAAAACCTAAATAAATGAAAATGATAATATAAGGAAAAGGAAGGAAAATTATAAGCTTATAAATATGTTTAAGGATTTCCTACCTAAACCTAAGATCTATGGTGCACATTGAATGGATCATAAGGCCCTTATTTGACACACACACACACACACACACACACACACACACACACACACACACACACACACACACACACACACACACACACACACACACACACACACACACACACACACACACACACACACACACACACACACACTTACACTTTTCTCCTTGAAATCGTCTAATAATTTTTTATTATTATTTAACATAAACATTCTATTACTAGATAATTGTTGACAAATTTTTTTTTTCTCCCCATCTTTATAAATTTGGATAAATGTTTTCAATTAAAATGGATTTTTTTTCACATTGGTATTATACCTCTCTTAAACTATCAAGTGGAAAATTGGATTATATTAGGCCTTCCTAGTTCTTTTTTTTATCTCATTGCATTAACGGGACCATAAAATAAGTAATTGGATAAAAATTTCTCCCTCTTTTTGCTTAGTAGAACTCCTTGGTGGAGAATTTTTGGAACTGTTGTGATAGCCTCATTATGGAACCATTTGACTAAATTTAGAAAACTAAGCTAGCACCTTGGGATAAGGGGTAGATTAAGGCTCCTAGTGATAACAAACACATTATTGGAATAGTTATCATTCTTGTCTTGTTTATGGCTGATCTTGGATTTTAATCATATTCAAATGCTTTGTGTAAACCAAACATCCAAGAAAATTATACCCTAATGAATAATCTATACCCTCAAAATAAACTTCATAGTGAGAAACCGATGTTTAATGCATTTTAAGTTAATAACTATTTGGATATTTTTCAACACTCTGAATAAAAAAATTATTACAAAAAAAAGTCGGTTAACAGGATTATTATTTAGGTGTTTTAAGTTTTTAAATTGTCAGGCATTACAGTTTATATTAGAGAAAGGCTTAAACACTTGAACCTTTGGGTTAACCTGATTAGAATATTGAGTTCTTTTCACTTTATGTAGGTTTCTTTTGTTAAGGTTTATTTACGTGTTATGGGGATTTAGTGGGATTGTACTCAGATCCATTTGTGTTAGTATGAATGTGGCTCTTGACAAGAATATTGTAGAAGATCCCAAAAATCACATTATAGTTCGACACTTTGTCAGAACTTGTATATGAAAGATTTGGATTGTTCGTTGTTTTCATTGGAGAAAATGATTGAAAATAATATTATAGGAATCACTTGGAAACTGTTGTATGGAAAATATGGAAATTTTCTAATCGTTCTTGAGACTTATATCATTAGTGGTTAGGGTATTTGGTTTTGGTATTTGATAGTAGTTGTGGATTGAATATTTTGGTGCCCTGGAAGTTTTTCTTTATGTCTAAGAGAGTATATCTCATGACATATATCTTACTGGATCCATATTATTTTTTACATTAAGACGCACACTTGATGATTAATACCCCTATAAGAGGCCATGAAAGGTTGCAAAGTGATTCTGAGGTGGATATTATTATATGTGTTATATTTGTAAACTTGAAATTTCCAAAACCAAATTTTTATTTATTGAAAATATTTTAGGATCTTATTTTTATTTTTGGATTTATTATGAGGTTTATGTGGTTTGAATGTGGATACTTAGCCATTTCTTTTGACTACTGATATTTCTTAGATTTTATCTCTTTTGGTGACTCAGAGCTTTATTAGTTTTTAGGATGCTTGGGTAAATTATCGTCAATAATGTTATGTGGTTTTTCATTTAGGTTTGTGAGATGATTCTACTATATTCATGTTTTCTCTCTTGTACTATGAGGGTATGTCCAATGTGTTAGGACTAACATCTTGGGGCTGCAAGAATTTTCCTTTGTTTTGAGGTGATAGGGCTCCATGCATCTAGAACCATGGAGTGAATCGGCCTCACTCTAATACTAGAAACTTAGTCCTCCTTTGGTAGAGAGAAACTAGTGATATTTGGTCCTTCTTCGATGGAAATACATACTTTATTTTTAGTCTTCTTTGGTTGAGAGACTCCTATGATTCTTCAGTACTCTTTGGTTGAGCAACCCTCATGATTCTTTTTTATCTTTAGTGGATTGTAATGGATGCTATTCAATATGGATCAACAAATTGGCTTCTATGTTATGTAGTATAGATCAATGGTTTGGCCTTTATGCTATGCAATATTAATCAGTGGAATGGGAAATGGTTTGTGCTTCTCCTTGCTTTCTATGATGGTATTTTTCACCATTGGGATGGATAGGGTGATCAATTAAGGATTTATGCCTTATATAGGGGATGGTTCACTCTTTCATAGTTAAAATTTACTGGATAAAAGTATACTTTTGGGATATGAGGATTCAATGATAGACATATTGGATGTTGTAAGTTGGTAATGTATATCTTCTTTAGGAGAAGATTGACATTGTGGACTATACATTTTCTTTGGTAAGTATGGAAATACTTGATATTTATTTCAGGCATCATGCTTAAAGAAATGTGCCTATTCTTTTCATGATGAACCATTGATAAATGTAATTATATCTTACTCTATTATCTCTTTTTTAGGTATATCACGCCATAAACTCGTTGGTATCAAGTGTATACTTCGATGGTTTTGTTTCAACTAAATTATTTTTATACCATTCATGGCATAGGGGTGTTCTCTTGGTGAAAATTTGTGACACATTTGTAATAATATAAATTTTTTATCTTAGGATCATAAGGTTAGTCCATATATAATTGTTCCTCTCTAGTACTAGAAACAAGAATCCTCAAAATCTTAATAGAAAACCCTTGAATCCAAAATGTATCCTACACTTATGCTTTCGTTGTGATTTATAATAATTATTGGGGATGCATTAGTAATACTTGAAAATCTTGGGAAAACCTTTTGTAATCTCGGTATATTCATTTTTGATTATTGGTCACTTGTTTACCCTTGATTGTTTTGTACATTATAAGGCAATGTACTCATTAAAAGATAAATTGTGAATGATATTAATAAATTCATTTCAGAGGCATAATTTTACAAAAACTAATGAGTAAAAGGTAAAAAATGAGGAAAATGGTTCCCCACTCTAAATTTTTAGCTTAAAAAGGAGAATAATAACTATGTGAAAATAACAAAGTATTCTCTCAATCCTTTCTCTTTACTCTCTAGAAGCAAAATTCTTCTACATATCTCACATGGTAGGGAGAGGATCATACAAACATTGGTGTTAGTACTTGGTATCATTAAATTTTGGGATGCTATGAATGAAAAATATAATAACTGAACATTACAAGAGTTGAATTTATAAGTATACTTATAACTTATAACCATGGATAAAACTGGGAATAATTTATGGATTCATTATCATGAAGAATGAATTAATGAACAACCTCAGTGGAATAAAATTATTGGTTATACCCCTAAAATATGAAAAATACATGATCTAAATTATAGGACAAATTGAATCATATATTTATCATTCCATCGTGAATTATATATCTCAGTTGTATACTAGGGTTGTTTGTAATATAATTGATTTGTGCATTTTCCTTGATTTGCTTTGATATAAGAAAAAATATGAACGTATGAAAAATATGTATGAAATAGATTCGAGTTGGATTGCATTTGGATCTTCCATTAATTGTTATGGTTCTCTAGACTTAGGTATAAGGACCTTGTTATAGTGATAGATCTTATAACTTGTTAATAAACATATTGGTTGATTCTACATTTTAACATGCTAAAAGTTGGAATTATGCAATCATTACACTAGCCATGAATGATTGTATCATTTTCCAATAGTTTCACATCTATATATGTCATAAATTCCTAGATTTGATTTTTTTAATCGTCATTGATGAACTCATTCTTCCCAATCATAAAAATATTATTTTATTGTTCAACAAGATTGTACTTGTGATCCTCTATCTAAAAGAAATATTATACCTCTAGTTTTAGAAAAAGTACCATATATTTGGACTTATTCGGTCATTGGTGACCTAGGAGAATTATAATTTAAGAAACATATGTTAAGGATATGAAGATATTTTTGAATCGTCCTTCCCATTTCAAGAAAACTTTCTATTGTACTCTTGAATTGCTTGGGAAATAGGAAAAGGTAAGTTATTTTGTGGGCATATAAAAAACATGTTGGAGAGCTTCCCTAGTAACCTTGATAACTTTAAAATATCTTAAGAAATAAAATCCACTTAGCCCATTTGATTTTTCTAATGGAGTAAAACATTTATACTTGTGATCATTTTAAATTGCAATGTGGACTTGTTGTGTTTGAAACCAATTTAGTACTATTATTAGTATAATTTGATGGCATTTTTTAGGGTATGGTAGTAGATGTGTTAGATTAGTGAAATAGGATTTCATTTAAATTTTGACCTAAATAAAATTGTGCCATTTTCAGTGGGTTTTTCTAAACAAAAATAATTGGACATGATATAGGATTAGGAGTAAATAATCAAGATAATGGAACAATAAGAATGTTTTTGTAAATTATTTCAACCATGTTGTTATATGGGGGGGATACGAGCTAGTTTAATACTATATATACTAGATCTATTATTTTTACACCCTTTTGGACACTATTGATTTATTTAACCATCACCCTTATCGTCAAGCCTTATTTCACATGGCTCCAACCTTGTTGACCCATTTAATAAAATACTAAATCTCGTACATATATTATAAGCACAACTTACCAATATTTCTAAAATGACATATGATGTTCATTGGTACATCTAGATGAAGTGTCCATAAGAAATGACAGTTATATTGTACTTTCATGCTTTGTACAGAAAGATGTAGGGAAATTTTTTTTAACAAGGATACTGATAAAATTCATTTGAATAACTTTAGTATTCTTTCCTACTGGTGTATTTTTCCTTTATCTTTGCTAATGTAGAACCAAGTTTGGTTTTCAAGGGACACTTGTCACTAAAAATAAAACCAACCATGTGGAATTCGTTATAGCTAAAAGCACGTGTTTTCCTACCCCTTCCATAGACTTCTGGGAAGAAGTCTAATTCTAGGGGAGGGGGATGTAGTGCCCTCTAATTTCTCTCCTTGGCTCAACATTTGACTCTATGATATAATCATGTTTAAGTCATTTAAGTGGATAATATTATTATTTATTTAGATTAAATAATGATGATTTGGTTTTTATATTCTCTTGTTGTCATCTTGTCCTTGGTATGATGATATGTGGGGCTCACGAAGCCGAATTATTGTCTTACCACTACCACTTGGTTTTGATATAACATTATTAATGTTTTAGAAAAAAATTATAAAGGTTAAATGTTTGAATATATGTCTATTAAATTTTCCTATATATTTATAATGTGCTAACCAAAATTGACAGGTGGAGTATGAGGAACACGATGCCAATATTGTTTTGATTATTGCTTGTTTTGGTATGCATATTATGGAAATGAGATTTAAATGGGTTATATTTTGGAAGAATATAATTGTGATATTTATCTTGATATGGATATTAATTGATTATATACATTAGAAGTTTTAACTCAATATTTGTTTTGAACAATTGAATATTTGTAGAATAATTTCATTTTGTTTATTATATTGAGTGGGTATGATGGTGTGTGAATCGAGTGTATAGGATACGAGTTCACCACAGGAAACCGTGGGACTCAGAGATGCACCTGAAATTTGCACAAGCGGACGACTGAGCCTAAAACTTCCCTTTTATTTATTTTTCATTTGACCTTGTGATTTTGTTGCAATTATTATGGATACCCTTCCTTTTCCGCTCTTGACCCTTATTGTATTATTTTTTTATAACCATTTTTCTAAGTTATTTTAGGGTCCTAATGGTTCCTCCTTATGTTAAGGATGATTAATTGTTGCTAATCATGTTATTAGATGTGTGGTACAACTTAAACATGAGTTGGGTGGGCCCCACCACCTCTTCATGTATGCCACTTTTCCCAACCTCGAATTTGGGATAGAAATGAAATTGTAAGTGTTGTTTTTTGTGTTAGGGTCTCATTTCCACAAATATGGACCCCATGGACCTTACTTATGGGTAGGAAGGTATTTTTTAATGCTCAAATGGGGTTTTCATTCCCATTTGAGACCCTTTTATCAACATAATTATTAATGAGATTTATTTGTGAGCCACCTTGGAGTGGAGGAAACTTGGTTTTAATTTGGGATTTTTGGGGGATTTTCCTCCGTTGTGTATTTTATCTTTTGAATGATAGGGAATTTTGGGATTCTTGTTGGTAGAATGATGAGGGTAGCACATGTCACCCTATCATTGGTTATAATCCTTGTGGATTTCTCTTCACATACCTCCACTTTAAATCTTGGAGGGACTGTTGGGTTTCCTTTTTACATGGCAAGTTTGGGCTGAGAACTTGGAAGAGATAGAATCTTGGAGATACTTGATGGGTTTCTCCTTCCTCACTTAGAGCTTATGGGAATTTTTGGAAGGGATAAGGTATCTCTTAAAGGTTAGTCATGTAACTTGGAATATTTGGATTTCATTTAGAGTTGGAATCCTTGGATTTATGGTAGGCCTCATGCATTATGGTGTTTTACTTTGCGGTCAACTATATTTATGATTTGGATTTACTTGTCTTGGATTTTTGGTGGGATTTCATTATGTGTTTTCTGAATGTTGGGGATTTGGAAGACATAAAAATGTTGGGTTTTAATGTTTTATTTATAAATTATGAGTGTATTTATTTCAAATACAAAGAAATGTGTGTATGAGAAATATGGTAACTCTTTACCTCTCCTTTTACCCCTCATTTTAAGGCTTGGAGCTTCTTTTTTGGTATTTGAGTGATGTTTTTGTCGTTGATTGTTTTGAAAATATTTCCATCGTCACCACTTTGTGCATCTTAGAAGCATGTTCCTTCTCTCTCTCCCATGGGCTTTGAGGGAGGCTAGGATGCCCTCGATTTGGGGAAGTGGAATGTAATGATGCCTATTTGTTGGGTGGACAACCAAAAATATTTTGTTGTAGTTTCAAATGTTGCTAACGGAGGATGATCATAATGTTTGGAGTGTTACTTAAAGTACACATTGTTGGAGAGAATAGAATTATTTAAAATTTTCACAAGATGTTCCCTTATTTGGAAGGATTTTCCTCTTGCATTTTAAGTTGTAGTCCTTTTGTGAGTATCTAAAAGGACAAGGATTATAAGAAAGCTTAGTAAAATATTTGATTTCATTCTTAAACTTCTTATGCAATCCTTGTTCTAAAGGAAAGATAATGAGTGTATGCATAAAGAGAAGTTTATTTACTCTCCTTCATGTTTTGGGGAAGGGATTGAAAAATAATAATTAAATCTTTGTTTAAAAAGAAACAAGAAGAGATACTATTGATATTGTTGAACAAGTTATTTTGAAACTAGTTGTATATTCAACAACTAGGATACAAAGATAGTTGGATCAATTGTTTCTTTTTCATTTAGAAAGAAACAGGAAGAAAGGGGTAAAAATTGTACATTTGAAAAGGGAAATATTGTAAGTTTTGGCATTATGAAGCAATTTTACTCATTATTAGAATTATAAATGACGTGTTCTATTTTTCATACAAATGGAAACCATTCTATTGTTTTCCATTATCTACAGGTTACTTCATTATTCTATATGTTTCAAATGAGAGGAGTTCTCAACATGTATAATCTATTTAAGTTATTATTCCATGGGACTACTTATTGGATTACTAAGAGCTTCAAGAAAAATTATTATTCTTAACTTCATTTCACAATGACTCTATACTTATTATATTAGTTACTTCTTGTCATATTTCTACAGAATATCATAGAGCTTCTTAATTATAGAGGGGTATTAGAAGTTCTATAAATATATATAGGGTACACTTCGTAAGTTTCCTTTTAATATATCAAGTGAAACTGATACCGAGACTATATGCTTTATTAATTATAAGAGTGTGACGTATTAATTTTTTCACAGTAAATGGAAGAGAACCTATGTGATGCTATCTTGTGCTTTTAAAAAAATAATTAAAAAAGAAATCAGAGAATTCAGTTCTGTAACATTAAACCCATTTAAGGAGCTACATTTTTCATTTACACATGTAAACAAAAATATATAGAATATAATATCCAAATGTATTGGGATGAAACTCTTAACATATATATATATATATATATATATATATATATATATATATATATATATAATATTATACAAAAACATTAGTATTTAATTTTTATTTTTGTAAAAAGAGAAGCTTAAGAAGGAGGAAGGTGGAATCGCCGACCCAACCCCCTTCCCACATCACTGTTACATTTAGGGCTTGGCATTTATTTGATGCAGATGTTGGTGCCCTTGTGTGTGACATGTAATGTAGTGCTCACTCCTCTTCCAATCCTATTTTGCTATGATCATGTTTATTAGTTTCTTAGTAATGTGGACATTATTAAGATATTTTGGATAAATTTTTGTTAGACGTTATGGACATTGCGATTATTATTGTGTTTTTGATTTTATCATGGACTGAATGGGTATATAGAGGAAATTGAAAGAATTTGTTGTACATGGATATGATTTAGTGTTTTTTATTATGTGCTGACATTTTGGACTCGTGATAGTGGTGATTAGACTTAGACGGTTGGAATAACAATGTGACCTTATTAATGTTATGATTTACTAATAATGTGATGTTATTTGGTGATCAATAGTACATTGTTGAATGCATCTAGATAGCTATAAGTTGTAATGGATGTATGGATTGCATGGTTGTCGTAAAATATGAATTGTGATAAATGGTTATGCATAATCATAAGGTGACAATGAATTTTAGTGAATATGGTAGCATTGAGATGACTAGAAATTGTAAATAATTGATAGAATTGCTTAACCTTGATGATGATATAACTACATTGTATGATGATGTTAATTAAAAAATGATATATTTTTTTTAATTTCATGAATGTATGTTATGGCCTTGAGGCCGAAGGAGTTATTGTTTTTTTCACTTGCAGGAAACGAAATCATAATAAACAAAGAAGGGACTAGGGGACTAACTATGGAATAATATTGGATGTTTACAACCTGGTCACCTTGGCAGTTGTGTGTGTTTTGTGTATGTGATTTTTTCGTTTTACTTGTCATGTTTTTTGGAGGTCTCCATGAGGGGAGAAACCTCATAAGTGACCATGTGTGTGAATGTTGTTGTAGACACCAAATTTGTGTCTTACGGCACCCTGTACCCCGCATCCCATTTTGCAACCTAACCTCATCACCTAAACCTTACACAATTATTTATTAGTTGCCTTAATAGTAAATTAAATCCACATCACCATACTACCACCCTCATGTCGCCACCCGTCATCATGACCTAGTCTTATACCCTAAACTAACCTAATTAAGACCTATAACTTGGTCCACTTCTACACCTATGACTAATTACTCCTCATACCGCACCTAAACCAACTTCATAATGACTTGACCAGGCCCGCAACCAATCCCTCAGAAGAAAAGGAGGGAAAGCTGGCTATTTTACCAAAAATAGCCCGCTTTGACCTGACCGATACCGGTTCCTACTCAACCGCCGTCGGTTGCGTAACAGCCATCAGTTCCCTGTAAATGACCACTTCCAACCAAAAACAAAGGGATTGGATTTTCATTTGATCGAGAGAAAGAGAAATCATCAAGAGGATCCGGATTTGCTTGGCCGAGCAGAGAGAAGTGAAGAAATAGGAAGAGTTTGCAGAGAAGGAATCAAGCCCAAGACTTGCAACTTGCACAAACCAGAGCACTATGACACTCAGCTGATTCATCGAGTGAGGGAAGACATCTCATATTTCTGATCGTCAGGACGTCCTATCCTGAGTTCTACCTTTATCATCACAGTTCTGTGGCCTGCATTCTCGTCAAAGAAATAGTAAGTAGAATCTTTGTATGTTATCTTTGATAACATTTCTTAGACTGTTTGAATCAACTAGCCGTCATAGTTTATCTTAGCTCTACTACCAGCGACATACTGCACTTAAACCTTCATCCATATATCCTGGTATGCCCTGAAGGCCATTTATCACACTCTGAGTCTTCCCTACTCCTATTGTTCCCCTCAACCATCCACCAATCTAATAATCCCACAATCAACCTTACAAACCATCTATCCCCGAAGCACCTAGATTACTGACCCTACCGATGTTCGATTATCCCATACCGGCAACGGTTCTTCTAACCGTGGTCAGTTATCACAGGGAAACCGGCGTCGGTCACCTGGGACTTATACTCCAAAACCTTTTTCTCGCCTAGTTGCCACCTAACAACCCTCAGATCCAGTCTGGTTATCCTCTAACTCAATCTGAACGTATCAACACCAGTAACAGACAAACAACGTGACACTTTACTATTGATAATTTAGTTCTATGCTTTATAACGAGATACCTAAATCGTGATTTGCAATAGCTTTCTTTATTATCATTTGTGGTTAATTCGTATTAAAAGGGGAAACTGAGACACTTCGAAAGGAACAAGTATTTATATCCTGGGCCTAAGGCAGATCCATCATTTATTGTCTAATTAAAATTGGTGGTCTTGTATTCTACTTGAGGTAGTCCGTCCAAGACAACAAGGAGTTCTTCACAGTCGACGATCTTTCTCTACGGTACGCGCACACCATTCAACATTCAAACAGGATTCATCCTAGCCCAACCCTTACTATTTCTTCAAAAGGAAATGATAGGATAGAAGCAAGTCTATTATATAGAGCCAAAACCATTACGTGCGAAACATTTGGCACGCCCGGTGGGACCCATTTCGGGTTTCTGTTTCTCTTGATTGTTTTTCGTTTTTATGAAGCATACTGCTATTGCTGTTTTGTTATATTTAGTAAAGATTTTTCTTCTTTCCTAGTTTCACATTAGTGGAAAGTCATCTTATTTGCTTCATCGAATATCATTTCAATTTGGGTTTAAAACCCGTTGCATTATATTCTTGCTTGCTGTTTTCATTCTAGTGAACATAGACTACGTATAGTATACACGTGGGGGTGATTCCATGGTTGCAGGAAATTAATATTACTACTGCACAAAAACATATCGAATCACTTCATAATTAACAAAAACTCAAAACATCACCCTTTTCAGCAGATTCCTCCACCGATTGAGGTAAACTTCTAAGCCAAAAAACAACTTGCATGTCCCCCTTAAGCCTTTTGTTTAGATGGACAGCATTCGTGTCTAAAGGCATAAGCCAAAATAATTTAAATTAACCATAGGGTTGGTTAGTCTCTGGATTGCGGTGCATCTTGATTGTTTTCAGTTCTGTTTTCTCGGTTACATCTCTTCTGTGATAACCTTAGAAACAATTTGATAAATGTACTAGCGTTGTGAACAATCAAATAGCAGCTTCTTATATTTTCTTCTATACTAGTCTGTCTTACATCGACATCGGGTTAACTGAACGACGTCGGTTATAGTATAGCCGACATCGGATTATTAGATTGATATGGTACTGTTCTTTAAGTTCCTGGACAAACCAGCAAACTACCAATTTCACTATTTGGGTCCTGATTAGTTGAAACCTACTGTGTACTCATTGTCATGGTTGTTATCACTCCGAAGCAAGCCGCCACAATGGTTGCAACATGCTTGTCTGTGCCTTGCATGAATACCCTCACATTCTGTGGGGACCTACAGGGACACCAGCGAGGTTCCTAAAATTCCTGTGGGAGACAAAGAATTACAAATTTTGGATTCTAATCGTAGTGCTGTAAAATACTATTGTATCATGCTTGACCGTACACCGACGGTCCACAAAACTCCTTGTGGCATGCATGAGTATAGCTACTCATTTAGCCCTTCTCCACCTTGATAACTCATACCTTCCACATCTTAAGTCCTGTAACCTAACTCAGAAAAATTCAGGGGTCCCTAGACACATATTGGCTTTCTTTGGTTAATCGGGGGCCAACATGTCATTACCGCAAATGCTCCCACCTCGTTCTCTCTTGAAATGTTCCATGAAGGACTGCTCTGACACCTATCCACACGAGCTTTCATTCTACAGCCCGCCCACCTTTTCAGTTCCAACAGCCTAATCAAGTAACCTCAACAACTTATATAGGACATCCCTATTCGGTTTCCTCAAAACATGTGTCTCCATAAACCTTATCAACATTTTAACCCTCACCATTGTTAGGGTGGGCCCTTGGCCCAATTTCCGCCATTTACCACACCACACCATCATCTCATGCCAACTACTGATTAATTAAACAAATGATGGACAAAAGCAAAAAATCTTGAGGCTTCTGTTCAGGAAAGGAGTCATAGTGCCTTGACATACGAGCAAGTTGCGGAGCCAGCCACCCTTCAGTCCCCTTCATTTCTTATCCTCACTCAATGGGATTCCAAAGTTTACCCGTTTTAAACATTAAGGAGGACCTCAACAACAATTGCGATCATTTAGACATGCTGTGTATTGATTGCTCACGCGACGTTTACTACTACCCGCACTTCACCAGTCCTTTACCAGGAACTAACCTTGGAGTGGTACAGTGCTTTACACCAGCACCCAATCTTCTCTTTAACCAGCTATGAGCCCAATATTTCTTGGATCATTTACTCCCATGACATTGCCAGAAGTATCTATCACCAACTCTATGCCATCCGAACAATTTGAAGATGAACTATATCAAAGATTTAGATTTGGACGATGGCGGGGCCTTATCAAATAACTTACGTATGATTGCCTTCAGACGCACTTATCGAACTTTACAGGGGCCTGCACTAAGAACTATCTCTCCTGACCCTCCAAATTCAAACTTTCCGTACATTGACGAGGCTTACTATGGTCGAAAACTGAGATTTGAGCCTTAGAGGAAAGAGGAAAATTGCGGTTGTGCAACAAAAAACCCCACTCTTATCCGGCACAAAAGCATCTATTCACCAACAACCTAACACCACCCAATCCTCAACCCATCGACTGCTCGAAATCCAAAGGGGGCGTGCACGTGGCGGGATGGTCTTCAAATCCCCAACCCCGTCTACCCCACCAAAAACCACCGATAAGTATTAAAGAGAGCCCATCAACTTCACACTCCCTTGGGAGAAAATTATGGGTGATATTGGAAAAAATTGCTTAAGCAGGAGCCATACTTTTACTCTGTTAAACCTCACTCCGGGTTTGATTCCACTCGCCACCATAACTTCTGGATACAAAGGATTTAAAATGAACTTCTGTTGTAAACTTCACTGGGTGAAGAGACACACGTATGAGACTGCAAGAAGATGGTGGAAAAAATAGGACAGGAAATGTTCGATGCGGGGGATATAGCCCTCGATAATCCTAACGCCCCCTGCTAACCGAAATTTGAAATATTCAACAAACCATTCCCGAATCATTCTTCTAACAGTAATCTAAACCAAGATATCTTAGCCGAGGAGAGTGTTCATGAGATCCATGCAGTCTTTGATTCCCAGCCAAAGACCTCTATCGAACAAATTATGAATCAAACCTCTTCACTAACGCAGGAAACCGAACCCCCTTCCTCACCATCAAGACAAACTGAAATCCTTGCCGTTCCTTTACCCATCAAGGAATTAACTGCCCAGAGTTCCCTTCTCACAAATGAGCCTTCTTACACCACATCCTTGCAAGACTGTGAGTGGATGTTATCTAATTTATCTATTTCCCAACGTCTCCTTCTACCATTCTTGCTGTACAAGAGGAAGGCTCGCCACTTCTTTGTCATCCTTAGATGAGAAACCTCTTAAACCGACATCACCACATTCTTTAAACATGACAGATCCTCTCAAACACGCCCTCCTACCTATTAGTCCTCATCACCTAAATCTTTCAGCAACCGGTTGACCCTCTTAACGCCCATTGATACAGTGTCCTCATATACCCCTTGTATCACACCCACAATGGACCGGAATCACAACCCACCTTTCTTCCATACAAAAGTTCCTATTCACACGTGAGGACTGGCATTCCCCAGAAGATAGATAGGTCCTAGTGGAATGTTGAGTACGCCATATTCTACTCAAATGCAAATGACCGATCCTCTGATTGCCTCTACCATATACGAAGTGTTTACAAAAGCTTAAAAATTCCTATGTCCTCATCTTTCACCCCCCTCATCTCACCAAATACATCATCCACTTCTATTAACCTAACCAAATCTTCCCTACGCTTGGGACCTCACCCATACCTATTCTAACACACCCACCTAAGCGGCTGATTTATCTAAAAATAAATCCGTCCACCCCATTAGGAGAAGACTCAATTTCCTCAATCTATGTGTTAACACACTAATTAAAACCCTCATCATCACACCCTACCTTCCATATTCGGACCCCATCCCCTCTACCTTACATCAATATATCATACCTCCTGCGTTTTCTTTAAAGCGACCTACGCCTTCTGCACCCATACAGAAAATCCAAGGGTATATCAACACTTGTCCACCCCGCGTATCCTGTCCACCTATCAACCATAAACAAATTCCATCATCAAAAGATTTGTTTTCTATCACTCCTATTTCTCCGTGGTTGTTTTTGATACCACATCATATGTGGCCTCATCATCCAAGCCAGCTTAAACATAGCTTCTACGTCAAAGAAACCATGGTTAGTTTTAAAACCCATTATCAAAACCCTTGGCTAAACCACCCCCCATATAAAACCAACCACACCACGTCATCACCAGAATCGACCCAGTCAATAGCCTCATTTTCCTCTGACTTTGACCCACTCAAAGGGTCTTACGCCAAAATCCTTGCTATGTTGGTAGAGAATGTGACCATTTCCCTACCCCCAATTAGACCTTATGATCCATCTAAACCTTGACCAATAGGTTACGATGAGTCTAAAATCTGTGCTTACCACTGCACACCAGGACATGATGTAGAGGGATGCAAAGCATTGAAAGCCATACTTTGTCAGTCACCTCTCTCAGATAGAAAAGTTAAGAAAGACAACTTACGAAGAGAGAGACCTTTAGCTTCAATTCCCTCTCCTATACCACCTGTCCCCGCCTCACCAAGATCTATCATTATTACAACCCCACCTCTCGAAAACCATGACCTATCCCTACCATCTTCCTCCTCTCGTATTCACGAGATCAATATGATTAGTGTTGCTACTCGAGGGTAGAAAAACAATGGGAAAGCGAAAGAAAACACACCTACGACATCTCTTTCTCTGTCCACCATCCCGATTGCACCACCACCTAAAGTGGTTATTTGCGGACCCGCCTATCCCGTCTCTAATGGCATTACCCACCGAACTATGATCAAACAGCTTCACCAATCGCCTGTAAAAATGAAATTGTATGATCTCATTTAGACTTCTGAATCTCATCGACAAGCTCTCGTTGAAATCCTTCAAGGGATAGAGGTTTTACCTAATGAAACCTTTCCTGTTACCTCTATTCTAACACCCAATCACGTTGCTTCGCTCACCAAACAATCTATCTCCCCAACCACTTCTGTCTCTGTACAGCAAGCCGCTGCTGTCAGTTTCTCCGAAGATGAAATTATCGACTTTGGTGCCAAAGATCCTGACCCTGCTCTTTTCATCTCAGCATACATTTGGGATATTCGGGTACATCGTGTTATGATTGACGGGGGCACTAGCCTAAACATCATCTCTTCAAAAGCCTTCCAACAAATGAATATCCCTTCTAGTTGCATGTGTGCCAACCCCATCATGTTGCGATCATTCAATGATGCTATTGCTTCTACATTAGGCACCGTGATCCTTAACATTCGTGTAGGACCATGTACTTTACCTGAACTCTTCTATGTCCTTGAGGGAGAGTTCCAATACAATATGTTGTTAGGCCGGCCCCTTGGATCTGGGCTATGGGATGCGTTCCCTCCACCTTACATAGATGCATAAAATTTGAGTACGAGGGGAAGTCCTACACCGTAAAAGCTGATCCCTCCCCCCTTCAAAACTTGCAATATGTTGTATCGCCCTAATGATGTGCTTGTACTAGTCAAGACACCCATTCATCCAACCCAGCCATCTACTTCCGACGCACCTACACCTTCAACCAATGAAACCGTCGTTACAAATATTACTTCCTTTCCCGCAGATAACATCCCAACCTCCGAACCCTTAGTAGATGTTTTTCAACACCTTACACTGGGGGAGTACCGACTATATAACGTTATCTCCTTCCATACCCCGTAGGAGTACGGACAATTACATGCACATCCCACCTACGACTGTCGCGTGGGGGAGGTAATCTCTTACAGACCACCCCATTGCCGCACCAACCTAACGTATGGGGGTGTTGACACATCCTTTGTTACCCCTGAACCTCCTCTTGGTGTGGTTCCCTTCCAATCCAATTTTCAGTACTTGACAAATTGTCGTTTCGCCCTCACCTTCTTGACTCGCTGTGCTTGGAAAGGCTTTGGGTTTGGTCTTTATGAACAAGGCCAACATACACTCATTCCCGTGACTATACACAAACATAATGATCACAGTGGTCTCGGTTTTCCTGGAACACTTACACTGGAGAAACCTCGTGTCAGTTGTATCCTGGAGGATGACGACGTCACCCCTACCAAGCCATCATCACCCACTTTGCCATCATCACCCACAGATTCGATAGACCCTGAATATATCCCTCCTAACTTTTTTTTTTTCATAAATGCTATCTTCATATGTCCTCTCACTTATCAACGTGATAATGAGGACCCATCTTCTCTTCCCCTTCTGTATCCAGACATGATCAAAGAGGATTCACCTTCGATTAATGTTGTTGAGTGCCAGGATGACGACTCCATCCTCACTTACCTTAGTGCGGATGACTCCTATATTCAACGTGCCTTACCATCTAAAACACAAACCATGTTAAATGAGTCGACTATAGAAATCAACATCCACACAGAGGAGGATCCTCACATTGTGAAAATCGGACAATACCTTAACACATCAGAACAAGCCGCCTTTACTACCTTTCTCCGTACCCGCAACCAAGCTTTCGCTTGGTCCTACGCTGACATGCCAGGAATTGATCCTACCATTGCTGTCCATAACATCACCCTAAACCCTGATTCCAAACCAGGTCAAACAAAAACTGAGAGAAAAATGCATCCACGCATTGCCCTCTTGGTCAAAGAAGAGCTTCAACGACTCCTTTCTGTTTCCTTCATCTTTCCTATTGACTATCCTCAATGGATTTCTAACATCGTACCTGTCACTAAAACGACGGGGGGACTTCGGATATGCACGGATTTCCGAGACCTTAACCTCGCTTGCCCCAAGGATGACTTCCCCTCCCAAGTATTGATTAACTTGTTGATCTCACTGCGGGCCATGAAATGCTTTCTCTCATGGATGGCTTTTCGGGATACAATCAAATTTTGGTAGCCCCGACCGATTAACATAAAACTACCTTCATAACTCCTTGGGGAACCTTCTGTTATCGTGTCATGCCATTTGTCTTTAAGAATGCTGGTGTGACCTATCAGCAGGCTATGACTTACATTTTTCATGACATTATGCACACTATCCTTGAGGATTATGTCGATGATCTTCTTGGCAAATCTAAACATCACAGTAAACATCTTGATTTTTTAACCATTATTTTCGATCGCCTGTTACAATATTCAGTCCGGCTTCAACCAAAGAAATGTGTCTTTGGTGTTCTTTCGAGAAAACTTCTTGGATTTATCGTCTCTTTACGTGGCATTGAGGTCGATCCATCTAAAGTAAAAGCTATCCTAGAAATGCCCCCACCCAAAAACCTCAAACAATTGCGTAGTTTGTAGGGTAAACTTCAATCCATCTGGCGTTTCATCTCCCAACTCTCGGATCGATGTCAACCTTTTCATCACCTTCTTAAAAAGGACATTACCTTTCAATGGAGTGAAGAGTGTCACCAAGCCTTTGAATCCCTCAAATCCTATCTCTTGCAGCCACCCGTGCTTATTCCACCTCAGGATGATCGCCCTTTCTACCTTTACCTTTCTGCCACTGACCATGCTATAGGAGCCATGCTCACACATCGGGACTCGACACATCGAGAACAAGCCATTTATTATATAAGTCATACTCTCATGGATTACGAGACTAGGTATTACACATGTAGAAAAATTGTGCCTAGCCCTATCATTCGTAGCCACCCAAACTCCGACATTACCTCCTGAATCACAAAACTTTTTTCATCACCAACACGGACCCCATTCATTATATGTATGCCAAACCACATCTAAACCAATGCATCACCCGATGGCTTATGCTCCTTGCTGACCTCGACCTTGAGTTTGTACAATAGAAGTCAATCAAAGGACAAAATATTGCGGACCAACTTGCGGAGGCCCCTTTACCTGGGGAACAATTCACCAATTTTAATTTCCCTGACGAACTCATCGCCACTCTTTCACTCAGGGAAGAGTCATATCAAATGACCCTCTTCTCCGATGGATCCAAATGCCAGCATGGTGGAGGAGCTGGCGTTGTTCTCATCCCTCTTGACGCTGAACCTATGCCTCTTTCATTCTGGCTTGATTTCCCCTGCACTAATAATACAACGGAATATGAGGCCCTTGTTTTGGGTCTCCAGGTTGTGTTACACTTAGGTGTCAAATCCATTAATATTTTTGGCGACTCTCAATTGGTAGTCAATCAAGTTATGGGCATCTACTAATGTAAGAATGAGGAACTTCAAAAGTAAAAACATTACGTGGATTCACTTTTGACCTCATTTACTCGTTATTCTATCCAGACCATTCCCCACTCCACTAACAAATTTGCGGATACTATGGCTTGCTTAGCCTCTCAAATTCCTGCCTCACCAACTGACTCTGACATATTTGTCTTGGTCCAACAAATTTTTATCCCATCCTACTCAACCCCAGTTTTTTGTATGATAAATAATGTGTCTGCTAATTTGCAGGATACCTGGTACCACCAATTTCAAGACTACCTTACAACCTCTGTTATCCCACCTGACCTTACTAGTAACGGAAAACATGCTTATCTTAAAAGTGTTTCTCGTTATGTTGTCATGGAGGGACTCCTCTATAAACGTGGCTTTGATGGCATCCTCCTTCGATGTCTAACCAGTGCATACTAATCTCAAGCAAGAGACTTCAAGTTGGCAAGATATGACTAAAGGTATTTTTCACACCTTTGATTATTTTTCTAATAAACCCCTAGTACATGAGGCTTTACAAATTATGAAGTGCATCACATTGGGGGACAACGTGAAAGAAGAGGAGATCATGCTTCAATTACTTATCGACCCTGATCTAGAGGCACACGAAGATATGTTTGAGACCAAATAAATGCAATTGGGTCGCACTTCTGGACAACGATCACCGTTGGATAATCACAGGAGACCATGATATTACCTCATATATGGATGAATAGGTAAATGACACTAGATATTCAGATCATACAAAAGGTACACACAAAGTGATCGGACTCCTGCACCATGAACTAGTAAGCTGTCGTACTATGGTATTCCTCATCGCCAAGATGACAGATAATGGTTAATATTTTAAAACTGAAGATGTTACCTAAGGAGGCTATCATTGTGACAATTATTTGTATTAAAAGGAGGTTATAAAAGATCACCTGAAGTATCCGCAGGCCAATGGTCATAGCTGATTATCTTCCCAAGAGGTTACCATAAACTGAAGGGTGTACATCCCTCATTAGGAGAAGTTGAATCATTAAGTCCGGAAGAAACTGGCATGATCACATTCCCTTGTTCCAGAAGAGGCCCTATAGGACTAGAATCCAAACTTGCACTAATGCCACACCATTTTCTTTGGAAAATATGGTACCGAAGATGTCTTAAGTATGGAAGTACAATTGGGATCCCTGGAGAATATCTAAGTCAGGTTATTCTCACTATATGATGATTTCAGCATCAAGAAGGATGGGTGGATCAGGATCTATGTGGATTACAGGGAACTGAATCCGTCGTGTTATTAGTCTCTTTTTCCATGCCTTCAAATCTACGCAGGAGATACATTAAGGGAGCTTACAGGTCATGAAATCTATTCATTCACTGATGGGTTCTCATGTTATCAGGTCGGGTGCATCATTGTCATGCAAAGATTAGGAAAATACTAACCAAACTAGAAATGAGCAAATGTGGGAATTTTCTACATATACGGTGATTGGCCCTTGGGATTAAAGAATGCACCAGTTATGTATTCTTGTGCACTTAGTTGTGTAGGTATTGCCTAATGATTTATCCATAAGTTCTGAGCATGTTTATGACTAGCATGATTAGACTATTCTACTGTTGAAATTAGTGTTAGGATCACTTTTTATAATCCCTAAGGCTCGTCCCTTGAAATCATGTACCACCGCATGTAGTTAATTATCTTACATCTTAATATCTAATCAAGCTCACATGGTTTGATTATCACCTCCCATTTGGAGATGCCTTCCCCTTTTGGGTACATCGTCCATGACTTCAAAGTATCAAATTGACACATTGGTAGATCCAGCTAAGACTTGCATGTGATTTTCTGGGACTCAGAAGATCCTACCAATCAAAGTGAAGTGCATAGCTTTCTTGGGGTATATAGGCTACTATCATGAAATTTATTAAAGATTATACAATAAAATGGTGTACCTTGAAGGACAGCTATATGAAGGACAGTTTCTCATAGGCCAAAGGAAATGCTACTATTATATGAGGTAGACTGCTCCAACAGAAGTTGTTTGAGAAATTTAAAAAGAAGCTTACCATCTCCTCCAATAAATACACTGCTTCCTTGAAGGACAGCTATACACAACCCTTCCATGTACACATTGATGCCTCTAACATGGCTAATGCTTCTTAATAGAACTCAGGATAGGGTAATATGCATCATCCCATATAGACTTTGCAAGCATCGATCAGTCTGACACCAGTAGAATAAACTTATATAACAACATATCACGAGGGGTATTTCAACATGACTTTATGTGCTTCATAAATTTTGACAATACTGTTTTGGCCACCCCGTTCATCTTTTATACATATCATATGGAATTGAACTACTTAGTAAACAAACCTATCTTTGTACCCTCGGGTACATCAACTGCCGATGGACCTCACTCCTTTGTCCAAGCAATTTGATTTCAAGGGACGTTACGTATAAAGCCAGGTATATAGTGAATATGGGACTCTGACCACTTATCGACTTCTCAATTATGGAGAGGTACATGTAGAGTATTGAAGCTCATCCTATATCTGATGCATGTGGTTTGTTCAGCTCTCCTAATCTATGTGACACTCTTGCCTCTTTTTGGAGGACACTCTAGTATTTTTTTGAATTGGATCTTGCACCATAAGGACATGATTCCCCAGAACATTGGATAAGAGGAAGCTTATCACTTTGAGTTGCTACCAATACCAACAACATTAGAGGATACTTGTATAAAATTTTTACCAGCCAACAAATGAGCTCTAACCATAGGTTTTTTCTAGACAATGAACGTGAATCCACCTATAGAGGAAGCTCGTGAAGATATTATAGGAGATGCTAAATACGTGTCTAAGATCCTTCTAGCTATGCTTATAGTGGGATATATGGGCTATATAGGATACCAAGGCTTATGTCAAAGCATGTGATCTCCCAAGGTTAGCTCGACCATCCTCTTTGACCATACCTTATCATGTGCTTGTCAATATAAATGTTTATTAGTTGCGTAGTGACTATTGGACAATGTATCTAATATTTTGGATAACTTATTGTTAGATACGATGGAACATTATGATTATTATTATTTTTTTACTTTTATTATGGAACCATATGGGTATATTGTGGATCATTTACTAGACATTATAGGACATGATGATGATCTAGTATTATTTTTCTATATGTTGATACAAATGGACATGTTGACTAGTGGACAATTATATTCAGGATATTGGACATAGACCATGTGATCATCGGTTGATATTGTGAATTGATAATAATGTGATGATATTAGGGATCCATAATATGTTACTAATGAGACCTATCTAGCATTTATCGAGTATATCAACCTAGATGTTTGACAACCCTTATGGTTGTCGTATAATGTGAACTATGACCCATTAGGCCATAATTGTAACCTAATTGGTTAGACCCACGGATTGCAACCAACCTATAATGGCCTGACCCACGGCCGTAATTTACCTATTTGGCCCGACCCACGGATTATAATTATGGACCCATATGTGTGCCCAACTTCCAAACCGCAACGTACCTGATATGGACTTGAGGCCAAAGGTGGTAACCTGTCTTATTTGGCTTGACCCAAGAAATGCAATCACAATAAACAAGAAGGCCCGACCCTAGGCCGCACCTAACCATTATGGAATAATATCATATGCTGCACCAATTAAATCACCTTGGCAACTGTGTGTGTCATGACATGTGTTATTTTATTCATCCAGCATGCTACCTTAGGAGGTCTCCATGGTGGAGCACCTCACATGTGACCATGGGTTAGAATGTTATTTATTTTCTCTTTTAATTTTATTTGATCTTAGTTGTGCATGTGATTTTATTGAATTGTAAGGTTCCCTCATTTTATTTTGACTTATTTAGTATAACCTCTTGATTTAGGCTAATTAACCATGTGTGATAATGCTAATTTGGAGATGTGAAAAAGGGGAAATTAAATGTGGTAGATAGTCCTTATTTCTTCATAATTTTGGAAGGAATTTTAATTGATTTTGATTTGTGTACTCAATCCCCATCTTTCAAATCTCGTATTTGTGCTTTGAGCCCACTTTTGGAGGCTTGTGGGACAAGTTATACTTGTCCCATGCCTCTTAAATTCACCCAAAAAACTTACATATGAAGTGAGGCGTCAAATTTAGCCCTCATTATGTGTTTTTGAAAGGAAAAGAGGTAATTAATTTCACATTTGTTACAAACCCTCTTAATTGTGTCCTTGAAAGTATGGAGTGGAGGTATTATGTGTAAGAATGAAATTTTGTCATACCCTCACCTTACCCGTTTATCGCCACCTTGGATTATGTGTTTGAATTGTGAGGTATATTAGAGGGAAGTGATGTTACATCCTACATGGAGCCACCTCACCATACTCCCCACCATTCTCTATTTATTTGGTAATTCTTAGATTGTTTTGGGGGTTACTCACTTGAAAAATTTTGGAAAGCTTGCTTTGGAATTGGCTTGGATTTGGAAAGAAGCTTAAAAGTTTGTTTCTCAAGGATTGAAGGAGCTTTGCAATGGCAAGGTGGGATCTTATACATTGCATTTATATTTTACTTATTTGTGTGTTGTGTTGTAATTTGAATGAATGCAATGTGATTTTGTAAGGGATTTGGGTAGATATTGGCCTTAAGTATGGTGTTGGGAGAGGGATAAATGGAGTAATTTTTATGGAGGTAAAAGGGAGTATGTGAGGATTTTATGGAGGGACTGTGGTAAGGGTGATCCACCTATGTGGAGTTAAAAGGAAACTATATAATTGTATATTACATGAGGGAGAGATAAAATATTTGAGGGAGGGATAAGAGACTTGTGTGTGTGTGTGTGTGTGTGTGTGTGTGTGTGTGTGTGTGTGTGTGTGTGTGTGTGTGTGTGTGTGTGTGTGATTTGCTCACTTGGAGGCTTTGGGTGGACCCCTATCCCACTTGGGAGTCACAAGGACATGGCTACCATATTCTCTTCTCCTTTTGCTTAGATTTTAAGCCTTTGTGTTTTGGAATATGTTGTAAATTTGACTCTTATGTTGTTGCTTCTTATGTAGTTACATATTTGGTTGGTGAGTGTATGAATGTATATGTTGAAGCCATTGTGTGAATATTTTCCATGGTTGTAAACATTCCTTATTGTCTCCATTGTTGGAGCTTGGGGGCCAATGAGAAGGTAGGCTTCACCTTCTCATTGGATTAAGGTTAGGAGGTGAGTGTTGCCTATGTTCCCTTCCTTGTTATTGTTTGAAGATGGAGAAAATCTAATGGAGTTGCAAGTTGTTTCCTTGTGATGAAGATACATGTGTATTTTAGACAAAAATAAATAAAGATTTATTGTAAACGTTAACATGTTATATCCACATTTGAGTGGAGGGATTTTGTACACTTGTATTTTAAGTTCATCTTGTAAATGATTTAACAAATCACGTAATGTAAATTGTTGAAAGAAATAAAATGTAATTGGAATCTTATTGGAAATTTAACTTATTTAAATATGCAATTTAACTCATAAGTTTGCATTCTCTTTCCAATTCGAAATTATTATACTTGAAATAGAAATGCATTGAAACATACTGAGGTATATGAGTTGTTTCCCTTTTAAATTTTCTTGTCATTCCTTATAGGTATAAAAGGGGTATACATTTGTTTTTTGTGAATATCCATCCCTTTTTTTAATCATAGATTTCTTTTAGTGTGGATATAAATTGGACAATAATGCAAAAATAAATTTTACATTTAGTTTCATACTTATCAAAGAAAGAAATTTATCTTCCTTTCATTTGTACATCTCTCTTTTAAAATAATAAGCGTAACTACTATATATATATAGACACACACACACACGCATATAAATATATCTACACACACACACACACACACACACACACACACACACACACATCAAACAAAGAAATTTATCTTCCTTTCATTTGTACATCTCTCTTTTAAAAAAATAAGCCTAACTACTATGTGTGTGTGTGTGTGTGTGTGTGTGTGTGTGTGTGTGTGTGTGTGTGTGTGTCTATATATATAATTATAAATAATATATATATCTATTATACAATCAGTTCAATTTTGTTTGATTAAAAGCTTAATAACATATATTTGGGGTGGGGGGGGGGAGCGGCTGCCCCTCCCAAACTATTTTTTATATATAATTTAAAAATAATAATAAAGTGGGGAGGGGGGTTAAGGGGGGGAGGGTAGCACCCCTGCCTCCAAACATGAATCCCAAACATGTTGGTTGCGACCCATATAACCTAACAATTCATAACCCTTTTAGGGACTTACCTGCGTAACAACTTTAATAGAACTACACACACACACACACACACACACACACACACACACACACGTTGGGTGTGTGTGTGTATACACACACACACACACACACACACACACACACACACACATACACACACACATATACATATATATATATATATATATATATATATATATATGCATATCACTCAAATCAGATTTACCAGGGTTGCAAACAATTTTTTTTATAAAATACTAGGGTAAACATATACCAACAACCAGAAAATCTAGTTATTTATTTTTCAATTTGTTTTTTGGAAATATTAACCTTAAGAGCAAGTAAATTACAAGGGAGTGTAAAATGGCGGAATATTCCCTCCCCTTTGTAGATCTTGAACAAAAATATCCATAGCTCTTCCCCTCATGCCTCCATGGCCTCCACCTCCTTTAACATCTAAAATACAAATGTGCAGATGAGAGGATTAGGGAAAGCAAGAGAGTATAAAGAAAACATAAGGATATTTAGGGATTTTACAAAAACCTAGGATCTAAGGGCCCTTATTGATCTAATCCAAGGGTAGAGATTAGATCCTACACTTTTTAAGTTGGTAATTTGTTGGGAATGGGTATTTCAAAATTAAAGTGTGGGTATTTGATTAATGGGGTCACCTAGGGGACTTTGCACATGGGTAATAATGGGTTAGGTAATGTTGTGTCATATCCCTTTCTATGGGTAATTTGACCAAAGTTGAACTTGGGGTATTTAATTAACTTATTTTAGGGAATTTAAAAGAAAGGAATGAAGTAAGGTGTAGCTAATTAAACTATTGTGTGGCATGGGTATTACTAACACTTAAGGAAATAAGATTAATTTTTTTTTGAAAGGTATTTTAATTAAGATGTAACTAAGCTTAGGAATTGAATTTTAATAAATTAAAGAGGAATTTTAAGTGGGCAAAAGATGCGAAATTAATATTGAATTAGGGATTATGTATTTAAACATAATATGAGTATACAGAAGAAATCTCTAGACTGTACTAGTTTTGGATAATAGGAAATATTATTAAAGGAAAGGATGTATTAAAATAATTATACCAGTACCTTAATTAATGCTATATAAGTGTGTTTAAACAAAAATAATAATTTCCCATAATTTTCCCTAAGTAACTAGTGAGGTTTTGGGTAGGGTTTTGTGTGTCGAGTTTTGGGTGTTACACGTTCTGCCTTACCACCATCTCAACATGGGTGTCATGCACACTTAGGGCATACGACTGCACCTTGCACTAGATGTGATAAAATCTATTAATATATATATAATTATATATATATATATATATATATATATATATAATTAATGGGAATATAATTTTTATAAAAAAACATGTATGAGTGTACATAAAATTATCTTGATACATCTAACAGATATTCAACTATGATGTAAACCACTAGAAGAGAAAATAGAATTTAACTGAAAATAGAATAAAATAGATTGATTCAAATCAAGCTTCATGATCTCGTGTAGGCTCCTCAAGATGTAAACAAAATCCTTTCTTTTTTCTTGGAGCTCCTATTAAGACCTGTAATAAAACCTAAAAAAAGGAAAATTTGAAAACTTTTAAAGATATTTTGGGCTTTCCTACCTAAATCTAAGGTCTATGGTTTACATTGAATGGAGCCTAAGGCCCTTCTTTTACCTAGATCCTCCTTTTTGCTAAAGGGGCCCAATATGTGGGCCCTGGTAATTTTAGATTTTGTAAATGGAATTACTTTATTTCCTTTCTCCTTTTTATTTTGAATAAAGGGATATTATTTTCATATCACTCAAAATTATATTCTATGAGGTTAAGGTCCAATCAAACTAGAGGTGGAAATTTTATTAAATTCAAACCCTTGAAACACATACACATACGCATGTGCATAATTATGTGGGCACGCACGCATGTGCACACGCACACACACACACATGTAGGTATATATTTATATGTATGTATGTATATATAATTTTCTCATTGAAATATTTGAATAAATTTGTTCTATAATTTAACATAAACCTTATCTTGCTAGATTATTTTTGGAAAAAAAAAATCTCCTTGTCTATAAATTTGGATAAATATTTTCAATTACAAGGGATTCAATTTCACATTGGTATTATAGGTTGCTTAAAATATCAATTGGAAAATTGGATGATCTTAGGCCTTCCTAGTTCTATTTATTTTTATTTAATCTCGTTGCAATAATGGGACCATAAGAAAAGAAAAGAAAATATTATTTGGATCAATTTTTCTTCCTCTTCTTTGTTAGTAGAACTCCTTGGTGGAGAAATTTTGGAAATCTTTTGATAGCCTCATAATGGAACTGATTGATTAAATTTAGGAAATTAAGCAAGTACCTTGGGAGAAGGGGTAAATTGAGGCTCCTAGGTGATAACAAACACACTATTGGACTAGTTATCATTCTTATCTTGTTTATGGCCTATCTTGGATTTAAATTATATTTGACTAATTGGCGTAAAATTAACATTCTATAAATTTTTACCCAAAGTAATAATCTATACCCCAAATAATACCTTCATAGTGAGAAACCGATATTTAATGCATTTTAAGTTAATAACTATTTGGATCTTTATCATATTCTAAAAAAAAATCCATATTACCTTCTACATACAAATGATGATTAAGGAAATTATTCCACCACAAAACTCTTCCATGCATCTCACACTTTAAAATAAATAAATATGAATCCATATGTTCTAGAGAAAATCACTTCTTGTACCTAAAAGGTACTCAATCCTAAACTAGGGAATGAGTCCAAATTCTATCTTGAACCTTGACTTCCATAGTTGTTGGTAGATCATTTAAGGTTCCAAAATAAACCAAAATATGGGAAAGGCTAGTGTAGGTATATAGTTTAGTTTTACGATCAATGGTTAGACATTTACCCATATCATTTCTAAGGGAAATATGGAAGTCCTCACTCCCAAATAGTATCGGAACATGGGGAAATAAGACCCAAACTGGATTGATAGAAAAAAATTTGGTAGTTGGGTTCAAGGAAGGAAACCACCTTTTCATAAGTGAGTGATGATTTTAGTGTTCCCAGAGCTTTGAAATAATAACATCTCTAGCTTGAACTGAATCAAAGACAACTATAAATATAACTTTAGTGAAGGGGTAAATGTATGCATTACCATTCGTTATATGGTACATGTTTGAATAGATCCATGAGTGTAGAAGTAAAAGACCTTACACAAAACTACTAAAATGATAGATCAGGCCTTAAATTTCAAAATTATTTTTTGACCTGAACACCATCTCCTTGAAGGTCATATAAGGAGAGGTTTTTTACATAGGTCATCGGGCTAACAAATTAGAGATACATAGTAGAGACCACTACAACATTAAGGAAAGAATATTTTTTTAGGGAAGGATCCCTACCTACATTAGATGGCTTAGAGGTCAACATCGACATCCCTTACAAATTTTCCTCCACATTTAATTCATCTCCTAGCCATCTTTGGTTAGCACCTAGAGAATTAGGGGGGTGTAGGATATCTCTTTCCCCACCCTCACGATGAGATGTAGAGACCATGGATCTATTACTCTACAAAATATCACCTTGCAGGTAAGAAACCTACAAAAATCCACCACCTTGCTAATTTTTTCCCATGCTAAGGGTTTTCAAAACTAATTTCCTCTCTTGGTCAGGGGATTTGTTGACCTTTCCTGCACATCCTATGTCCCCATCACTAGAAAAAATCTCTTCCTTGTGGATTGACCATCCCACAGGATTTTTCTCCATGACTTGGTCAATATGCAAAGTCAAGAAACATAACCTTCCACCATCACTTCAAACTACAAGAAGGTTAGGTTTAAGGTTCAGATACTTCTATCCCATTGTAAAATTTGATTACAGTTATAGTTATGGATATTTTTCATACATTTGACCTCCATGATTATGGTTTTGTTGTCACCTTTTTCTCTTCTTCTTGTATGAAAAATTGGAGTTTTATATCCCTTCTTAATGAAATATTATTTCCTCCCTCTTACTTATGTATCTTTTTTACTACATCCTCTTCCTACTATTCCTCTTTTATTTCTAACCAAATATTTTGAATTGAATGTGTTTTTTATAGAAGAACTGATTGTCATATATATCATTTTCTCATGGTTTTATAGTGAAAACGTAAACTAATCAACATATAACTATGTTATGTATTTTTAATTTTCAATTGCAACTACAATAGAAAAAACCAAACAGTTAGACCTTAAAGGGTATTTCTAAAACACTTTGATCCACTAATGTTTCGCCATGAGACCTAATTTCATCTATAGATTTTTTTTCATATGTAAAAAGTGTAACGCCCACAAAAATGATGGTCCAAATCCATGTTAAACCTATTTACTTACTGAGAAAAATTACGAGATTTTTTTTAAAATGTTGCAAGCGTGATAAACATTAATTGTGATCAATTAAATTCCCATTAATAATTTCTACACATTCATAAGGTTGTCGGAGTTAAATTAATAATTAAATATTATTAACTAGTTCTCAAAATCAATACCAGAAGTTAATCATCTTCTAAGGTTTCCATAATTTAAAAAAAAATAAGCTAATTAATCTTGTTATATTACCCATTTAAAATCATGTTAATTTTATTAAGAATTATTTCCTAAGTTGCTTTAAATTCATTTCCTTTGATAATTTAACATCCATGCCCATCATTTAATTATTTAGCTATGCATTTTACTTTTAATTAATTTAATCATTTTATACCATTAGCTAAAATACCCATACACAATATTTATTATTTAACCCGTTTTCAAATGTCCTTTATTTATTTATTGATCCATAATAAAAATGGTTAAAACTTACTCTAACCCACTAAGTTCATGCCCAAATACACTAGGTAGTCCCATTCACTTAATACACATATCTTTTATTTAAAACCCATTCCCATAAAAATGCCAACAACTTAAAATGTGTAGCATTAAATCTCTACCCTAGGATTAGATCAATATGGGACCTTAGATTTTAGGTTTTGCCTGAAATCCCTAAATATTCTAATGTTGTCTTTTTATTCCTTTCCTACCATAATCTCTTCATTTGTTCATTTGGTTTTGAATATTGAAGGTTGTGGAGGCCATGGAAACTTCAGGGGAAACCATGGAGGTTTTCTTTTTGGTTCAAGATTTACAAATGGAAGGAAATCCGTCCTCTATCTTTCTCTACATTTTATTATTTATATTAGGATGTAGTGTGTATTTATACCTTTTTTTGTTGCAAGAATCCAACCAAAATCTAGTTGGAGGTATTTGTTTGCTCACTTCTTCTTGAGTTGAATCATTTGAGTTAAAACCATTTTGGTTTGATCTAGGGTGTATATACTCTTATATACATATATACATATATGTATATGCATGTATATATAGCTATATCTAAGATGGATTTACATTTTGTTTACAAATATTTATTTAAGATATAGATTTGGACTGAAATACACATTTTTTGAAAAGGATTTCACGCATAGGCGACCGATGTTGGCCACTTAACTGGTCACGATTATCTCTTTTCTAGTGATGTTGGTCATACTATCGATACCGGTTACTATGAATCCTAAGCATTATATCAAAATATAATCAAATGTATATATTCTCAAATATATACATTTGTAAACATTTTTATAGAAGTTCATATATGTCAGAAACTTTTTTTTATTCTTTTCAAAGTAATATTAGAGCAACGAAGTTTAAAAATTTGAAATTATGAAACTGTAAACAAGTTTCAGAAACCAATGCCAATTTCAAGGCTTCTGACGTCGGTTGACCTACCATCATTGGTCATTGTGGAAAACCATTTGTTTTATAAACAAATATTTATAAACACACACACACACACACACACACACACACACACACACACACACACACACACACACACACACACACACACACACACACACACACACACACACACACACACACACAATAGAGTTCTATTTTACTGGTTTATAATAGATTATACAAGTGAACTTTTAGATAACTTATTTATTTGATCCAAATGAATTAATGAGATTTGTTGATTTTTTTTGCAATGTTGTAAAAAATAAGAAAACCATAGTAAGATACTACCATTTTACATACTTTTTTAAAGAGGATGAAAAATTTATTATAATTCAAATGCAAGTTCATTCTTTCATTTACAACCAATTTTGACAAGAATGCTTCAAAAGGGAATAAACATATATTTCCAATGCAAGAAAACCTTTTTCACTATGAAAAAACAATTCAACATTTAATTTAATTCTATATTTTAAAAGAGATACATTTCCATTATAATACAGCTCTGAAATTCCTTCTTTCAACTATTAGAATACATGGCTTAAAATTTCTTTTACAAGAAGTCCATTTTTAAGAATACAAGAGTAAAAATTCACTCCACTCAAAGGTGGAAACAACATGATGAAATTTTACAAAAAATGAACTTTCTCTTTCTTTGTCTTCTACTCAAATAATCTATCCAAGACATCAAATTTTAGCTCCTTCTTTTCTTCATCTCCAAATCGCAACAAGAAGGAAGGTAGCATAGGAAAAACTCACCTCCCAACTTTATTCCATTGAGAATGTGAGTTCACCTCTCTCATTGGATCCCAAGCTCCAAAAATGGAGAAATAGGGAGTGTTTGCAACCATGATTTTTTTTAAAAAGGCTTCAATATTACATACATTCATGCTAACAAAACTTACAACACTGCAAGCACAATAACAATAATAGAAACAATATACAACTTTCCAACACAAATGCTTAAAATCTAAGCAAAGGGAGAAGATAAATATGGGAAATTCCTTATACCACAAAATGGGTTAAGTGTTCACCTTTAAAACCTCCAAAACCTCAATCCACACATAAAAAAATATTATCCCTCTCTCAATCTCTTATCACTCCCCCATATCTCTTATCACTCCCTCATATAAAACATACCAAGATAAGCAAGAAATATCCCTTATCTTCACAAGGTGGGACACCCAACAAAATATCTCTCCAAATACAAACACAAAAATCTTATCCCTCCCTTAAAAATAACCATTTTCCTTCTCCCCACACTATCCTTAAGGTCATACTACTCCAAATCCAAAACAAACACATGCATTCATTCCTTTTACAAAATAACACACAACAAGTAAAATAAAATGCAAGGGTATAGACCCTACCTTACAATTTTAATAACCTTCAATACACAATAAACAACTTCAAAATTCCTCTAAATCCAAGAAAAATCCAAAATCAAGCTTTTAAGCTCCAATAAAACAACAAACTAAAGCCATTATCCCAAAATATGCAGCTGTGCAACAAAACTAAGTAACCCCTAAAACTCTAAAATAACTCACATAAATATAAAAATGAGGAGAGGAGGGTGAGGTGGCTCCATGTAGGATGCGACATCACTTCTCCTCCAATCCACCTCACCAATTCAAACACAAATACCAAGACTCGTAAATGGGTGGGTGAGGATATGACAATTTTCCTTCAACACACAAGCCACTCCATATCTCCAAGAACACAATTAAAAGAGTTTTTCAGAAAGTTGTAATGCCCACAAATTTCTACTCTCAAAACAAAATAAAATAATACTTTAATAGTCAAGTTTATGGAAAAAAAAATTTAACGGGGTTTGCAAGGTTAGACATTTCCACAATTAATAATTTTCTTGGTTAAAGTCATTCTACACAAGCTTGTGAAAGTTGGAATTACATTAATAATTAAATATTATTAATTTGCTTCTTAAGATATATTTACGGTTTAAAAATATATATTTACCAAGTTCCATAAGTTTAATAATTATCATGCACCAAGATTCCTTTATTTTCTAACACAAAAGTATAATTATTTTGCCTAGCCACTAAATGGCCCCATTCACCCCATTACCCATGTTATTTTTTAAATTTAAATTTCATTCCCACAAAATACATCACACTTAAGTGAGGTAGGGTTTAATTTGGGCCATTGGATTGAATGTATCCTAGCCCTTATATTTGGGCTGCCCTAAATATTCTTATGGGTTTCCTTTTATTTCTATTTTCCCCAAAACAACCGCATTTGTTCATTCTTATTTTGTAGGTTTGGAAGAGGAGAAGGAGATGAAGCCATGAGAGCAAGAAGTGCAACCATGGATAATTTTTCTTGGTTTAGATGTAAATGGAGAAATCTTTCTCTCCAAATTTTAGCTTAGGAAAGTGTTTACTATCATCAATTTCTCATTTGCTTAATGTAGAGATCCCACCATGGATCTATTTTTTGTTATTTAATGTGAACATCCTTTGAGTTCAATGATTGGGGAAAAACACCATTTCATTTAATCTATGAATTTTACACATTTGGGTGCCCATAAAAGGATTAAAAGGATTAAACAATTAAATTTAATTAATTACTAGTTGCTCCTCATTTCATTTTGATGATCTAAAGCTTAGATTTCAATTTGTATAGTCGAAATTTTATTTTTCCTTCAAAAGTGACAAAACTGCCGATCTACATAGACCGGCAGTCCTGTGACTACCACCATGTTTAAGGGTTAGTTCATCAAACACCGCTCTATGCTGGGTGGTGGTTCTAAAACCATCACTCTACAGAAGGTGTCGATTCTATTTCGTAAAAAATAGAACCTTCAGTACATGCATTTTTCAAATATTTTTCTACGTAGGTTGGGTTTTAATGTTATGTTGACTTTAATTAAGGTTTCTTCCATTCATTGGTTGATATATTGACTAAAACAGGGTTCAAATTCCAAAACATGAGGATCATGAGGGACGGTGTGCACATCAACAGACGTGTAAAAGACAATATGAAGAGATCTTGGGAGGAGCGAGCATCAACCAAATGTGCATGTAAGGATTCGAAATATGGTCAAAACCTTCTTATTATAAAAAAACTCTCTTTATCTCATAGATCCAAAGGGGTGTACATATAGGAGGTGTTGAGTAACCCCTAGTTCTACAATCATGACAACTTGAGTTGAGAAGGGGATTTACATTTCCATAATAGAAATGTAATTCTCAATGGGGAATATGACGCACTAACACATTGACACATAAGAGAATATCATAATGACCCTTGAATGAAATGTGGACCTATGATCTCACTTAAGTGAGATGACTCACTTGATGATGTGTAAAGTAAATCACACTCACACCCCCATTCATTGTAACTTAGGATGAGGAGGTAAGTCAAAAATGAGATATGGGTCCCAACACAAAGCTTGATGAGGTAACCATGTAAAAAAAAGAATCCCAAGAAGTGTATTAAAACCCAGTGGGAAAAACATCCAACATAAGATAACAACACACTCTCTAATATAAGAAATATGCCAAATATGGGTCGCGTCCATGGACAAGCCTATAAAGGTACGCATGTGCAAAGATGCAATCTCACAAAAATAAGAAGAAGAGAGAAGAATAGGGAGACAAGAGGAATGAAAAATATGTCATGATGGATCTGAACTCTGAAGCTCTAGGAGGTCTCCAAGAAGAATGTCGATGATGAGATCCTATACCTCTTGAATGAAGAAGAGCCACCCATAATAAACTATGTGCCTTCCCTTAGGAAAGATAGAAATGATGTGATGAAAGCCCTCCCACTCCATGAATGAAAATGAAGGCAAAAACATGAAGAACTTAAAGTTTGGTACATGAAAGTGTGACATAGTTCTAGAAAATGAGTTCCAAGGAACCAAATGTGACACCACATGCATTGAACTATCAGAGTGTGAAGAGTGAACACCCATAGAAAGGTTTTCCAAATGATGTAAAGGAATCATAACAACCCCAATAACAAAAAATGGATCAACAAGCAAGGGTTGATTAATGAAGGTCTCTTACAAGGTGGTAGTGATAAGATTCTCAGAAGGGGTACTCCCAATAATAGAGATGATGAACTCCTTCAAAAAAACTATAGAAGGATGAGAAACATGACATGCATGACAATTGGGGTATTCAAAAATATGACCAAGGTCAGGTAGATACTCATCCTAGTGAAGGGCTCTACAAACATAAGAGCGATGTTGGATAGGTATGAGTCATCTAATGAAGGTAGTAGAGTGGAAGGGGCCTCACACACCTAAATTGGAGAGGAGGTGGATGAAATCACTATATGAGATGGGAGGAGTGACAACACTCTCTAGAATAGTGAGAGAAAGAGGAGATAAGTCCTTTGTATTACTCTTAGCATCAGAATTGAGTGAAAAATAATCGTCATCAGAAGAAGAATCAAGTGAGTCTGTGTTAACATAACTGCAATCACATGAAGAAAAAGAGGAGACCACTAGATCAACAACAACAATAATAGTGGAACAATGTGAAGGGTCTTGTTAGTGTGGAATCATAACACCCCTGAAGTCTGCAACTTGATGGGTTAAGACTCTCAGTGTGATTGCATAACATGGAGCTTCTCCCAAAGTGTGGGAATTTACAAATCAGGAGAGCTCTCTGGATGAAGGCCGGCTCCTATTCCTCTATTCAGGTGCACATGTTCATATTGTAGAGGATATATCTTAAACCTGTTCTAATTTTCCAAGGAGATAGGGTTAAGGAGATGCAAGAGATTAAACCTAATTCAACAGAGGTGATGTACTAAAGGAATGTTGAAAAATTCCATTGCTTTTAAACACAAACCATTAAAAATTTGATACAATATCCATGCACAGATGACAAAAATTACAATCAGAGATCAGGGAGATGAAAATAAACATAAGAGAGAGTTGAAATCATCCACAGACTTATTTTTATTTCTCCAAGAATTTGATACAGTCCATTACACTAGCTAAGAGGCAAGATTGCATTGCAATTTGAATGGGAGGCTTGAAAACTCCACAAATTTTCCTAAAGGGAAGAGAAGAAGGGAGGGTGCAAAGAAAGAGTGTCCAACCATTAGCAAATTACCCCTCCTATACAATATGTAGGAATAATTAGAGGAAGCATAAGAAATCTAAATTCTTGTTCAACCACCCCAAAAGGGGAAGTGAATTCCCCTATAGCAATGATGGGTCTCGTTGCAATACCCATGCCCCCATCGATGTTCCTTGCTGGGTAAGAAAAGGAGGCCCATTCTTCATAATGGTGGCAGGTGGGAGACTTGAAAGCATTGAAAATGGCGAACCGAAGCATTAGTGGTAGCAGTTGAGTAGCAAGGCACGAGGAGATTTCCAAAACATCCTCTCCCGCTCAATTATGAGCTTCCAGTCGAAAGATATGGCCACTTGAGGTCAGGGTTGAGGTGTTTAATGTGGGCTTGCAATATTTGAAAGATCTATTCCCATACAAGGTCCATGTGGCATCCCCGTCATTCTTAATATTCAGCTCCCTCCTTTCACTCTTGAAGTTACACCGAATTGACACGTGGCATCGTTCGTGCAGGCCTGCTCTATTTCCTTTGTGCTTCTACTGCCTAAGTCCCTTCTGCTTGGTGGAAGAATACTATAGACACGTGATGGTACCTGAGACATGCTTGGAGAGATGATCGGAGTGACACAAGTTTGGCTCTGGAATCTTTCAACTGCCCCCTTCCTTTAGATTGGCCACGTTTGAACTTGTTTGGGACCTACCTTTGACGTTCTACTAGCCCTTGGAGTTGTGCACCGAAGAGACTTTCAATGACCCTCTTGTACTTTTCAATTTAGCCGGTGAAATGCCTTTCTCAGACCCTGACTACATGGTGGGACTGGCGCTTGTTTGGGGACCACCTTTTGCATTTCCCACCCCTTGAAGGAGTGCTGAAGAGACACGTGTGGCTTCCGTGCTGGCCCTTTTTCTTATACTTAGCTGATTTCAAGCCTCGAGTGAACACTTTTGCCTCATCCCTTTGATGAGTAAGGGGTGCCCACCATGTATAATGCCAAAAACCCTTTACAGGTGGGACCTCTATGGTTAGCTCCCAAAAATTATGATGGTGGGACACTTGGCATCATCCATGGGCCCCCTTAATTTCCTCAAATGTTTTGGCTTATTCCTTTCCTATTTGTGGAGAAATATGTCTGACTCTAGACACATGGAGGGCTCTGCACTTATTTGGGACCTACCTTTTAGTTCTTAGCTTTGAAGTTGTGCCGAGCTGATGTGTGGCTACTTTCTCCGGCCTTGGAATTCTCAATGGTCGGCTCTACCCCCTTTTTGACTCTGACCACATGGCATCGTCTGGTGGTTGAGGACCCTGTTTGGGACCCGACCTTTTGAGGTGTCTGAGACATGTGGAGGCTTCCATTGGGACTATGTTCATGTTAAGGCTTTTCAACAGACGGGTGTAACCTTTTCAGACTTTGGCCATGTGGAGAGCCCTCACTCCTTGGGGACCCTGCTTTTGTTCTACCCTTGGGTTTGCACCGATGAGGCACGTGGCACCCTCTGCAGTTCTTTTTCTCTACTTCTAGGTTGGATCATTCTCTGGCTCAATTTTGGGATCGAATATGAGCCCACATGATTGAAGCCGACCCCTTCATTTCCTCTATGTTAAGGTCACATTCGAAATTTTTCCTTGGGGGGGTGGGGATAAAATTGGGATAACAATTTGGCATGACTCGTACGGGATCACCTACCTGCTAGGTGAACGGATCAGCTTCCTTGTTATATCCATTAGGCATGGAGTCATGGATGATAGCCTGATACTGATCCTATTCTTGAAACTTGAATCTGACGCTTACACTTGGTGACCCTGAACTTGCCCCGCTGTCCGCATTCTCAATTTTCATAATAAAATATTGAAGATGAGATTTCTGAGAGTAGAAAATTGTCTTGACCTGGAGGTTTTCACTTGTTCCTAAAATGGACCACTTCAGCATCCACCCAGAGGCACATCGAACAGTATAATGATACAACCTTGGAGAAATAAAACCTATGCCAAATCACTTAGGGAAATGAAACCTAATATAATAACAACAAAAATGTGTACAAGCACTTGGAGGAATTGGAAATCCTAGACTAATATGTACAAGGGTGATAATTCTCCTTCTAGTAGCAATGTTTGAGATAGATCCCATTGACTAGAATCTTCAATTCTTCACCATCCAACTTAGCCAGGTAGAAGGCATTGCTACCTTTGCATTCATTGATCATGTAGGGGCCACTCCAAATGGCATCAAAATTGTAATGCCTTCTTGGCTTTTCACGATCTGTATCCCACTTTAGAACTAAGTCCCCTTAACTTGGAATGTCTTGGATTTAGCTTTCTTATCAAAGCTCCTCTTGATCAATGCTTGATCCTTCTCCATGGTCTACACTGCATGTTCTCTTGCTTCTTCTAACTCCATCATCTCTGAATACTTGATCTCCATAGGCTCAAACTTAGCTAGTTCCAGTTGTTTCATGAGTTCTAATGCTAGAAACTCAAGTGATATAGGCAGAAATGCTTCCTTCCCGTATACAAGCTTGAATGGAGAGATTTCTTGTAGACCTCTTGGGTGTGATCCTATCTTCCCAAAGAGCTGATTTGAGTTTTGTGTGCCAAGTTCTCTGATTCTCCTCAAGAGTCCTTCTGATGATTCTCAGTAATTTCTTATTTTTGGACTCTTCTTGGCCATTACCTTGAGGGTAATAGTTTGAAGAGGTGCTGAGGTATACACCATTCTTGATAGTCCATTCATAGATCTTTGCACTTAGGAATTCCAATTTATTATTTGATATGATAGTAGTAGGGGCACCAAACCTTGTGACTATCCATTCATAGAAATCCAAGATGCTAGATTCATTTACCTCCTTAAGTGCCACTGCTTCAGTCCACTTGGTGAAATAGTCGGTCGCTGTGAGTATCCACTTGTGGCCTTGACTTGAATTTGGGTTGATCACTCTAATGAAGTCCAATCCCCATTGCATGAATGGCTGATTTACTGAAATTGGATGAAGAGGCAGGGCTGCTAACCTTTCCTTCCCTATGAAGAATGCACACTTCTTGCACTTCTTGATCCATGAGTAGCAATCACTAAACACCGTAGGCCAATAATAGTCAGCCTTCATAATCGTGAGAGCTGTTACTCATGGAGAAAAGTGGCCTCTTGCTTCTCCATCATGGAACTCATGTAATATCTTCTCAACTTAGACTATCCCAATGCACCTTAATAGGACACCATTGATGTCCCTCTTGAATAAAACATCGTCAACAAGCACATACAGGATGGCTTGTAATATAAAGTACCTTATTAATTCTCTACTCATTTCTGGAGGGCATGAACTTGTTTGGAGATAATGCACCAAGTCTCAAGTCCAACATGGAATGGGAGCATCATTAGTTGGTTGTTCTTGATCATTCTGCAGTAGTAGGACAACCTCTTCCTCATCTGTTGACTCAGTTTGTTGTTTGGAAGCGAGCTTCTGCATCACAAACCTTTGCCACTAACCAGCTTAGTCACTTTGATTTTAATATCATACTCCATTAAATGAGTGATCCAACTTTCTCTTTTGTCATTCAAATCCTTTTTTAGGAGAAAATCCTTGACACCAGCATGAGACACTAGCAATTGAATCTTATTGTTCGAGACCAAGTGTCTGAACTTCTTCAAAATCCTAATGACAACAAGGACATGATTTTCAATAAAATAATACCTTACTTCATAATCTTCTAGGATTTGACTGAAGAATGCTATGGGTTGTTCTGAACCTTCTCTATTAGGCTGAACCAAGATAGCTGAGATTGTGTCTGACCCTCCAAAAGCATACAACATGAAATCCTTTGAAAATTTTGGGTTAATAAGAGTTGGGGCTTGTGATATTGCACACTTGATAGCCTCAAAACTCTCTTTGCCTTATATTGTCCATTTGAATGCAAGACTCTTCTTCAGCATCATTGTTAAAGGCTTCACAAGAGTGGAAAAATCAGGCACAAATCTGTGGACAAAGTTTATCCTTCCCAAGAAGCTTTGGAGAGATTTCTTGTGATGTGGTAGTGGAAGTGTTCTAATGGATTCAACTCTTTCAGGGTCAATTATTAACCCTTCTCTTGAGACAATGTGGCCCAACAAATTTCCCTCGTGTGCCAAAAATACACATTTATTTGGATTCAATGACACTCCAAACCTTCTACACCTTTGAAATACTTTCCTGAGGTGAAAGAGGTGGTCTGTTGCATTCTTTGAGAAGACAGTGATATCATCTAGATATACCAACACCATCTTGTTGATTAAGCCTTTGAATTCCATATCCATTGCTCGCTGAAATGTTTCTCCTATGTTGGATAGTCCAAACGACATCTTCTTGTAAGCATATGTGCCCCACTTCGTGGTGAAGTTTGTCTTGTACGGATCTTCTTATTTCACCATTATCTGATTATAGCCTGAGTATCCGTCTAGCAATGAAAACCTTTCGGAGCCAAGCTACAACCTACAATATTTGTTCCATTGATGGAAGTGGATAATGATCCTTGAGTGATGCTCTGTTCAGATCATGGAAGTCCACACACAATCTGATTTCTCCATTTCTTTTCCTCACTGGCACCAAGTTTGTAACCCAACTTGAATGTTTGATAGGGAAGATGATGTTAGCTTTAATCAGCTTGTTCAACTCTTTCTTCATGAGAGGTTTAATGTGGGGATTTACTACCCTTTGCTTCTGTCTGATAGGTTTAGATCCTAGATCCAACTCAATAGTGTGTTGCGCCAAATTTGGGTTGAAACCTCTTAAATATTTATAAGTCCATACAAATACATTTTGGAATTCTTGACAAAGTTGAACGAATTCAAATTTTTCTTGTGGGGTACTTACTTTTCCAATTTGCAATGTCTTGCCTTCATCTATTGAAATGGGATCTAAATCTTCACCCTTTACCTGAATATTTTCCTTTTCCTTCCAGAATTGATCATTTGGGTTGAATATTGACTCCAAAGTTACAAGAATTTTTGGTAATTTGTTGGTTCTCAGCTGCACCACTTGGTCACCATATTGTCGTTCCAACTTGTCTTGGTTTCTGGTAGAGAACTCAACTTCTTCTTGTAGAAAATTGACAATTTTGTTGATCATTCTCGAAGACTTGCCAACTTTTATTGTTGTCTGGAACAACTCTAGTCTTACAACCACTTTAATATGGGGTTGAGATTTCTCACTCTTGATACTTTCTACAACATCAAATACTTACCCCGATTTCTGCCAATCTATCTGCAGTTTCATTCTCCTTGCTTGGGATGGAATTGATGCTAAAAGCTTCAAAATATTCAATGAGATCCCATACCTGGTTCTTGTAATTTTTTAACAGATCATTCTTGGCAGAAGTTTTTCCTCTGACTTGATTCACAATTATCTCACTATCTCCAAAGACTTGTAAATTTTTAATACTTTCTTTCTTGCCTAATGCAATCCATGAATCAAGGCTTCATACTCACTGTGTTGTTCGAGAAAACAAAATGGAAACAGAAAGTTGAGTAATATTTTGTACCTTTAGGTGAAACAAGCGTAGCTCCCCCTCCGGCTCCTTGTCTACTTCTTGAACCATCAAATAATAATTGCCATACCTAATTACCATCTTTGCGGTCTGGCTTGGTGATACTAGGGAGAGGATGATTCTCTTCATGTGAACAAAATACTCCTAGCTCAGATTCTTCCATTTCTTTGTAAGGGTCAAAAGCATGCCTCTTGTTTTCCCATTCATCAAGAGTCAAGTCTGGGATGCATCCAACCTTAGTATCTTCTTCATAAGTGCTTGGGAGATCTTCCTGATCAAAGGATGAACAATTTTGCATTGATTGGACTCATGTGTATGAGGCTCTATGTGGAATTTCACAATGGGCTCAGATCTGATCATAGCCTTAGCTCCATACCTCATTCTAAAAAGCATGTGTGACCAATCAACAGAAAAATAGCCTCCAATTTTAGCAGTGAAGTCTCTTGAAAATCACAATGAAAAGAGAGGTGGTAATTTTATAACTGATACATCTTGCCATACAGTCAGGTTGGGACATGCATGCAATGTGAGGCTCAAATCCTTGATTACTCCAACCGTTGTTACTGTTGTCCCATCTAATTACACCACACCTTTAGAGATGACTTCATATTGAAGACCTAGCTGATCAGCTATTTGCTTTGGCATGACTGAGCTACTTTCTCCCGAATCAATCATGTAATTATGTACTAACTTATCTCCAATGATTAATGAGATGTAGAATGGTGGGGGCTTCAAATTCTTACCTTGGTGGCTTCTATGATTTCCTTTTTGCCGAGCTGTATAGGTGAGAACTTTTTCTTGTTGATTGGGTGGCTGATTTGATGCTGACCAATTAGTCATAGCAACTTGTAATAGGTCTCTTTGTCCTAGGATAGCCAATGAATCCCACATTGAGATGTTTACATTTTTTTTCTTCATCTGCTCAATGATGTTGAATGGGGATGATCTATCCTTTTTTTCCCCTTGCCTTGCACATTCTTCTCTTGCACATGGGTTGTTACAACTAGTACTTGAGCTGGGTTTGGAAGGTGGCTTACGCTAACCTTGCACATTAGGATTTTCACTTTGATTACCCATACCTTGTGGAGTAATATATGGCTATGGACCATTTGAATTGGATGACTGCCCTTCTCCAATATTCCTCTTCTTGGACCATGTATTTGTTGCTACACTATGAGGAGGTGCTTGATTCATACCACATAAATCTTCAGTCTGCCAATTGACAAGTGTGGTCTCATTTGGAGGTGTCTCTTGAGCTGTTACCCTGCTACTGATTCCCTTCTTGGCATGTTTCTTGTTCCACACCAGTTGTTGTCACCATAAGAGCTTGATTCAAAGCACCATTGAAACACATTGACTGGTTATGGGGTTGATTGCATGGGAAACACCAATCATATTCCTGAGCCATGTTATTTTTCACTGGTACCAAGGCTCTAGATGTGGATGCTACATTAGGATTGTAAGGCTGGAATGGCCTATTAGCAGGAGGTTTTGCTTGATTCTGATTTGTAGTTTGGATGGGTGGCCTATTAGGCTGATATGGAGGCCTGTTGGGTTGAGTTTGAGGCTAATATGATCTGAAATTTTGAGTTTGTTGCCTCTTAAGTGTCACCAACTCGTTACCCAAGTTTTGCAGTTGCTTCATGACTTCTTGGAGCTCATTTGAGGATATAAAAGATGAGGTGGAAGCTTCAGTTGAACTCTGATTCCTTGGAGTAGGAATGGGAGCTAATGTGGGTGCTTGACTAGTGCTTGGAGCTCCTAGTTCTAGATATAGAGGCATAGGTGGCCTAGGTGCAAGTTTACCAGCTTGGATTAAGAAATTTTGGCTCTAATAGAAATGTTATAGGATGCAGGTAAAGTTATACCTCCCATGGATTGAATCATCATGGAAATATCAGAATTTAAAGCTTTAAGGAAGTATAGAAAAGCACCTTCAGCTGTTGGTCTCATAGCCACCGGAATCCTATCCCACGTACACTGGAATTTGAAGTTGAAATCAGTCAACTACTCATTAGGAGCCCTCTTGATTTTTGTTAGTTATTCCAACAAGGAAAAATTATCCCCCTTTTCTCCAAACTGATTATGAAGGGTTGTGCACAAATGGTCCCAATTCTAGACAAACCCTATCGTTAGACTTCTGAACCATTGCAAAGCTTTACCTTTAAAGGAGGATTCTAAAAACTTGACCGCAACATTCATTTGAGAAATCTCATGAATTGTATAGAAATTTTCAATATCTTGGATGTGATCAATCAGAGTCATTTGTTTCTCTCCAGTAAAATATGGAATGCTCCTCAGTGATGCAACTAGAACTAGATTTTGTTCATTGAGAGCCAGAGGGTTGCTTCTAGTGAAGTTGATGTAGGGATTAGGTGGTGCCATCATGATTGGTTGGAGGACTCTGGTGGATTGAACGAAAGGCCTACTAGGTGGAGGTGTTGATAATGTTCTGCTTGGTGGAGATCGAGACATATGAGCTCTTCTTGCCCTTCTTGCTCTATCTGGGGATAAATATAGATAGAAAAATAGCCCATCTTCTCTAGTTCTTGACCTTTGTTTGTATCCTTGTCATGAAATTGACAAGCTTTGACTATATGAAACCAGTGGATTCTTCCTCTTTTGGAGTCGCTAGATGTGTAATTTCAGAAATTATTAAAAGTTGGGAACTCACAACAAGTGCACATCAACCTTGCTGCAATAGAAATGAATGACTTCTTGTCCCACCGGGTATGCCAAAACTATTGATGTGGTCACACGATGGAAAAAGGTTTTTTGTTTGATAATGAGACACCTCATAAATTTGATAAAATCTAAATTCAGTGTCCCACCGGGCGTGCCAAAACTATTGATGCAAAATCACAACACCCCTGAAGTCTGCCACTCAATGGGTGAGACTCTCAGTGTGATTGCATAACATGGAGCATCTATCAAATTTTGGGACTTTGCGAATCGAGGAGATATCTCTAGATAGAACGGTTGTTTCCAATTCCTCTGTTCAAGTGCACACATTTTCATATTGCAGAAGAATCTACTCCTAAATCCTGATTCTAACTTGCCAAGGAGAACGGGTTAGAGAGATATGCTAGAAATAAAACCTAATCTAATAGAGGTGATGCACCAAAGGAATGTTCAACATCTACATTAGCCCTTAAACACAAACCATTAAAAATGTGACACAATATCCATGTACAGATGACCAAAATTGCAATGAGAGATACTACAGAGGATTCAAATGAACACAAGGGAAGGTTGAAGTCATCCACATAATTCTTATCTTATTCCTCCAAGAATTTGATACAATGCATTACAGTAGCCAAGAGGTAGAAATTTCATTACAACTTGAATGGGGGGTTCAAAAACTCCACAGAATTTGCTTGCAGGGTAGTGAAGAAGGGAGGGTGCAAAGCAAGAGTGTCCAACCACTGGAATTTTCCCCTCATGTACAATATATAGGAATAATTAGAAAAAGGAGGAATAAGAAATCCATACTCTTGTTCAACCACCCCAAAAGGGACAATGAATTCCCCTACAACAATGATCGGTCTCATTGCTGCAATACCTTTGCCCCCATCATTGTTCCTTACTGGGTAAGAAAAGGAGGCCCATAATCTTCAACATGGTGGTAGGTGGGAGACTTGATAGCCTCAAAAATGGTGTAATCAAAGCATTAATGGTGGCACGCAGAGTAGTAGGCATGTCGAGGAGATTTCCTAAACATCCTCATCTCCCTCTCAATTCCAAGCTTCTAGTCAAAATATATGGCCATCTGAAGGTCGAGGGTAAGGAATTTAACGTGGGTTTGCAATATGCAAAATATTCTGTCCATACAACATCAACATGGCAGCCCCGTACGTGTCTTGAGATTTTACTCCCCTCTTTCCACTCTTGAGGTTACACCAGAACTGACACATGGTGTCATCTCACAAACCTGCTCTATTTCCTTTGTGTTGTACCTAAGCCCCTCCTTTTAGCGAAGACACTACGTTTGAGCCTAGACACGTGGAGGGTCATGGCGCACGTTTGGAAACTTTCTTATGGATTTTTACCTTTGAATTTTCATAGACAAGGCACGTGGAAGCTTCTGTTGACCCTGTTGTACTTAGCCGATTCAGTTTGCTGCCTTTTTCAGTCCTTGACTACCTAACGGGTTAGCACTCATTTGGGGACCACCTTTGGATTCTCCCCTTGAAGTAGTACCAAAGAGACATGTGGGGATTTTCACTGGCCCTATCTCATACTTAGCCAATTCAGACCTCGAGTGAACACTACATGCCTCGTCCCTTTGGCAAGTAAGGGGGGCCCACCATATATAATTTCAAAAACATCTTTATGGGTGGAACCCTTGCAATTAGCTCTCAAAATTATGACAGTGGGACACTTGGCATCATCTGCAAGCTGCCCCTTCATTTCCTCATGTTTGGCTTAGAACTTTCTGTTTGGTGGAGCAATATGTCTGACCCTAGAAATGTGGAGGGCTCATGCTTGTTTGGGTCCTTCCTTTTAGTTCTTACATTTGAAGTTGCATTGAGATGACGTGTGGCTCCTTTCACTAGACTTGGAATTCTCAGTGTCTGGATTTTCCCCCCTTTTGAATCTGACCACGTGGCATCATCTGCGCTCATCTAGGGACCCTTTTTGGACTTGACCTTCAAAGGTATGCGGTTGGGACGCATGGACGCTTCCACTAGTTATGTCCATGTTAATACTTTTCAACAGTTGGTGTAACCTTTTTGAACTCTGGTAACATAGCATACTGGCACTCGTTTGGGGACCTATCTTTTGATTTCACCCTTAGAGTTACATCAATGAGGCATGTGGCACCCTTTGTAGTTTCTTTACTTTTATCATTTCTGGAATCAACTCTGGGGTCGAATATGAGCCCACGTGAATAGGCCAACCCATCCATTTCTCCTGTGCAAGGTCGCATTCAACCAATTTTACCTAGGGGATAAAATTGGGATAACAAGTCTTCAAAGAGTGGTTGAAAGATGCTCCAGATATGGTGGGGAGGATCTAAGTCTGCCACGTGAAAGTAGAGAGGTCTGGAGAAATGTATCATCAGGTGACCAAAAACATGGTCGCAAGTGTCAAGAAATTCCTCTAGACAACAATGATCAGTGGGTGCAGGAACTGGCCCAAGTAAGAAGTGTGAAATACCTTGGTGGGAAAAGTAACGTTTTATAGAAGCACGCCAAACTGAATAGTTCCATCTCTCAGTAAGAAGGGGCAAAGGCTATAAGGTGATCCTAAAATTTTCAAGCCTAGAAATATCACCCTCCATGATGTGAAAGAAAGAAGTGAAAGGTGCACGAAAAAGGTGGGTACACAAATTCAAGACGTTGGACTCAGTTGATAATGCATCTCTAAGTAATAAAACACTCAAGAAGAGTAGTGATAACCCTCTTATCTACGGAATTGGATAATGCATGATTGTAATAAGGTTCTCTATTGTACCATTGGATAGTTGACCACTCATCTCATTGTAGGTGACAAGTCATGTGATAGTGGAGGCCACAATAGAGTCCTCAGTCAAAATCAGAGGGATGCACACAATCAAGTACAAAGTGTGTAAGTGACAAGGTAGAACACTACTCAATGTGAGAAAAACGGTGTCTCATAATGCAAAATATAATTCTCTCTTACCATAAGGTTGTGGTGGATGCGTCTACTAGCCATGGGTGAAGAGGAGCACTACAAAGCACCGAGATTGGAAAAATTTCCTGGAAGTCCCAATAACCCGATAAAATGAGCTTGGGAAAATATACCTCCCTGTAAGCACCCAAATAAATGTGCCCCCACTTTGTACAAGTGAATTTTTTTAATTTTTATAACATTCTTGATTTACGACGTGTGCACAATGCACAAGAAACAAAAAAATACAAAGGTGGGATAAATGGGGTGTAAGATCTCAAAGAGTATAGAGAAGGAAACTAGCTTAGTTGGGGAAAAAATCCAATTATGTGAGCTACAGGTTGAGTTGGCAATGATTTGCAATAGGAGAGGTGAGCCGCTTGAGTATGAAAAAGCCCAAGTTCAAAGCCAAAAAATTCACCGACTTTCACTGGAAGGTGGGCTGAAGATGCCTTGTGGAGAACGTGTTCGGTGAAAATGGATTGAGGGTTCAAACATGAATAGAGGGAAGTAATGTGCCTAAGATAAATGGTGGGCATTCCATGTTATGTCAAGTGAATGTTGAGGAATGTGAGGAGCCTGAGTTGCATGTCAGAGAGGGGTCATGTTAGGGAGACATGTTGATGAGCTGGAAGGAGGTCGTCGAACCTCAGTTAAGCTCTAGGAGAATGGTGGTTGGGAAGACGACGAAGGATTTATAGCACAGTGAACCAAACATAGAGCTCGATGGAGAGCTTAATCTAATGAGAATAGTTGGTGAACTAACATGATAATGAAGGTGAAGATAGGCCACACTAAGCCAATCATACAGATGCAACGTGCTTAAAGCAAAAGTAGACAGGATGTGAGCAGAGGGCTCGATTGGAGAAACTTGAAGACAAACCATGCAGATCAAGGCACAGGTGATCAATCACATGCAAAAACGGCACTAAAAAAGCTCCAACGCAGCCCCACTACAATGCAAAAAGGACAAGTAGGTTTATCGTGCTAAAGAACAGTGAACTGGAGGAGTAGAGAAACCAAACGATCGAAGGCTTAAACAAACTGATCCAAAACCAAATGTAGAGAAAGTAGGGTGAGTTTTACAGAGAGCTAGAAGGGAAGCTCAGTTTCCAACTCAGTGAGCTGGGCCGAGTTGTCCCTTGAAAACATCTAAAACACCTTTAAAAAAATCTCAAAACCTATACAAAGCTCAAATCTACACCCAGGAACCTCCATAGCACACATGCACCCAAAACAATCGAAGGTACAAAAACTCAAAAAATGCGAACATAGCTAAATGAACAATGAATAAATCTAAAGCCACAAACAAACCCAAACAATTGAATAGAGGTATGAATTCCATAATAAATGAAAGTATAACATGTACGGAATATCCATTACGACTCACACAATGAAATCTGTAGATCATGCCATAAGCCATAAAACATACAAAAAACACCGAAGAGTGCATGGATCCACAAGATCCACTCTAATATTGTGAAAAAGGGTCTAAAACCTGAAATGTGGGGATCAAAAGGGATGGCATCCACATCAATGGATGTGTGAATGATGACATGGAGAGATCTCGAGAGGAGTGAGCATCAATCAAATTTGTATGCAAGGATTCAAAATACGAGAAGAACCTCATTAAAATACACAAACTCTCTCTCTCTCTATCTCATATATCCCAAGTGGTGTACATATAGGAGGTGTTGAGTAACCCCTAGTGCTATAATCATGACAACTCAACTGGAGAGGGGGAGTTACATTCCCAGAATAGAAGTGTAACTCCCAATGATGCATATGACGCACTGACACGCTAACGCATAAGAGAATCTCATAATGACCCCTAAATGAAACGTGGACCTACAATCTCACGTAAGTGAGATGAATCACCTGATGATGTGGAAAATTACTCACACTAACATTGATAACATATTTTAGTTTCATAAATCAAAATTACATAAACATGAACTCGTTTATCTATTCTTTATTTTGAAATAAAATGTAAAATTTGAGTATAACATCAACTACAATTCATTCTCTTTCACATATTCAATCTTACCAACAAAACAACCAATAACTCAACAACCCTTCCTTTCAATAATTTTTTTTTTCCAAATATATATATATATATATATATATATATATATCATAACTTTGAATAACCTACAAATTTAGGAGAATTTCATTTCCAACAAACTATACCACTTAAGCTTTCTCCTTTCACAATAACATTACAAATTTGAATAAATGAGATGTACAAAGCCTTATTTTGATAATATAATAACTTCTAATCCATTTCATACAGTAAAAATAGTCCTTTCCAACAAGGTATACAACAAAAGTTCCTTTTACATTCACTAAATCACTACAACTTGGAATAAATAAAATGTAATTTTTTTTTCTTTCAAATGTACAAAATTTACAATCTTCCACTCTAAGTGGTAGCAATAATATGATTTACAACATAGATATTATTCCAATGGCTCAAACACAAATCTTCATTTCAATGTCTTCTCCAAACCTTTAGCCTTCAAACTTGCATCCTTAAACTCTTAAAAAACTTAAATCACAATACAAATAAAGGGATATAGGCAAAACTCTCCGCCAAAACTATAATCCAATGAGAGGATAAGCCATCCCCTTATTGGCCCCTGAGCCCCCAAAAAAGAAAAATGAGGGGTCTTGAGCAACATTTGACAACTTTTACAAAAATGGCTTCCAAAAAACATATAATCCACAAAACATACAACACATTCAAATGGACATACTTAACAATATATACAACTTCCTAAGAACATATAGGCTTGACATCAATCCAAAAGGAGAAAGGAATTTGAGAACTGCCTTCTTTTCCCTCCTAATTGAAGTAGGAGTTTCACCCAAAAGCCTCCATGTGCGCAATAAAAACAATCAAATACATCATTATCTCTCCCCTTACAAATATACAAAAATATTTCCATGTTTTCCTTTTCACTCCCCATAGGCAAAACTATTGTTGGGCCCTAAAATATTATCTAAGTACCAAAGGGAACACATGCACAAAACCGGTGAGAAAATGGGCAGTCAGGGGAAAGTGCGCCATAAAATGGGTTTAAGAAGGGTTTAAGTGAAACCAGGGCATGCGTGGGAGGTAGAACATGGGTTTAAAGAACTTAGCCATATTTGACATTCTAGAGACAGTAGAGGAAAATTTTTAGGACCCGACTAGGCATGATGAGTGGATAAGGTGCCATCCTGGAAACTTGGAGGTTAGGAAAGGATATTCCACATAGGGAATATTCCCATAAGACATCATTAGAGAGAGTGGAGGGTTTTCAAAGGGATAAGAATTAACCAACGGAGGACCACAACGACATTTGGCATGTGATCTACTTTGGAGAAAAGGCATGGTGGTGGTCGATGATCTCATATAAAGAGATGCTTGGGTCAAGAGAAGAGAAAAATATAGATGAAAGATATAGAAAATGCAAAGAGAATGCAGAGAAAGAGAAGGAGAGTAACTAAGTGCTTCTATAATTCTAGGGTTTAGATAACTTAGTGCCAATGGTTGTAAGGGATGCCATAAGCATATGTATGGGTATTGGGATCTGTAAAAAGTGTTAGAGTAGGAAAATGTGTAGTTATGGTCTCATATCAGGAAGATTTGTAGGAGATGAGTCTCTGTCATTTAATATATATGGTCTAAGATGATCCTTTTGACTGTAATGTGGCTACCAGTGTTTGACCTGATTCTTAGACATTTCTTTGAATATTGACGAAATAAATATGGTAATGGGCATAGGAGGAATACATGTTGAAATTTTGGTTGTTGGGTTATTGCACACATATGACTTCTGAATCCATAGCTGATCGTGAGAGCTTCCTTTTGGCTAGGAGGAACTACCTGAAATGAAACACAAGACCACCAAAAAGAGTTAAACAATATGTGCAGTGAACTGCCTAACGTGTGCTAGATCCGGGAAGTGTGAAACTTCCTAGACAATTATTATTCCACTGTTTAAAACAATTCGATGTTGGTAATGAAGTAAATCCTATTTTAATTGAAAATATTTAGGCATCTCATTAAAAACATAGTAAGAAATATCTAATCTAACATGCTAGGTTAAAATAAGATTTGAAGGTCAAGTAATTGGTTTTGGTTCTCTGCAAGTCTGAAAGAGGTCTCAGGAAGGTCACAGGTAATTAAGGGTGATGTGAGAATAGGTGGGTAGGTCACTGTTCTGGGCTCTATTGGTAAATACAAAGACCGATGTTGGTTAAGGGTGACCGACGTTGGTTGGGGAGAACCGGTGCTGGTTATTGTGGAAAACAGGGAATGCCACAGAATGAGCTTTGGGTATCCCTTGTGATTGCACAAAGGACTTGGTTGGCCGGAACAAGGTCATAGGCTGTTTGGGTGGGATTTGGTGATTTTTTAATGGTTATCGAGGGGTGAGTGTTAATGGAGGTCAATGGGTGGCTAAGAGAACAAAGGATGACAATACAATGATGAAATGAATGAATTGGAGGAATAAAATGTTATACTTACTTGGAATATTGTTCTAGATGTCTATGAGTGATTGATGAAGGTGCTTGTAATAGGTTGAATGTTTTTGACGATCACCAAATGTTAAGGAGCTCTTGCATGTGCTATATGTGCTCTCCTTCTTGCCTGATTGTATCAAATATACACTGGGTGATTGCAGAATGGTTGTTGGGTGAATGCTGGATGTCTATGTAAGAGAAAATTCTTGATATCCTTCCTTGCATGCATTTTATCATGGAAATTTATTCTAAAAAGATGTGTTATCTCTCAAGAAACTTCCCAATGTTTGCTAACCTCCAAAATAAGGTTGTTTTGGGGATTAAAATGATCTGAAAATGTGTGTTGTATTTTTTTTCACTTTTAAAAGTTTCCAAAGATCACGATTTTACTAACCAATTTTAAGTATTATAAACTCCACAAATTGATTAAATTATGATTATTAGGCATCCATAGAAGTGTAGAAAACTTGGGTAGCAAATAAATAATCAGAAAACTGAAAACACTTATATAACAAACAAGATTATTTACGGGGATCATAAATTCCTACGTCCCCGAGTTTGGATTTAACCGATCCATTAATAATATTTAAACTTAAGTAAAATAACTCTTAGAAACAACCAATAATGAATCAAAACCTACAAATGAGCTGATCAATGTCCCAAGAACGATCTGTGGCTCCTACAGTGTTTTCACAATGTGATCTCCCTACAACTACGTTAGAAAAATACCTAAAAATGGATATTTAAAAACATTATATGAAAAAAAATCATATATCTGAGATCATCTCTAAATTTTGAACACTTTTCATGTTTACACCAAGTCACTTTTCAGACCAAAAGTGCATTGATATTTGTGTTTTCCAACTGTCTTGTAGATCCCTGTTAAAAACTGCATTCAATGATTCCAAAAATAGGTTAAAAATCAACCAAAAACATCAAATATTACATCATTAGAATTGTCTCATAATTCCCTCCATTTCACCTTTTTACTCCGAGTTCCCAAACTGAGTGCAAGGCCTTCAAAACTGGCATTTTTATGAGAACTACCTCCTTATGGCTTTTACACAGACCTAGCACTTCCTTATTACAAATACAAGCGTGCTTTCTTTATACCACTTACAAGAGAGTGGAGGACTAGTAAGGCCTCTTATCTTTTTAGATGAGGTTTTGGGTTCAAATCCCCCTTCTATAGGTTTAGGCGCTCAATTTAGCCATTGACCCCACATTTGGTGGGAAAGGGATAAGATAAGCCTTTAATAGCTTTTTATCCACAAAATCCTGCTTATCCCATGGGATTAGGCTTAATCCAATGGAATGGATTAAATAAAATATTATTATTATTATTTTAAATCCAAAGAAACTAAAAATCTACCAAGTGTCATGCCCATAATATGTCATTTGTCCACGTCATAGTGTGCCACGTTATCATTTGACTACAAATTTGACTATGCATATCTTTCACATACGAACTCAGATTTGGTCCATTCAAAATGCATCAGAAAGCTTGCAACGAGATCTATACGATGGAAGTAATTTTTAAAAATTTACATGACCATCAATTTTTCCTTGTTGCCAATTGCCACGTGTCACCTTGTCATTGGTCCACTTGTTGACCAAAGTTGACTTCCATGTTGACAGAACTTTGATCGAACATAACTTGAGCTCAGAGTGTCCATTTTTCACATTCTTATAGTCGTCGGAAAGTTCTATGAAGACTATATTACACTGAAATGGTCTAGGGAAGTTTAGGGAAATTTTGACACTGAAAAATATCCCTTGATCATAAAATGTGACAGACAGTGGTTCCGGCTTAACTGACGATGGTTAGGGGTAACTAGCATTGGTCAAAGGGGGATTTCCTAGGTTTACTAAACTAGGAAGATCCCCTTTATTTTCTAGGATCTCATGTCACTAACCCATGGATTAGACTAGAAGATTATTGTAAGCACGTGGGAATGTGGTTAGAGGGAATGTAGGCATTGATTTTTAGGGTTTGGGTAAGTCTTAGTTAGTTATGGCAACTTACTAAGAATAGGTCTTAGGGTGAGGTGGATTGATGAGGTGTCTAGATGAGGTGTAAGTTTGGGAATTATCTAAATTAAGATATTTAAATAATAAATATGGTGAGGCTAATGAATTAATTAAATTAAATTAATTAAATTAATATTAGTGGGGTGAAGGGGGCCATGGCTAGGTGAATGTGATGAAGGTATTTATTTGTCGAGGGACAAAAGGGGAGTGTGACCTAATTTTAATGTCTACATTATTCCCCTTTTTGTTGTGTAGCTTGTATTAGTAAGTGACGCTAACAAAATTAAGATGTGGTTGCCCCATGTGTGGGTGAAGGTGGTCCCCCTCAAACCAGGAACTGACGAGGCAGAAGGCAAAATCGGTGAGTGGTTTGATAAAAGGTAAATGTGAGAAAGGGAAAGGTGGGGAGTGGGTGGAAAAAGGAAAAAGGTCGACTCCGGAAATGTAGGTAATGGGTCAAGATCAAAGGTAGGAACAGTCGAATACATGCACACGTATAAACTGCATCATGCTACCATGCTAAAGAGCAGGAAAAATCTACATTTTCTAAGGTTGATAGGTTTATCCAAACAAGGTTGAAGTGATTCCGGTATCCAAGGTATAGGATATGGTCAGGAAACACAATGTAGGTTAGGTGCATGAACATTTAGGTATGTTCTGGTATACCCAAGGTAGGGTGAGGATAAACGGTCACGACAAGAGGCAAGGTAAGGTCATTAGGTCAATCAACACAGGTATAGTGTCGTAAGGTATAGCAAACACATGGGGTCAAAGGTCACTAGCGATGTTCCATATCTAAATATCTAGGTCATGGCATGGATAAGGCTGAGGTATGGGTAAAATAATGAGTCCCCAAAAGAGGATGAGGGTGGGTAGTAAAGGATGAGGTCAGGAGGGTGAGGTAAATAATTTTGGGGTAATGGTTAGGTGAGGGAAATGGAGGAATGGGTGGGGTAATAGGGTAAAATATGGGCCAGAGAGGGTGACCGATGCCAGTCAAGGGCAACTGACACCAGTATAGTGAAACTGACCATGGTAAGGTAAGGCACATGACCGATGTTGGTTAAGGGAAAACCAGCGTCAGTTAGGCCAGGTTTATTATAAAAAAAAAATCTATGTTTTTTTAATTCATTTGTCATATAGTGAATTGAGAAAATGAAAAAAGAGAGAGAAAAGGGGGAAAAGTGTCCAGATGGAACAAATTGTTGAGTTGGTAGTCTAGACAACGGGTGATTGGTTGGTGAGAGGTGGGTCCACATGATCGGTGCATGTGATTCAATTGGTTAGAGACCCAGGTGGAGATTTGGGTGATGGTAGAGGCCAGAGAGGAATCAGGCGGGCCACCGGTGCAGTGGTCAGATGAGCCACTGTGACGATGACAACATGATGAGGTAAGCATCCAATTCTAGTTATATTTGGTTAGATAGATTAGATGATTTGTAAATTGGTTTTTTTTTTGGGTGGGGGAAAAAATAAAATTTGGAAATGGGAGGTTAAATTGGGTAAAAGAGGAGGGGGAAGAGAGATAAGTGGGAGAGGAGGGGAGTTGATGAGGTGTAGGGGGAGGTGTAGGTGATTTTAGGTGGGAGAAGTGTTAGGGTGGTTTGTGTTTGAGAAAGGAGGGTTTGGAGGTCGAGGGTTTTCGCCAAGATAGTGACTGGCATTGGTCAGGTTTGGCCGGCGTCGGTAGGTTGTAGCTGGTATCGGTTATGAAATAGGTGACTGATGCTGGTTAAGGGGTGACCGGGGTCAGATAGAGAGAACTGACACCAGTCAGGCTTTAGGGGAGAAGGGGCCAAAAGTGCAACAGGTTGGGTGACTAAGAGGGGTAGGGGTAAAATAGGGTGTTGGAAAATTATAGGGGTCAATTATGGGTGTGATAAATGTAGATTAATGTGTTTTTTTGTATTATATGCAGGGGAGAGATCAGCTATGCATGTGGGAAAAGGTTCAACCCCTGCTCATGATAGTGTGTGGTGCAACGACCATTAAGGAGCTGCAGCATGTGGATGAGGTGGGCCTAAGTGGGGTCCGACGCTATCAGCATGCAGTCCGGAAGCCTATTTTGATGGTTGCACTCATTAATAGGTGGGATCCTGTGACCAAAACATTCCACCTACTGATGGGTGAGATCACTGTCACCATGGAGGATGTGTTCAGGATTCTATGGCTACCCATATTGGGTAGACAGGTCTACTCTATCTGCTCTGAGGCCTCGGAAGAGCTGATGCTTATGGAGTTTAGAAATGGGATGGCCAAGCTGACATTACATAGTTCCAGCATTCGCTATGGAGAGATATACCTATCCCATCCATAGGAGACAAGGCTAGTAGTTCTATTGATGGAGGCAGTGTGCTACTTTGCATTGCTAGATGTATAGGGTGGACGATTTCCTTGATAGTTGATGGGGGTACTACATGATATGATGATGGACCAGACTCACTTTTCCTGGGTGCTAGCATTCCTGGATATCACAGCGCTGCACATAGCATTATTTTCATCAATAATTTCCATCTACCTTTAGTTGAGATCCCATGGTCGTTTCACCCTACTTTCTGAACAAGAATCCTAGTCTTCACCTTGGTCTTGTCCATGACTTCAAAGCCCCATATGAGACCTAACCCCTTGAGTCAAACTTCTAACAAAAATATGAATCCCTCAAAAGGACATCTTTCTCTCTGCAATCACTGCTATAAATAGACTGCTCCCTCAAAGGACAGCTACATAAAGCCTTTCAAAAAAAAAAGAGTGAGATAATTTGAAGTTTCCCACATCGATCAGCTTCACGAAGACCTCAAGGAGTTAAATTCATCATCGCATATAGACTTCCCACATTGATTAGTCTATCTCCAATACAAGTCAAAATAGAGAATGTTTTAGTCATGGACTTGCCCATTGTGACCTCGGATCTCTTGCCCAAAGAGCATGACACCTCATACCATAAACAAACTTAAACACCTTTCACCTTTCTCACCATTCCCACTCCCATTTTCTACTGCCTCAAGGGACCTCTTGGAAACCAAGACATTTGGTGATCATGTGACTACTTTTCACCTTAGAACAATCAATCATACTATGTCCTTAGGGTCTTACATTCATCACCTCCTCCAAGGTATGATCTACTTGGTATGATCCTAACCAATCAGGTGGCATTATTTCCTCCTCTTATCTTTTGACCATCTTTATGTACGTTTTGATTACCTTATATAGGATTTGGTCCTCGACACTTACCTTTGGGGTATTATTCTTCTTTTGCCAAAATCAACATCACCTCTATCACTTTACCTATAACCCACCCACGACATGCCTAAAACATACTAACTCATTCTCATACCTCATTATATTCTTCCCTAGCTCATGGGAGAACTACATCAGCCTGAGGTCCCTTTTTCTCTAGGACTATGTAGGCAGCACTCCAAGGGCATGGGGCCCTTGGAGGCTAGCTTGGCCACTCCCTACCCTAACCAATTCACCTTTCATCTTCTTAATATTACATCATACCCCACTTAGTTTCCCTTTTATATCCCAAATTGGAAACTAAACCACATACATAACAAGTTGCTTAACATTTTAATCCTCATCACAACATACATTTATTATGACTACCATTTCTCTACCATCATCATACATATATTATAAAGCATCTTAACAATAGCCCATATTATCATTCATTCTACAAATTAATGAATCACAACCCCAACCACTTTAAAAATCAATCATGACTAAACCGACTTGACTCAACCATGCCTAAACCAAATTGACTCAACCATTCCTAAACCAACATGACTCAACCATGCCTATGACCTAACTCGATCCATGCCTAAACCAACCTGACTCGATCCATACCTAAACCAACCTGACTCAATCCATGCCTAACCAAACATGACTCGATCCATGCCTACAACCAACCTGACTCCATCATGCCTAACTCACCTAATTTACATCCATATCATAACAAAAACTCAAAATTATCATCAAAACACCAACAAATTAATCATCTTATGTATCTCTTCATATAAATAAATATGTGTCTCAATATAATGTACACATGATATCCAATCATGTCCATCATCTCAAAAAATTTGACACACAGGTCGATACTCAATACAAAATGTCATCAGCATGTAGGTCGGTATCATATACACTGAAACATTAAAATAATACAAAATCTCTTTGACATGCAGGCCAATATATGCTCAAAATAAACAAAAACTCTCATACATCCTCACTATCTTCAGCACGCATGCCGGTATATATCCAAAAAAATAACTATAATACATCAACAATCAAGAGCCATATCTCAGGCATCTCAGCGCACATCCTCCATATATGTGTTGCCTCTACCACCTTGGCCATAGCCTGGGTCCCTGTTGGTGCCTCACCAGGAGCTAGTCTCCATGAGCTAGTGGCCTCTCCATGATATGGCCTTAGAACTGGTGGAAAATGTTTCACTTGATTCTTAGACGTTTCTTTGAAATATTGATGAAACAGATAGGGTAATGGGCATAGGAGGAATACTTATTAGAATGTTGGTTGTTGGGTTGTTTTGTGTGTATGACTTCTGAATCCATAGCTGATCATGAGAGCTTCCTTTTGGCTAGGAGGAACTACCTAAAATGGAACACAAGACCACCAGAAAAAGTTAAACAATATGTGTAGTGAACTTCCTAACATGTGCTAGATCTGGGAAGTGTGAAACTTCCTAGACAGTTGTCAGTCCACTTCTTAATACAATTCAATGCTGGTAATGAAGTAAATCCTATTGTAATTGAAACTATTTAGGCATCTCATTAAAAACACAATAAGAAATGTCTAATCTAACATGCTAGGTTAAAATAATATCTGAAGGTCAAGTAGTTGGTTCTAGTTCACTACAAATCTGACAGAGGTCTCAGGAAGGTCACAGGTAATTAAGGGTGATGTGAGAATAGGTGGGTAGATCATTGTTCTGGGCTCTATTTGTAAATACAGAGACCGACGCCGGTTGGGGAGAACCGGTGCTGGTTACTATGGAAAATAGGGAATGCCATAGAATGAGCTTTGGGTCTCCCTTGTGATTACACAAAGGACTTGGTTGGCTAGAATGAGGTATTAGGTTGTTTGGGTGGGATTTGGTGAAGTTTTAATGGGTATGGAGGGGTGAGTGTTAATGGAGGTCAATGGGTGGCTAAGAGAACAAAGGATGATAATACAATGATGAAATGAATGAACCAAAGGAGTACAATGTTCTACTTACTTGGAATCTAGTTCTGGATGTTTGTGAGTCATGGATGAAGGTGCTTGTAATAGGTTGAATGTTTTTTAGGATCAAAAAATGTTGGAAAGCTCCTACATGGGCTGCATGTTCATTCCTTTTTGCTTGGTTAGATCAAATCTATGTTGGGTGATTGCTGGATGGTTTCTAGGTGAATTTTGGATGCCTGTGCAAGAGAAAATGATTGATCTCCTTCCTTGTATGTGTGTTCTCGCAGAAACTTGTTCTCAAAATATGTGATATCTCTCGGGAATCTGCCAATGTTATCAAACCTCGAAAATAAGGTTATTTTTGGGATTAAAAGGTGACTGATGGTGGTTCTGGATTAACCAGTGGTAGTGAGGGGTAACCGGCGTCAGTCAAGGTGGGATTTTCTAGGTTTGCTAAACTAGGAAAATTCCCTTGATTTTCTAGGATTTTGTGTCATTAACCCCCGAATTAGGATAGAATCTTCTTGTAAGCATGCATGAATGTGGTTAGAGGGAATGTAGGCATTGACTTTTAGGGTTTGGGTAAGTCTTAGTTAGTTATGGCAACGTACTAAGAATAGGTTTGAGGGTGAGTTGGCTTGATGAGGTGTCTAAATGAGGTGTATGTGTGGGTATTATCTAAATTAAGATATTTAAATAATAAATATTATGAGGATAATGAATAAATTTAATTAAATATATTAAATTAATATTAATGGGGTGAAAGGGGGTCATGGTTAGGTGAATGTGATGAAGGTATTTATTTGTCAAGGGATGAAAGGGGAGTGTGACCTAATTTTAGTGTCTACATTTTTCCCCTTTTTTTTGCATAGCTTGTATTAGTAAGCGACACTGACAAAAATAATATGTGGTGGCCCCATGTGTGGGTGAAGGTGATCCCCCTCAAACCAGGAACCGATGAGGCAGAAGGAAGAATTAGTGAGTGGTTTGATAAAAGGTAAATGTGAGAAAGGGAAAGGTGGGGAGTGGGTAGAAAAAGGAAAAAGGTCAACTTAGGCAATCTAGGTAATTGGTCCGGGTCAGAGGTAGGAACAGTCAAATGCACGCACATGTTTAAATTGCAGCACATTACTAGGTTAAAGAGCAGGCAAGCTCAACATCGTCTAAAGGTTGATAGGTTTATCTAAACAAGGTTGAAGTCATTCTAGTATCCAAGGTATAGGATATGGTCAGGAAACACAACGTAGGTTAGGTGCGGGAACATTTAGGTATGTTCCGGTACACAAAAGGTAGGGTCAGGATAAATGGTCACGGTAATAGGCGAGGTAAGGTCATTAGGTCAATAACACAAGTAACAATGCTGCAAGGTATAGTGAACACATGAGGAAAAAGATCACTAGTGATGGTCCAAGTCTAAATATCTAGGTCATGACACGGGTAAGGATGGGGTACGGGTAAAATAATGATTCCCCAAAGGAGAAAAAAGGTAGGTAGTAAATGATGAGGTCAGGAAGGTGAGGTAAATAGTCGGGGTAATGGTTGGGTGAGGTAAATGGTCAGGGTAGAGCGTAAGTTTGGAAAAAAAGGAGGGATAGGTGGGGTAATAGGGTAAAATGTTGGGTTTTGTGCAAGAGAGGGAGACTAATGCCGATTAGGGGTAACCGACACTGGTATAGTGCAAATGACTATGGTAAGGTAGGGAATGTGACCGATGCTGGTGAAGGTTAAACTAACATCGGTTAGGTCAGGTTTTTTATAAAAACAAAAAAAAGTTGTGTGTTTTGTTATTCATTTGTCTTATAGTGAAGTGAGAAAATGAAAAAAGAGAGAAAAAAGAGGGAAAAGTTTCTAGACGGAATGGAGTGTTGAGTTGGCAATCTGAACAGCAGGTGATTGGGTGGTGAGAGGTGGGTCCATATGATCGATGTGTGTGATTCAATTGGTTGGAGACGTAGGTGGAGATTAGGTGATGGCATAGGCCAAAGAGGGATCAGGCGGGCCACCGGTGCAGCGGCATGACGTGTCACCGTGACAACAGAAGCACGATGAGGTAAGCATCTAACTCTAGTTGTATTTGGTTAGATAGATTAGATGATTTACAAATTGGTTTTTTAGTTTTTGTTTTGGGTTGGGGAAAAAATAAAAAATTGGAAATGGGAGGGTAAAGTGGGTAAAATAGGAATGGTGAGAGAGATAAGTGGGAGAGGGGGGAGGGGATGAGGTGTAAGGGGAGGTGTAGGTGAGTTTAGGTGGGTAAAAGGGGCAAGGTGGGAGGTTTTTGAGAAAAGGGGGGTTTGGGGGTCATGGTTTTTCACCACGATAGTGACCGATGTCAGTCAGGTTTGGCTGGCATCGGTAGGGTGTAACTGGTATCGGTCATGAAATAAGAGACCTATGCTGGTTAAGGGGTGATCGGGGTTAGTTAGAGAGAACTTGCACCAGTCAGGATTTAGGGGAGAAGGGGCCAAAAGTGCCATAGGTTGGGTGACTGAGAGGGGTAGGGGTAAAATAGGGTGTTAGAAAATGATAGGGGGCAAGTATGGGTGTGATAAATGTAGATTAATGTGTTATTTGTATTGGATGTAGGGGAGAGATCAGATACGCATGCGGGACAGGGTTCCACCCCTGAGGAGCTACAACATGTGGATAAGATGGGCTTGAGTGTGGTCTGATGCTATTGGCATGCAGTCTGGTAGCCAAATTTGATGGTCACACTCATCGATAGATGGTATTCCATGACCAACATGTTCCACCTACCGACGGGTAAGATCACTGTCACCCTGGAGGATGTGTTTAGGATTATGTGGCTACCCATATTGGGTTTGCAAGTTTACTATATATCCTCTGAGGTATCAGAGGAGTTGATGCTGATGGTTTTTGGAGAGGGGATGGCTGAGCTAACATTCCATAGTGCCAATATTTGCTATGGAGAGATATACCTAGCCCATCTAGAGGAGATGAGGCTAGTAGTTCTATTAATGGAGGCAGTGTGCTGCTTTGCACTACCAGATGTAGAGGGTGGGTGGTTTACCTGATCCTTGATGGGGGGATTACATGACATGATGATAGATCAGACCCACTTTTCTTGGGTGCTAGTGTTCCTGGTGTAACTATACAGGGAGTTATGGGCATATGGGTAGCTGCACACATCCAGCCTGTGTTGTACCTTTTTACTTCATTACTGGGCTTATGAGCACATAATTTTTGTGCATCTAGTGGGCATGTCCCAGGCTGATGAATATCCACTGAGATTGGTGTGGGTGGGTTATAGGTAATGGGTGCCTACTATTGGACAACAGAGATTAGACAGGCCCACACATGATGTGGCCTATTTCCGACATTTATTGGAGGGTTTTTTCGGAGTGGACATCATATAGAGGCTGTTTATGGGATTCCCCTCATATAGGCATATGCACAAGAGCTAGCTGAGCTCCAACTATTGAGATGGATATAGGGTCACCATGCCGGGGAGCACGAGATGATCCCAGTTGATAGAGTCAGGTGGCAGTTTGGGCTGTTATAGGACGTATGTCTACACTTCCCATAGTATAGGAGATCTAACATGGAGAGGCTCTTACCACTACCACAACCTACAATTCCCATAGGGTAGGAGGAGCAGGCAGTGGACCGGGGGATAGATAATATTGGGTTCACAAATAGGTATAAATAGTGGTGGGTGGCTCATTTATGAGCCGTACCACCCAGACTGAGGAAGCTGGATCTAGCCACCATCACGGTGTAGAGAGGTGCCCTACAGAGGCAGGTGGCTACTCTGATTACCTATTTGGTTATGGTGTAGACACATCTTGTGAGCTTAGAGGAAGAGGTAGCAGAGCTACATGTATAGATGGCCAGTCTACAGACCCAGATGGCTGGTGGTGGGGATGGAGACAAAGATGAGGATGATGGTTAGGTGGCGGCCTCACAGGCATAGGTGACAGGGTTACAGGGCCAGTTGGCCATAGCTCAGGCATAGATTAGGGCCTTACAAGCCCAAATATAGGCACAAGGGTAGAGGACACCACCACAGGCACCGGGACAGGGTCCTAGTTCATAGGAAGGAGCGGGACAAGGTCCCGCAAGACAGGTACAAGGGCCAAGGCCTATAGGACCACCATAGACTGTGCCTATATCTAGGTTATGGTATGCTCTAGGTGAGGCCAGATACTGCCAAGACCAGTTGATGGTGTCCGGGATAGATTTCCTATCCTATGGAGAGTATCAGGCACAACAAGCCTTGAGTGAGAGGACTAGATCCCGCACTCACATTGTAGAGATCACAGGGAGTCATCAAGCTTCGAGGCCAGCTCTAGGTGAGGTGCTAGTAGGGATCCAAGTTGGGCCTGAGGAGGTAGAGGTTACATGTAACACAAATATTGAGGATGTGTGCCGAGATGCCTGAGATACGACACCTGATTGTTGATGTATTATAGTTATTTTTTGGATATATATCGGCCTGCACGCCGAAGATAGTGAGGATGTATGAGAGTTTTTTTATATTTTGAGCATATACTGGCCTGGGTGCCAAAGAGATTTTGTATTGGTTTATTGTTTTAGTGTATATGATATCGGCCTATGTGCCGATGACATTTTGTATTGAGTATCAGCTTGCGTGCTAAAAATTTTGAGATGATGGACATGATTAGATATCCTTTGTACATTGTATTGAAACACATATTAATGTATATGATGAGATACATGAGATAATTGATTTGTTGGTATTTTGATGAGATTTTTGAGTTGTTGTTGTGATATGGATGTAAATTAGGTGAGTTAGGCATGATGGAGTCAGGTTGGTTGTAGGCATGGATCAAGTCAGGTTTGGTTAGGCATGGATTGAGTTAGGTTGGTTTAGGTATGGATCAAGTCAGGTTGGTTTAGGCATGGATCGAGTCAGGTCATAGGCATGATTGAATCAAGTTGGTTTAGGCATGATTGATTTTTAAAGTGGTTGGGGTTGTGATTCATTAATTTGTATAATGAATGATAATATGGGCTATTGTTAAGATGCTTTATAATATATGTATGATGATGGTATAGAAATGGTAGTCGTAATAAATGTATGTTGTGATGAGGATTAAAATGTTAAGAAAATTGTTATGTATGTAGTTTAGTTTCCAATTTGGGATATAAAAGGGAAACTAAGTGGGGTATGATGTAATGTGAGGAAGATGAAAGATGAATTGGTTAGGGTAGGGAGTGGCTGAGCTAACCTCTAAGAGCCCCATGCACTCGGAGTGCTACCTACATAGTCCTGACGAAAAAGGGACCTCAGGATGATGTAGTTCTCCCATAAGCTAGGGAAAAATATGAGCGGGTATGAAAATGAGTTAGTAGGATTTAGGCATGTTATGGGTTTAGGTCTGTTAGGTGTGGGTGGGTTATAGGTAAAGTGATATAGGTGATGTCGATTGTGGCAAAAGAAGAAGATTACCCCAAAGGTAAGTGTCAAAGACCAAATCCTATCTAAGGTAATCAAAATGTAAATAAAGATGGTCAAAAGATAAGAGGTGGCAATAAAGCCACTTGATTGGTTAGGATTAGACCAAATAGATCATACCTTTGAGGAGGTGATGAACATAAGACCCTAAAGACATTGCACGATTGATTATTCTAAGGTAAAAAGTAGTCACATGATCACCAAATGTCTTGGTTTCCAAGAGGTCGCTTGAGGTAGTAAGAAATGGGAGTGGGAATGGTGAGAAGGGTGAAAGGTAGTTAATTTTTTATATTGTATGAGGTGGCATGCTCTTTGGCAAGAGATCTGAGGTCACAATGGGCAAGTCCATGATTAAAAAGTTCTCTGTTTCGACTTGTATTGGAGATTGACTGATCAATGTGGGAAGTCTATATGGAATGATGAATTTTACTCCTTGAGGTCTTCATGAAGCTGATCGATGCGGGAAGCTTCAAATTCTCTCGCTTATTTTTTTTGAAACACTTTACATAGTTTTCCTTCAAGGGAGCAGTCTATTTGCAGTAGCAATTGTGGAGAGGAAGATTTTCTTTTGAGGGAGTTATATTTTTGTTAGAAGTTTGACTCAAGGAGTTGGGTCCCATGTGGGGCTTTGAAGTCATGGACAAGACCAAGGTGAAGAATAGTATACTTGTTCAAAAAGCAGGGTGAAATGACCATGGGATTTCATCTAAATGTAGACAAAAAGTATCTATGAGAATCATGATATGTGTAGCGCCGTGGTACACACATTCAAGGTAAGATAACAAGTGATGGGTACTCACATGATTATTGTTTAATCATTGGTGAGGTGTATGAAGTGGATAGCAGTCAAGGGACGAGCATGGACAGAAGAAAAAGGTGAGGTAGGACTAAAAGTCAACAATAGAATGGTTGAAGATGCAAGGCATTAAGGGGTTCAGGTTCAAGTTTACCATCAAGTGAAGATAAACGATAAGCACCGGATCCATAAGTATGAGTCATGATGTATGGTCCAAGCCAATTAGGAGAAAATTTTCCTCGTTTACTTTTTTATGCTTTGGTTATGTGTTGATTTTCTTTCAGGACCAGGTCACCAACTTTGAAGGCTCATTCATGGAAACATTTGTCTTAGGCACATTTGATACGTTTTTGGTAAACTTGAAGGTGATGAAGAGTGTTAAGATGAAGTTTGTATAATAACTCAAGTTGTGCTAAATGGTCCTGACAAAAGTCATCATCAGTGAGCATGTCATGGAGATGAATGTAGAGTGAGGGAAGCTATACTTCGAGAGGTAGAAAAACCTCTGTACCGTAGACCATAGAAAAGGGTGTGGCAGAAGTGGAAGTGCGAATACTGGTGCGGTATGCCCATAGGGAAAAATGAATGTGCATATGCTAATCCTTCCCAATATCATTAACCACTTTCATGAGAATTTTGTTTAGGGTTTTGTTAGTGGATTCAACTTGGCCATTGGTTTTTCGGTAATAAGGTGACGAAAAACTTAGCTAAATGCCAAAGGCATCGCAAAGTTTTTATAATGTTTTGTTTTTGAATTGTTTTTCGTTTTCAGTAATGAGGTGATGAGGAACACCAAAGTGAAAAATGATGTGATGATTGATGAGCTCACATATTTTCTTGGCTTTTGTGGAGATGAGTGGCATGAATTTCACCCATTTTTTGTAGTATTCAGTAGCAATGATGATCCATTGATGGCACTTGGAAGAATGGGGGTTGATCTCTTCGAAAAGATCCAAACCCCATTAAGAGAAGGGCCAAATCTCACGGGAGATCTGTAAGGCATGACTGGGTGTATGATGAAGGTTGGCGTGTTTTTGGAATTTTATGCAATGTTTGACGTAAGGTTAAGGGTCGGCCATTAATAGCCTAGGTGAAGGATACACTCAGCAAAAACAAGGAAATTGAAGTGACCTCCACATATGCCATCATTAACTTCCTTAATGGTATAAGGAATTTCAGAACTCGTGAGGCATTGTAAGAGAATACCATCAAAGCCATGCTTATAGAGGAGGCCCCCCATGATGACATAATGAGAGACCCTTTTAAGGAAGGCGCATTATATGTTACGAGTGAGATCAGGGGGTAAGATGGAGAGAGAAAGATAGTTGGAGTATTGTTTATACCAAAGGTCACTTGGGTTAGGGGTGACGGTTCCAATGGAGAAAACATTGCAAGGTAAGTAGGAGGGTGATTGGAGTCATTGTACGGTGACAAATATTTTAGAATTGGTGGGCGGAGTGGGTATTTGAGAAGCTAAGCAAGCCATGGTATCTGTAAATTTGTTGGTTGAACAAGGGACAGTTTGAAGGATGTAACGGTCAAAGGTGGTCAAAAGTATGTCTACATGATGTTTATAATTTTGAAGTATCTCATTACTACATTATTATATACCATTGAATTGGTTTATAACTAATTGAGAATTACCAAAGATGTTGATTGATTTAAAATCTAGGGCATAGGCAGCTTAGAGACCTAATACGAGTGCTTTGTATTTGGTGATGTTGTTTGTACAATCAAAATCTAGTTTTAAAGACAAAGGCATGGCTTCACCATCAAGCAGAATGAGGATAATACCAGCCCCCCCCCCCCCCCCCCCCCCATGCTGACACTTGGAACCAATGAAGAAGAGTGTCATATGGTAAGTGGGTTTTTCCAAGGAAAGGGTAGCAATTGAATCATCTGGAAATTCAAAATTAGAGGGTTGATCCCTAGTAATAGGTGCGTCGACCAATTGATCAGCAATAGCTTGGCCCTTGATGGAATTTTGATGAATTAATTTGAGGTCGAGGTTAGCTAAAAGCATAAGCTAGCTTATAAGACACTGATTTTGATAAGACTTGGCATAGATGAAGTATAAGGGGTCGGTGTTGGTCACAACATAGGTTTTGTGGTTGAACAGGTAATGGCGGAGTTTTGTGGCAATGAAAACTAAGACTAAACAATTTTTTTAGGATGGGTGTATCGGGTTTCGTATTCCAAAAGAGTACGGATTATGTAATAAATCACCTTTTTCCTGTGTTGTTCATCACGATGAGTGAGCATGGCTCCCAAGGAGTGATCTGTAGCTGAAATGTATAGGTAGAAAGGTTGATCTTCTTTAGGTGGAATGAGTACGGGTTGTTGGAGAAGGTATTGTTTTAGGGCCTCAAAAGATTTGGGGAATTCATCATCCTATTTAAAGGAGACATCCTTCTTGAGCAGATGATGAAATAGTTAGCAATGATCAAATAATTGTGAAATAAAATGGTGAATAAACTGCAACTTACCTTGCAGGCTATAGAGTTCTCTAAGGTTAGTAGGCAGAGTAATTTTGAGAATGGCCTTGAATTTAGTAGGGACAACTTCTATACCATGTAGGGAAACGCTAAAGCCCAGGAGTTTTCCTAAGAGGACTGCGAAGACACATTTCTTATGCTGAAGGCAAAGGCAATATTTAATGAGATGGTCAAAAAAGGTTTGTAGGATGACAAGGTGCTTGCAGCGGCATTTAGATTTGGCCAGGAGATCATCCATGTAATCTTCCAATATAGGATGCATGATATCATGGAATATGTAAGTCATAGCCCGCTGATATGTGGCACCAACTTTTTTAAGGCCAAAAGACATGACTTGATAGCAGAAGGTCCCCCAAGGGGTGATGAATGTGGTTTTATATTGATCCTCTGGGGCAAGTAGGATTTGGTTATAACCCAAGAAGCCATCCATGAGTGATAGAATATCATGACCAGCGGTAAGGTCAACTAGTTGGTCAATACTGGGTAAGGGGAAGTCATCTTTTGGGTAGGTGAGGTTGAGGTCACAAAAATTTGTGAAAATGCAGAGTCCCCCTGTCACCTTAGTAACAAGGAAAATGTTAGAAATCCAACGAGGATAATCAACGGGTAATATGAAGGAAACAAAAAGAAGGTGCTGAAGTTTTTCATTGATGAGAAGGGCAATGTGAGGGTGCATTTTCTTCAGCATTTTTTTAATGGGTTTGGCATCGGGAATGATTATGATATTGTGGAACACTATGGTGGGGTAAATACCGGGCATGTCTGCCTAAGACCAAGCAAAAGTGTGGTTATGATCTTTGAGAAAATAAGTCATGGCTTCCTATTCAGCAACATCCAAAGATTGGCCGATCTTTAGGATGTGCGGGTCATCCTGAGTATGAATGTTGATTTCAATAGTGTTGGTCTGAAAATCTTTCGCTTGGGCAGATCTATGGATAAACGAGCCAACAGTGTGCAGGGAAAAGCCCCTCTTTGAGTCAGCAAAGTGAAACTAGTTTATTGTTATTCTACCAGCAGGAATCTATGCAAGTCTCACAGATTCTGCCTTCGGGGGTTTGGGATCTCATCCCAGTAGGTTTATTTCTGACTGCGAAAAGAAAGGAATGAAAGAGAGGAGGTAGAAAGAACAGGTCCGAAGGGAGAAAAGAAATGAATTCCAAAGCAGAAAGGTCAGAAGATTTATGTTTTTGGGTTGGTAGTAAACAGAGCCAAACCTACTTGCATAAATAAACAAAGCAATACTGATGAGCAAATGACAGAAAAGTAGATATGAATCTAACAGAATAAACACGTGTAGATCTAACATAAGAAAGTTCTGACACATAACACAGGTATTCAACACAAAGTCTCAATGTTTGTATTACTATTTTCTTCTGTTACAAGAAAGCTCAAAGTCTTTCTCTCCTCACTTCTATTTTCATCTAAAAAATGTTCACCCTCGAATACAACAAGTATTCCAATATATATAGAAGAGGAGAAGAAAAAAAAAAGGCAAAAGGGAGAAAACCACCTATTTACAAAGATATTTACAAAATATCTAAAAGTCATGTTGACTTTTGACAACTTGATGGATGACATCATCCCATGATGTAACATGGATGATGTCATCATTTGTGCCAACATACTTTAGACATTTCAACAAGAAAGTCGAAGAAGAGAGAGAAGAAGAAGAAGAAGAAGCTACTCATCATCATCATCCTGCGGCCGAAAGGGGGTAGCCTGCTTTTGATGTTGCTCAGGTGATGAGATATGGAACTGAGCGCAGTATTCCAAATACTTGTTAATTATTGGCCCAAGTTGATCCTGAGAAGGATCCTTGTGCCTATCACTTATTGCCTCACAAGTCTCCCGCTCATCTATAAGCTTCTCCGGGAGTTTGGAAAAGTCCTTCTCCGCCTCAATGAGGAACCCGACGAAGTCCCTACAGGCCAGCAGGTTGTTGATAGATTCAGTGTCAAATGTGACCTCTGGCCCCGTTCCTTGAGAAGCGATCTCCTTGAAGATCCGGATGGTTTCATCAGCTGTCCTTAAGGTAAAGGAAGGAGTGAGCAACCCTGGAGACATGTTGAGAAGAATTCGCTCCATTTGATGCATTGTATCCAGGGCCTCCTCCTTTACTTTGTCAATCTTTTCTAGAATAAATTCTAGCTGATCCACCCGATAGTCCAGAGTGGACATGATTTTGTTGAGGGCCCTTGGATGGCCGAAGATGCCGAACTTGACCAGATCTTCAACTGAACAGTCGAACATTTGTTGGAAGGCCTCGTGCTGCAGTCTAGCATGTTCCAACTCTTCTGATATGGGCCCTGCTAACGCTTGGAGTTCTTTATTCACCTTACTGATATTTAGGTATAAGTCAGAGAACTTGGTGATCACTTTTTCACTGTCTTTGAGGATTTGGCTCCTCCAAGCGGAAACGGCCATACCCTACTCACCGATCTTTGCATATTCATTGATTTTCTCCTGGCTGAGAAGCTCAGAAGTCTCAGCGGCAGTTGTGGGAGGCGCACTACCCATCTTCTGTAAGGCTTGGAGCAGATATTTGTTTTGCTCTTTTAGTAGCCTTTTCTCTTCTTTCGTCTCTTGATGCTTTTGACAGAGGGCATCAACCGCGGAAAGAGCTTCCCCCTAGAGAATTTCAGAAGATGTCCCCATTGTGACTTGGGTCACAGTGAAATCTTTCGGAGACAGATTATTTTTCTCTTTGAGGGGATCGGGGTATGTAATTTCCATGATTCTCTCACCTGCAGCACTTTTAGAGAAGTGTGTAACAGGATTCTGCTTCTTTTCCCCTTTGGCTGGGATCACTGAAAAGTCCATCGGAGCGATGGGAACTTTCCTCTTTTGTTGGCTTAGCTGCTGAGAGATCCAGACCGGTCCTATGGAAGAAGGACCAGAGACAGAGGAGGAGGCAGCTACAGTAGAAGAGGGGAAAAATGTGGAGACACGCGGCGGCGGCATTGAGAGAATAGCCGAAGAAGTGTCCACGGGAGGAAGGGAAACTGCAGCTGCGGAAGACATAGGAAGGGAAGGGAGCCCGGAGATGAGGGAAGAAAAGGAGGAGGACAGATCAGCGAGGGAGGAGAAGATAGATGAAGAAGCAGGGGAAAGAGTAGAAGAAGGGACAGAGGACACGACCAAAGGGATGGTCGCTTGAGTCTCTCGAGGAGGGGAAGGAAGAGAAGAAGAAGGGATAGAAGGGACCTCTGTTGTGGTAGCAATGCCGACATCCTGAGTGGATGGGCCAATTGGAACTTCCTCTTCTGCTTCTTTCTCTAGTGTGACCAGAGATATTACCTACTCGGGTGCTGCGGAAGGAGGATTCTCAGGGGCTTCTTCCTGAATGGTGTTGGATTCACCTTCTACACCTTTGCCTTTAAGCTGCTTCTTGGATCGTGAAGGTGCGTTGCCCAATGGGGAGGTTGTGAAATCAACCCCGAGGTAGATTAGGCCGTTCATCCGGCACCAATGTTCTATCCTCCGTAAACTATCCTTGACCCTCTCCTCAATTGTCTGAGGAGCTTTAGTTCTATCAATGGCCGGGAAGGGCCAATCGTCCCCATCTGTATCATTATATACCTTGTCTACTTCATCTTCTGTTGTTTGGTAGCCTTTGGGGACAATGGCTACCCCATATTGGATGATTTCGGCCAATGCTAGGTGAGAATGATCCTTTCTTCTGAGCTCTACCTCATGGAGGACGTCAATATAAATATCCTCGATCTGAGGAACATGGATCGGATCAAGCTTCGCTCTTGGCAGGCAGCCCCTTGGGTCGAAGGTAGGCCTGGCTGGGAAGTCATGCTTCAAATTGAGTAACTCCAGCTCTGCAAACATTTCCTTCGCCTTGTGGTGGGTAGAGCATGTGTATCGGCCCACTGTGAGGGGGAAAGGAGTTCCATCCTTCTTTCTTTTAAGGCATTTTTCGTGGTATGTGACCAGCTGCCTTGATAGTTCCAGCAGAATCAACTTAGGCCCAGCATACCTTGGTAGCCTGGTTGGCTCTCCCAAAAAGTTGGCAGCCCTTAGATAGGTGAATGTAGGAAATTGGGTGAACAGGGCTCCCCATTTCTCCATGGCTGCCACTATGTTTTTGGTTGTACGACTATGAGTCATATTCGGCCTCAGCAGGCAGATGATGTGATAGAAAAACACATCGTTAACTTTTGTGAACTGGCAGATGCTATTCTCCAGCCTTAATTCTGGATAATACTCGTATATTTTGACCTGAGGCCAAACTCCACTCCGGGTTAGGCCTGGATAATCCCTCTCTGACGCTGCAGCGTAGACCACGTAGGAGTTCATATGGAATACTCCCGTTGTGCTGAATTGTTGTAGTTGTTCGGAGATGGTGTTGCTTATAATTTCTCCCCAGCAAAAGCGCTGATCAGGAAAATTCTTGTTCATTGTTTCCAAGTAGCGCAACATCCATTTATGGAAGTAATGGGCGTCAGAAATCCCGAAGACCCTACTCAGGAAGGTGATGGTATCGCTGAGCTCTTCTGAGAAGTCACTGCGGTGGATGATTTGGGGCCACCGGGTTACCACCTTCTTATTTTTCAGATATACTTCGTTCATTAGCTGCATACATTGGTCTTCATTGTCTTCCCAGGCCTTGATGCACTCTGCTTGGCTAACGGCCACAAAGTGCCGGTGGTGAGGGATGCCGAGTATGATCTCAAAATGACGGGCAGTGAGGTTAATGACTACCTCGCCCTTACTGTTTTCGACACATCTTGTGTCTTTGTTGTAACACTGGGAAACCACCATCATAAATTCATTGTTGACGGCGCTGACGGGGATTCCTCCGGCGAAGTGCAGGGCACTGCCTATTAGTTTGTCCATCCATGGACTCCTTGTAACTTTCTGAGTTCTATCCCATAATTCCTCCATGTCGATATGCCCCAATTCTGAGTCTCTGACGTCCATGCTGCATTCGGCCTGTGACTCGGGCATTCTGACCCTTTGATATTTGTACTTCATCTCTTCCTCTGTAAGCTTGGCCTTTCCTTTTGGTTTGGTGGGTCTCCTGCTGGATGTAGACATATGTTCTTTCGAACTCAGTTGCTGATCTGCATGAAGAAGAAGCGAGACCCAATCTGAAAAGGTTTAATTAGCCATTTGATCTTCCATTGGAATGTTAGCAGAAGAAAGAGTTAGATATTTTCAGGCCCAGGGCGCAGGAAAATTACAGCTTACAGGGCTAAAATAGGTAAGGCGCATAGGAAGAGGATGTTGCAAAGGTTAAACTGGCGCCAAAGGTGCATGGCGCATGCATACTGCAGAGTGCATTTCAGTAAAGGGCACATGAAAGTTGAGTGTTGCATGGAGACAGGATGCACCAAAGGTGCATGGACTTTTCATGTTACATTGTGATTTGGTGCGCCCTTTGGTGCATGGGAAAAGTGTGTAATAGGAACTTTTCGTGCGCCAAAGGAAATATGGCACAGCACACGGAGGGTTTGCACAACACGAATGTTACAGTAAGGAGGGACGCGCCTGCGCTTTTACTTGGCGCAGATAAAGCTTGTGCTGCATGGGTGCGGGGTGCGCCATTGGCGCATGGAAAAGTGATGCAGCAAGGAAGGTCGGCGTGCCTTTGGGGCGCAAGTTCAGCGCTTGTAGCATATGGAAGAGGCGCGCCTTGAGGGCGCAGAAGTTAATGATGTAGCAGGCAAGATGGGTGTGCCATTGGTGCAGTTTTTAGTTATGCTGCAGGGGGAACAGATGCGCCATGGGTGCGCAACTGTTTATAATGTTGCATGACGCGCTGGTGCGCCAAAAGGGAAAAACAGAGTTTTTCACATGGTTCGGCCCTTTTTTCTTCCAAGGTTGTTTTGGAATATACAATGGTTCAATCAAAAGGGGTTTAGACTATGCCCTCAAAATAACATCTTCCTCCAGCAGATCTGGAAAGATGAAAATAAGGAAAGAAAGCACGTGGGGGGGGGCTAGCTCAAAAGATGTATTCAAAAACCAACCAGTAAGCACAAAGAACCAAAAAACAAATCACATGGAAGAGATAAGAGAGCACTTACCCAGATAAATAGAGGAAACCTAGAAAACGGGTCCACAACGCGTTGAAAACGATGAGGCAGAGGCTGACAGGCTCAGAAAAATCACGCGCTCAGTGAATAGTGAAAATGACATTTTGGGCACGCAAACACATATATATAGGTGAGCTGGTCATAAATGCGCCACCCACTTTTTGAAAAGCGCATGAAAATTGTTGTCGACAGGGAAAATCATGCGCCCTTTGGCGCATGGAAACATTTTCGAGCAGGAAATTAAGTGCACCTTTGGCGCACCAAAAGCTATGTCGACACGGGATTATGTGCGTTCTTTGGCGCACCAAAAAGGGGCGCAACAAACATTGTGACAACACAGGCGCATGCACCTTGGCACATGCAGGGAAGGCTCAACAAGCTTTGGCGCACCAAAAGGTGTGTTGACACTGAAAATCATGCACCAAAGGTTTTAAAGGGGGCGCACCAAAAGTTGGTGTTACACAGCAATTTCATGCGCCCAGCCAAAAAAGGCTCAAAAGACAAGTTCGATAAACTAGATTTCCTAGGAAGGGATTTTTTAACGTTTCAAATGCAAGGGATCCCTAACGAGGGATCGGAACAAAATTTCAATATGGTTATTGGTAAAATTGCCCTTGTCAATCTTACGGGAAACAGATAGTCGATTCATTCAACATGGTTTTCATCTCAGAGGGTAACGAATGATGAATATATGAGTCTTCTACACCAAGGTAGGTGAGTATAGATTCATCATCCTAACATTGAATGACGTTAATTGAGGGTGCATCATCATCAATCATTTCAGGATATAGGAAGGGAAGAGAGGAAGGAGCCTCGCCCACACGTTGATAAGTCAAAGGCCCCAAGGAGATGGTGTTTATGAAAAAAAAAGTTAGGAGGGATAGATTCTAGATCCATCGACTCTGTCAGTGAAGGCGGTGATGAAAGTGGAGCAGGTGAAGAAGGTGGAGAAGGGATGATGTCCTTGATGAGTTCAATGCAGGCCTATTTGGTAGGTGGTTCAAGAAAGCCAATTCCACTACGATCGTTATGTTTGTGGGTGGTACATAGAATAATGGTATCACGACCTTACTCATAAAAGCCAAAACCAAAACCATTTCATGCAAATTGGTGTAGGAAGGTGTGGGAAAAATAATGATTGGTGAGAGACTAGAATTCAACGGAAAATGGGTGGGTTTGTGACGGTGGTTTGGGTGTGTATATGGTAGTATTAAGTCCCACATAGGTGAGACTAGTACAAATATGAGGAGGACAATAAATGAGGCATTCTCCTATGTGGTGATCATAGCGAGGGTGTTGGTGAAGACTTCCATACTCTTGTGGAGTAAGGAATGTGTTAACACTATATAGGTGGTATTCCCCAGAGTGAGGCATTGAAAAACACCTTCCAAGGGATCGGTGGTTGGTATGTGGGTAGTAGAAATAGATGATGTGTGAGAGGTCAATGCGGAGGTGGAGTTAATGGATTAGGAGATTAATGGGTTGGCCGTGGAGGTTGTGGCAGTGGTAGGAATAGAGGAGGCATGTGCGGTTGAGGTAGTGATTATACTATTAAGCAGAGGTGTAGGTGAAGCGGTAGTGGTCGTAGAGGATTTAATGGGTATGAGCACATCATTGGGTTGGTAGAGCATGTTGTATGTTTTGAAAGGTTATGGATCAGTTGGGATAGTGTAGGTGTGTCCCTCATGTTCAAACTTTACACAATGATGCAAAGTGGAATGAACACAACCCATGACATGAATCCAGGGTCTGCCAAGCAACAAGTTATATTGAAATTCCCCCTTCAAGATGTAGAATAGCTTTGGAATAGTGCGGGGGCCATGCGAATGTGGAGGATGATGGTTCCTAGTGTAGAGGTGTTAGCATCATTGAATGAACACAACATAACAAGATGTTTATGCATGTAATTATCAGGTATGCACATTTGAGCGAATGCATGGGATGAAATGATGTTAATGGTAGTTCCCCCATCAATCATTACACGTCATACACATATATCATTGATGTGGATAGAGATGAAGAGGGTTGGGTCTGGGTCATTTTTTTGGTGTGGTGTAATCTCTTCCTCTGAGAAGCTAAGGGAGGCTATTTGTTGAGTGGGGTGAGGTGTGGATAAAGGTGGTAATTTGGTGAGAGAGGCTACATGATGGGGTGTGATAATGGAGGCTACAGGTGTAGGGTTATTAGGTAAAACCTCAATAGATTTAATAACCTCCATGAGAGCTTGATGATGGGATCGTGAGGTTTGGATGAGGTCATATAGGGACATTTTGAGGGGAGATTGGTTTAATTGTTTGAGCATGGTGCAATGTGTGACCCCATTAGAAATAGGTTATGTGGGTCTGTTGATAGTAATCTTAGGTGTCGGTGTAGATGGTATGTTGGGTATAGGATTGGTTGGTGGGTTAGTTTCATTTTCCTTAGCTTTATCCTTCTAAGCATGGGTAGTAATGTGGATCATGTTGATCTGAGGGGAGTTAACAAATGGAGAAGGTGTAGGGTCAGTGGTATAACGACATGATGGAAAAAACCTATCAGAGGAGAAAAACCTTGTGAGGTGAGCTAGGCACAACGACATCTGGGTAATGGTGTGGCAAGTTCTCTAATGTGAACCATGTTAATTTCAAATCTTAGAGGTGGGTTTAGGAGTTGTGGTGGTGGAGGTCATGGTTGTTGAGTGGGCAGTGAAGGAAGGAGTATGGGAATGGGTTTCAATGAAGTAGTGTCCTCATCGAGAAGGTCATCATTGTCAAAGTTGGCTTCCGGAGGACACAACTGGATAAGGATGGTTTTCAAGGCCTTGCAGTTCTCCACATCGTGCCCTGGTACACAATGTTAGGCACCAATTTTAGTGTCATCAAACCCTTTTGGCATGGGTTTGAGGGGGTCGTAAGGTGTGAGTGGTGGTAATGTGATAACACAACTCTTAAGGAGGTTGGTCAATAATTTTGCATAGGACCCCACTAGTGGATCAAAATGGGAAGTGAAAGTGGGTTTGGGTGTAGGTATGGCTGATTGTTGAGGAACGGTCCTTATAGGAGGGGGAGTGGGTTGAGCCATGGTTTTGGATGCTAGATTAGTCTTGGGTGTTGGTCATGTTTTTTTAGGTAGGGGTATGGTAGATGAATGGGTAGGAGGGTGTATGGTTGGTTTGACTACCTTATTAGAGGGTTGTGGATTTTGTTTTTGTGTTGCACCTTCTTGGGTAAAGGTGATATGGGTGTACGAGATCTAGAGGGAAAATTAGATGGGGGAAGAGGGTGAGTTACCCACAGGGATAATGGAGGTGCTATGAAGGTAGATGATGCGGGTTAAGTAGGGGGTGTGAGAGACAGAGACTGAAGTGTAGTGGGTAATGAAGAATTTACTGAGGTTATTGAAGGTATAGGTGATAAAGATGCTACATGTATAGGTGTAAATCATGTTGGGCACTTGGGTAGGTTAGAGGTTTGCGAGGAAGGAGTGGGTTGTTGTTTTGTTGGTTTATTGATGGGTGGAGGTTTCCTAACCATCCTGGGAAGTTGAGGTCCTAAGATGGACGGGACAGGTGCAGGTGTGATTGGCGTAGTTAGGGTATGAGTTCTATGGGTTTGGTTCTTCTATTTGGGTGTCAGAGTAGGTGTGGTGTTGAATTTGGAGGATGTAGCTAAATCCTATTTGATAGGTGGATGAGTAAGGCTGGTGGTTGGGGTGACCCCTAAGGTAGTGATAGGGTTAGTCGAGGAAGATGATGTAGGTGCGGGTTTGGATTTAGATGTAGGTTGGGTTATGGGTAAGGGTATGCGTTGAGTTATGATAGGTGTCATGGAAGAAGTTGTGATAGAGGTGGTTGTGTTTTGTTCGATTGTTCAAAATATTTTTGGGTAGATAGTGGAAGTATCAGTAAACAACATTTGCATTTGTGTTGAAACAGGAAGCAGAAGATGCCCCCATAATAAGGCTCTGTCCACATAATCTAGGCAATCGGTTAAATGTGAGAATGACACATCTGTAGATGATGTTCATGAGGACCTAATGGCTATTACTATAAAATGTGTCTTAGAGATGGGAAATTCGTTAGCTTTAGCTTACGTGGGTAAGAGATCTGAAAGTAGGTTTGTAGGATCTTGGGTAGCCGATGGTTAATGCTCACCAAGAGGTAAAGGTATCATAATTGGGTCTATGATAGGTGGAGGAGATGATGGGTGCTCCTCTATAAGTGGAGGAGATTATGGGTGCCCCTCTGTAGGTTGATGAGATGATGGGTGCTCCTCCATGGGTGGATGAGGTAAACAAGTATCCTCCATGGAGTGAAGAAGTATTGTGGGTGTCAGTTCTCTAGGTGGAGAAGCCAAAGGTGAAATAGTCTCGATATTAGTGAATGGCTCCATGAGTGAGGAAGGAGGTGAAAGGTGTTCCTCTATGGGTGGAGGAATAGGTGAGGTGTGTTCCAATGCAAAAGAAGGAATTCGGGCTAGAATTTCCTCTATGGAAGGAATATGAGGGAATTGGGAAGTAACGGGTGCTTCATTGAAAAATAGCGTGGACCTCATGGGTATGGCCATCATGAGTTGAGATCTCACTAGTTTGATAAGACAAAGGGGCATGACTGGTAAAGGGTTTCTTGAAGATATGTAGGTTTTTATTGGCGGGTGTGTTAGGATTATCTAGAGTTAACTCACCTTTCTCGAGAATTTCTTAGAAAATATTTTTGAAAGTGATGTAATTGCCATCACTATGACCCTTTACTCGATGATAGTTATGAAATTTTTGCTCTTTATACCATGCAGACATGGGGCGAGTAGGTTCAAAACTGGTGTGTGGTTTTATAGGCAGAAGGGTGATGGCCCCAATTTTGATGAGCTTTTCTAAGACAAAAGAGTAGGGATCCCTAATTGGGGTGTATTTTTGTTGTTCTCGTATGAATTGAAAAGTCTGGATGGGTGAGATATTAGATGAGGGGGTAGCCTGATTTGATGGATGAGCCAGACCAGCTTTGAGTACCACTACGTTAGCGGTGCCCTTAGCTTTTGAATAATTGTTTTACAGTTTGGAAGAAGAAGAGATATCATTCGAATTGAATGCTAAATTCTTACTGCATAATTGGATTTTCTTATCTTTAATGGGCTGAATCTCTAGCTTTTGTGCCATGGTGAATGCTTCATTGAATTTTCAGAGGTTTGGACCTGCAAGGTTGGTGAGATATGTCTAGCACAAGCCCGTGTGAAGAGCTTGATGAATTCTATTTGTGGAAGTTGGAAGGTGATTTGATTGATTAGGCTACTCTAGTGAGTGACAAAATCTACGATAGATTCATCATCATATTGACGCATGGAGTATAGGTCAGTCATGGTAACCTTTTTGATGATATTGATAGAGAAGTGATCCAAGAAGGCTTGGGCTAGCTGATTAAATGAAAATATAGACTGTTTAGGTAACCCACTATACCAATCTAACGCAGGTCCAGTTGGAGATATGGGAAAGGTCCTTAAGAGTAAAGCATCATCATGAGTGATTAATTGACACCCGTGTTTAAACGACTGAAAATGTTGTTTTGGGTCTTCCTTGCTATTGAAATGGTTGAATTTAGGAATCTCTTAATGCATGGGGTATGGACAAATGGGAATGGATGAGTGGATGGGCTCGTTACAAATTTTGTCGTAGGTGAGAGTATTGCGAGACCCAGAAACCGATGCCTCCGACGTCTGCATCTTGTCCATCATCAAATTGATTAGGTCATTAGTAGGTTGTGATGATTGGGTGCATCCTGTAGCGTAAGAGGGTTGGTATTGGGTGTGTAACGGGGGTGGCATTCCAGTATATGGTGCTACTGTGTAGGAAGATTGAGAAGGAGGTAGGGAAATAGGGGGTACATACCTTAAATGAATAACAGATGAAACAAGAGGCTGCTAATAGTACATATATGGAGGTGGAAGGGTCATGGTGACCCTAGTGGCAATGGAGGTTAACGATTGGGGAATAGAAAGGACCATATTTTGAAAGGGGGTACGGGTCACCAACATCGGAGGTGGCAGTGTAGCTATGGGTATATGCGAGACAATAGGGGAAAATGAGGTTACATTTTGGGTGGTTGTCGAATGTATGGTGGATGTGGTGGGTGAAATGGATGTAGTAGACCCTGCAGTCATAATGGGTATAAGCCCTAGCTATGAAATGACTGGGGGTAAGGTAGATGCGGGCAATGTGGAGTCAGATGGGGCTGATGCAGAAGTGGAAGAGAGATTCGGGGGGATAGATACAGGCATGTCCTATATCAACTAACTCGAGGCATCTCAAGTGGACAAGTGGGAAAGGTAAAACTACAAGGTGGCAGGGTTTTGGTCAAGGAGTTGTGAAACCTCCTCATCTCTGGTAGTGATAGTGATAGGTTGGATACGATCCATGGTGGGTGATAAAATGGAAGGTGGTAAAGGAATAGGTTGGAGTGGTTGACAACAGGCATGGAATACGACTGCACTTGCTTGTCTTCGAGTCAACATCATGTGAACTAGTACTAATCAAGTTAGACCTCTTCTCTGTAAATGACACAAAAAAATAACAAGAACAAGTGACACAGGCAGTAAAAAGTGGACTAGGTACCAAATGTTGGCTTGAAAGTGGCACAAGATAACTGATTTTGGTCGGGTAAACCTACGCATGTTAGGGGTAACCAATACCACTCACTGTGGGAAATGGAAAATGAGTCAAAAACAAGGTGTAAGGTCAAATATGACAAGTATGCTGAACTTGATGAGTTTTACAAGGTCAATGGGAATGATACTAGTGACAGGGACTTTGAAAAGTTGAATAAGGTGAATAAATTTCTTTTTGGGAAGGTTAACCAAAACCTGGGACCGACGCCAGTTGGGTATAATCGACAACGGTAAGAGGGTAACTGAAAAGGGTCGCTAGACCGACACCGGTCACTGTGAAATTAAAACAATGATGAAAGAAAAGTGGTTGTGAATTAAAATTTGATGTGGAATCAGACCCAAAATTCTAAGAATGATGAGAATATAATCCAGGTACACTTAGAAGAAGTCAGAATACACTAACTATGATGAGGATCGTGCAAGGAGAAATAAGAAAAATTAAGAACATGACCTATCACCTCAAAATGCAAGCCAAGCAGAGACACTAAGAAAAATGTGATCCTAAGAGTTCCTTTTCTATTATGTTTGTTTAGCTTAAGCTATTTAAGGACTGACTCATGAACTGTAGAATAGAATTTTCTAGTGAGAATGGCTTCTTACAAAGAAGGAGATCTAAAAGGTGAGGTTTCAGGTATGTTATGGTGGGGGTGGGCTTCGCTCTGAAGTATTACTTGACAGAGCAACGATTTGGGGAGTACCTGTCAATCCTCAGATTAGTGTGATCGTTGATAGGCATTCCTAGGAAATATGTTGTTTAAGAATATGTATTTGTTTTGAATTTGTGTAAGTTGGCAAGACTCAAAGAGAGAGATATGTGCTTTCTACGATTCTTTTGTCAAGCATCAGCTAGGAATCACTTCTAGTGTATAGGTTGCCCTCAATTAATGTGAGCTAATGCGATAAATCATAATGAAATGCAATGATTTTTGAGTCCAAATTGAAATATGAAGTTCGATGACTTAAATGGATGAATAGGAAGAGGGATGGTCTTTCACTAAAATGAAGAAAACAAGAATAAATTATTCTATTTAAGTACACCAAAAGAAAGGTTTCTTTTAGAGAAAATAGAAAGAAAAAGAGGGTTACCAAGAAAGAAAATTAATGTGTATGCTTTTTAGAAGGGAAACAAACACAAAAATTTTCCTAGGAATGAATAAAATGCAAGGAACCCTAAATGGGTCCCATTGGGTGTGCTAAAATGTTTCACCTGATTCTTAGATGTTTCTTTGAATATTGATGAAACAGATAGGGTAATGGGCATAGGAGGAATACCTATTGAAATGCTGGTTATTGGGTTGTTGTCCGCGTATGACTTCTGAATCCATAGCTAATTATGAGATCTTCCTTTTGGCTAAGAGAAACTACTTGAAATGGAACACAAGACCACCAGAAAGAGTTAAACAATATGTGCAGTGAACTGCCTAGCGTGTGCTAGATCCGGGAAGTGTGATACTTCCTAGACGGTTGTCAGTTCACTATTTAAAACAATTCAATGTTGGTAATGAATTAAATCCTATTTTAATTGAAATTATTTAGGCATCTCATTAAAAACACAATAAGAAAGATCTAATCTAAGAGGCTAGATTAAAATAAGATCCGAAGGTTAATTAGTTGATTCTAGTTCTCTGTAGGTTTGACAGAGGTCTTAGGTAGGTCACAGGTGATTAAGGGTGATGTGAGAATAGGTGGGTAGGTCTGTCGACACTAAAATTTTCCTCCGTAATTTCTATTTCATTAATGTATGTATTAGGAATAGGATGTTGTTAAGTATAATTAGTAGCGTCTGATAGAAGATAACGGCGCCGTCAGTATGGTGCCGCCAATAATGTGGAGTACGGTAACAGTCAAAGTACAATAGGAATGTTGTAAAAAGTAAATATTTGTCGTAAGTGGTCCGGTAATGTTAAAATGTCAAAGTTTGGGTAATTAGAGAAGTAGGGTCTACGTGATTAGGAATTAGAAATATTATATTGGTAATAAGGACAAGGAGTGAGGTCATAAATATTTTGTGTATTTTATTTGTAAAAAGTCTAAAAATGTGGAACCCATGTAAAATGATAAGGTTTATCTTATCTTAGAAGATAAGCTTACATGTACAGATAAGAGTTAAGGTATGGAATATGATTCGTCAGAGTGGATTTCTTATCCTATCTTAGAGATAAGATGGATAATCCTGGAAGTTCTATAAATAGAGAGGATACCCCCCTCATTTAGCATAGAAGGAAGTAGTGAGAAATATTGTAGGAAGTGTGCGAAGGAAGCCATCAGTTTAAAGGTGTGTTGAAGAAGCCATTAAGAGGTGTAATTGTAAAGTTTCTCCCATAGTCTTGGTGAAAGGCAAGTGAAGTCAATAACACTTGAAGTACCTCATGGATTACATCCACCAAACTAAAGGCTATGCATTAGTAAATAATCATAGCATGAGGAGTTCCCGGTGAAGAATTATCATAGTGCCGGATTGGTGATGACATTTTGGTTCTGTTGCCGAGACCATTCCTCGTTGGTGGATTTTCTGGAGAGATATTCCCACTTAGTCAAAAATCAATTGGAGGGTAACCTTGTTTTTACTGTGCATAGTAGTTACCATGGTAAATTTATTTTTACCATGAATAGTAGTTACCATGATAAAGTCATTTTTGCCATGAATAGTAGTTACCCTGGTAAAGTTCTTTTTGCTGGGAATAGTAATTACCGCAGTAAGGTCACTTTTTACCATGAATAGTATTTACCGCAGTAACTTCACTTTTTACTGTGAATAGTGTTTACCACAGTAAAGTCAGTTTTTACTGCAGTAAGTCAAGTTTTACCATAGTTTACCGTGGTCATTTCTATTTTACTGTAGAAAGGTGTAAAGTCACTTTCTAGTATAGTGATTCCAATTATTTGTGCACATAAGTCTTGTTAATTGTACTTGTGGGTTGGTATTTCACGGTGGTTACTTTTGAAAATGGGAAAGATTCCTGTTTTTTCAGCTCAATCTAATGAAGATGCTTCTTCTTTCATTCAAGAGTTTAAACGATCTTGTATTTGTAATGGCCTTATAAGAAGGGAACAATGGACTGAATTTTTTCCTACCTTTTTGGATGGTTCAGCACTTAGGTGGTTTGAAACACTAGGTGATAATGTGAAAAATTCATGGGATTTATTAACTGAAAGTTTTCTTGAAGAATTTGGTGAACAACAGAAATATGCAGATCTCATGATCGAGATCACAAAGCTATCCCAAGGAGAGAAGGAGAAGATAAGGGATTATCATGCTCGTGTTTTAGAGCTAAGGAGGAAGCTCGATGCCCAGATCCGGAAGGAAGGACTAGCGGATGGGTTGATGAATGGCGTGGATAATCTCCTCTGTAAGCACTTCATTCTTGGGATGAAGCCGGAGATCAGACAACGAGTGAAGTATGACCGCCCAGCCACCATTGAACAAGCAAAGGAGATTGCAAGAAGGCAAGAAGAAAGCATGGAAGAGGAGCCCAAAGAAATTGTTGCTAAAGTAGAGCCTACACCAGCACCTTTGGTCCTGAATCCACAACCACTCCCGGTGAGCACAAATATTTCTCCTAATACATCTACTGAGTATGAATATCTACTCAAAAAGATGGGTCAGTTAACTATTAATCTTCTTCAAGGAAAGGAATTTAGTTCTCAGGGAGGAGATAGAGGTCCAAAGAGAAATATTCCTGAAGTTGTTTGTTATGGTTGTTATAAAAAGGGTCATTATAAGTATAATTGTCCAGATAGAGCTTCTACATCTGGTAAGGGAGATAATGATAAAGGAAAAGCACCTGTGAATTCTTTTGATGTAGTAGATAAGAGCAGAAATAATGAAGTAGATGTGTTTGTAACAAAAAGAAAGAAAGAAAAAGATAATCAAGATGGAAATGATCCTAAGAAGATGAAAGAAGAAACTAGTAAGAAACATAGGAGAAGAAAGTTGGGTGTGCAGGATTTTCTGATTTCACAGGGGCAAGGACCATACTCCATCTTGGAAGATCTGTCCAAAAGGCCTGCAAATATTACATATGGTCAACTCTTGGCTATGTCTTCTGAGAAGAGGCGGGGAGTTGCGAGGTGGACTCAATGCTCGAAGAAGGAAGGAGGTTGAGGTCCCTGTTTTGGAGGCAGAGGTAGATCCCTATGCTCCACAAGCTGAGGTATTATGTAATGGTATTTCAATTCATGATGTCTTAGTTGATGGAGGTGTTGCAGTTAATGTAATGACTGAGTCTGTAATGAATATGTTGGGGTTAAAAATTGATCGCCCTTCAACACTTATGTTAAGGTCATTAAATAAGGGAAAAACTAAACCAGAAGGTGTAATTTCAAATGTGGCAATATCTGTTATGGGTGTGCGTATGTGTGGTAGACTTTCAGGTGATGAAAAATGGTACTGTTGCGTACCCAATGCTGTTGGGAAGACCATGGCTAAGGAGAATTCATGCAAGAAACTACTGGAATGAAGGTTTCATGACACTTGGACGTGGTAGAGAGAGGGTGAAGATAAACGTGATCCCTCGACATCATAAAGTAGAACCTGTGGATTCAAGTGATGAAACTGATGATTGGACATCCTCTGATTACTCTAGTACCAGTGAAGTGGACACTGAAGATGAAGAAAGCGAGGTGGATGTTTCAGTCATGGATATCCTACCAGTCACACCAACTCATGACCCCATAAAATTATCTGAAGAAGAAGTTGATGATGTGATGGAGAGTGAGAAGGAATCCTACCTCCAGCTCTTTCGAAGGTACATTACACCTATTCACTTTTGATTACAAGGAACTCCGCCAAGTAAGTTGGGTAGAACATTGTATTGAGCTGGTAGATGGTGCTAAGCCCATAAAGCAAATGCCATATAGAATGAATCCTAATTTTTCCAAGACTGTAAAAGAAGAAATAGATAAGTTGCTTGATGCAGGATTCATATTTGCTGTGGAGAGTTCAGAATGGGTTTCTCCCATTGTGATCTCAATAAAAAAGAATGGGAAGCTACGCATTTGTGTTGATTATAGGAAGCTCAATAAGGCAACAAAGAAGGATCATTACCCTCTTCCATTTTCAGATCAGATCTTGGACGAAGTAGCTGGCCAGGAGTGCTATAGTTTTGCTGATGGATATAGCGGCTACAACCAAGTTCGTATAGCAGAGAAAGATCAGCTGAAGACCACGTTCACCACTCCTTGGGGAACGTTTGCTTATACAGTTATGCCTTTTAGGTTGTGTAATGCTCCAGCAACATTCCAGCGTTTAATGAATAGGGTGTTCGAACCCTACATTGGGACCTTCATCAGAGTATTTCTGGATGATTTTTGCATCTATGGGAGCAAGTTGGACCACCTGCACCAGATGGAGACAGCATTTCAAAGGTTAGATGAAGCACAAGCCTCACTAAACCCTACAAAGTGTGTCTTTGGATGTTCTAAAGGCGTTTTGTTAGGGCATGTTGTATCCAGAGATGGTATTGGTACTGATCCTGATAAAGTTTCAAAAATCAAAGATTTACCATTTCCTATAAATAGAAGTAAGTTGAGATCATTTTTAGGCCATGTGGGTTACTATAGAAGGTTCATCAAGAATTTCTCAAAGATTGCACAGCCACTAACCCAGTTCTTGAAGAAGGATGTTGCTTATGAACCAGGAAACAAGGCGCATGAAGCTTTTGGACAACTGAAGGAAGCCCTAGTGTCTTCACCTGTTTTGAAGAATCCAGATTGGAGCAAGCCATTCATTGTGTACACTGATGCCTCAGATGCAGCACTAGGTAGTACTTTGAGCCAAAAGGATGAAAATGGGAATGAACATCCAATTTACTTTGGGAGCAGACAAATGAGCAGTGCTGAGGTAAACTATACTGTAACTGAAAAAGAGGCTCTGGCTATCATTTTTGCTGTAAAGAAGTTTAGAAATTACTTGCTAGGGCAGAAATTTATAGTTGTAACGGATCATCAGGCTCTGAAATATATTGTCAATAAGCCTAACCCATCAGGGAGGATAGCAAGATGGATAATTTTTCTACAAGAATTTGAATTTGATATTATAGATAGGCCAAGAAAGAAGCATGTCAATGCAGATGCACTCTCTCGAGCCTATGATGGGTTAGGATCATCTTGTGATGATGATGATTTTCCCGATGCAGCATTGTTCTCCCTTGACACAATCCCTAGTGAATACATAGATATTTGGAATTATCTGAATGAATTCAAGTTTCCTGATGGTGCCAATGCAAAGACTAAGAGAAAGATTACTCAATCCAGTCGTCTATATTCTATTCTGCATGGAGCATTATTTCGAATAGGACCTGATGGACAGTACAAGAGGGCAGTTGGACGTGATCAAGGAAAGGAGCTGATAGAAGAATTCCACAATGGTACATGTGGAGGGCACTTCTCTGGACAACTTACAGCAAGAAGGATCTTGGATGCAGGTTATCACTGGCCCACTCTTTTTAAAGACTGTTATAATTATTGTAAGACATGTGATATTTGTCAAACACATGGTAACCGTAAGACTTCATCAGCTCCATTATGTCCTATTCTTCCCCTTGGTCCCTTTGAAAAATGGGGAATAGACATTGTAGGTCCACTTCCAACTACATCACGTCAAAATAAGTATATTGTAGTTGCCACAAATTATTTAACCAAGTGGGTTGAAGCTAGGCCATTGAAAGCAGCTTCCATGGATGAAGTGGCAAGGTTCATATATGAACGCATTGTCACCAGATTTGGTTGCCCATTAGAAATTGTAACAGATCAAGGAAGCCACTTCATTAATGAGGTGGTAGAAGCCCTAGTCAATAAGTTTTCTATTAAGCACAGGAAGGCAACAACATACAAGCCAAGCACAAATGGACAGGTGGAACGAACAAATTTTGTGTTGTGTCAAATTCTAGCAAAAGATACAGCCTTGCAGGTACATAAATGGGATAAAAGGATTCATGCAGCATTGTGGGCATATAGGGCAACATCAAAGTCAGTAATAGGATAATCTCCATTTCAGTTGGCCTATGGCATTGATCCAGTTCTTCCTATTGAGTTTGATATTCCCACTGTAAGAGTTATAAAAAATGAAAGGATGGATGAAAGTGATTCAGTAAAAGAAAGGTTGGTACATCTTCATTTGCTAGAGGAAATGAGAGAAATAGCAAAGGATACAAGCCATAAGAAGAAAATGAAGCAGAAGGAATACTTTGATCAAAAGATCCAGTGGTCTCCATTTCATGTGAATGACTTGGTTCTAGTATATGATTCCAGATACAAAAAAAGAAGACAGAGAAAATTTCTTCCAAAACGGATGGGGCCCTACAAAATAGCAGCTGTGCATGAAAATGGTACGTACCGACTGGAGGAATTGGATGGCACTCCCATTATGAAATGGGTCAACCACGACGAGTTGAAGATTTTCCAAGCACCAGAATAGTCTACTCCGAGGACGGAGTAGAAGCTAGGAAGGGGGAAGATGTCGACACTAAAATTTTCCTCCGTAATTTCTATTTCATTAATGTATGTATTAGGAATAGGATGTTGTTAAGTATAATTAGTAGCGTCTGATAGAAGATAACGGCGCCGTCAGTATGGTGCCGCCAATAATGTGGAGTACGGTAACAGTCAAAGTACAATAGGAATGTTGTAAAAAGTAAATATTTGTCGTAAGTGGTCCGGTAATGTTAAAATGTCAAAGTTTGGGTAATTAGAGAAGTAGGGTCTACGTGATTAGGAATTAGAAATATTATATTGGTAATAAGGACAAGGAGTGAGGTCATAAATATTTTGTGTATTTTATTGTAAAAAAGTCTAAAAATGTGGAACCCATGTAAAATGATAAGGTTTATCTTATCTTAGAAGATAAGCTACATGTACAGATAAGAGTTAAGGTATGGAATATGATTCGTCAGAGTGGATTTCTTATCCTATCTTAGAGATAATATGGATAAGCCTGGAAGTTCTATAAATAGAGAGGCTACCCCCCTCATTTAGCATAGAAGGAAGTAGTGAGAAATATTGTAGGAAGTGTGCGAAGGAAGCCATGAGTTTAAAGGTGTGTTGAAGAAGCCATTAAGAGGTGTAATTGTAAAGTTTCTCCCATAGTCTTGGTGCAAGTGAAGTCAATAACACTTGAATTACCTCATGGATTACATCCACCAAACTAAAGGTTGTGCATTAGTAAATAATCATAGCATGAGGAGTTCCCGGTGAAGAATTATCATAGTGCCGGATTGGTGAAGACAGGTCACTGTTTTGGGCTCTATTGGTAAATATAGAGACCAATTCCGATTAAGGGTGACTGACTCCGGTTGAAGAGAACCGGTTTTGGTTACTGTGGAAAACTAGGAATGCCATAGAATGAGCTTTGGGTCTCCCTTGTGATTGTACAAAGGACTTGGTTGGCCGGAATGAGGTATTAGGTGGTTTGGGTGGTATTTGGTGAAGTTTTAATGGGTATATGGAGGGGTGAGTATTAAAGGAGGTCAATGGGTGGCTAAGAGAACAAAGGATGATAATACAATGATGAAATGAATGAACCAGAGGATTACAATGTTCTACTTATTTGGAATCTAGTTATGGATGTCTGTGAGTGATGGATGAAGATACTTATAAGAGGCTGAATGTTGTAGAGGATCACAAAATGTTGGGGAGCTCTTGCATGTGATAAATGTGCTCTCCTTCTTTCCCAATTGGATAAAATCTGCACTAGGTTATTGTTGGATGGTTGTTGGGTGAATGTTGGATGTCTGTGTAAGAGAAAATGCTTGATCTCCTTCCTTGCATGTGTGTTCTCATGGAAAATTGTTCTAAAAATATGTGTTATCTCTCCGGAAACTTCCAAATGTTTTCCAACCTCAAAAATAAGGTTGTTTTGGGGATTAAAAGGTGACTGACGGTGGTTCTGGCTTAACCGGTGATGGTTAGGGGTAACCGGCGACAGTCAAAGCGGGATTTCCTAGGTTTACTAACTATGTAGATCCCCTTGAATTTCTAGGATATCATGTCACTAACTAGTGGATTAGACTAGAAGCTTCTTGTAATCATGTGGGAATGTGGTTAGAGGGAATGTAGGCATTGATTTTTAGGGTTTGGGTAAGTCTTAGTTAGCAATGACAACTTCCTAAGAATAGGTCTTAGTGTGAGGTGGCTTGATGAGGTGTCTAGGTGACGTGTAAGTGTGGAAATTATCTAAATTAAGATTTTTAAATAATAAATATGGTTAGGATAATGAATTAATTAAATTAATATTAGTGGGGTAAGGGGGCCATGGCTAGGTGAATGTGATGAAGGTATTTATTTATTGAGGGACCAAAGGGGAGTGTGACCTAATTTTAGTTTCTACAACCAGAACTATTTTAAATCAATATATATGTGGGTTCATTCTGTATAACTTATTTATGGGTTTAAACCCTCATGTCATATGAAATATCATGGCCCATGTATAGTTTATTATGCTTCTTACAAATTTTATTCAACTTTTGTAATGCATTAATGTGTGGATATGTTAGTTGCACCTTCTACCTTTTTAAATAAGTGGATGTACTTCTACTTATGCAAACCATCCTCCATTAATGGCGGAACTATCTCACAAATCTCAAATAAAGGACGGGCTTGGCGCATGCACATACCTTGGGCAAGCACCCAATTCTCACTAGGTGATAGTCCGGTGAAAGTCATTCATACAACTCCTCTCAAAAACAACAAAATAAGGTCTCATACATCTCATGATATAGATGTTTTTCTACCCATTTATGTGCATCAAACCCAGGTCCATCCCTAAATCTATGAGAAAAATCATCCTCTGTGAAGCATGGCTTAAAATCACAGAGGATGATTTTTCTAACCTACCTACCTAAGATCTAACCTAAGCCATTAATCTATCCTAAACTAGTGGCATGAAGGGGAACCTAAAGGGTCGCATACACATTGGTGAAGGGTTCCAAGGCATTTATGAAGATGATAAGGTTTATTAAATCCTACAGACTGCCAACTTTGGCATGGGCTAGTTTGGTTGGCAGAGGCCTAGGTGGCAGCATCGCTAGAGATGGAAACACATGTTATTTTTGATTTGCAACTCACCAGACTTGGAAGGCGGTGGCAAGGAAGATTGGGCAGGAGATATGGAGTTAATGCAATTAATGAGCTTGGTTTCATGAGCCCAACTGGTTTGGTAGGCATGCCAGTGGATTTTGGTTTGGCTATTTCATTTTGCATGCTCTCTGTTTTTCTCTCTCTGTGCACTCCGGTTTTTCGAACCGGCAGTTTAAACTGCACTGCATGGCTATTTTGTAGGTTTCAAATCTATTTTTGTTTCGTGGAGAGTATATGAGGCATTGTGGAAGAAGTATTTTATTGTTTGATCTTTCATGGGGGAAGAAGGGAAGAAGTGAGCTCAGCTAGAGGTATTCTTTGATTTTTTTTGGTGACACTATCAGGCATGATAGGCCCTAACTTTTAAAATCTCTTGCTTGTCTCTAAGTGTTTTCATTGAAACAAATTTTCTCTGATGAGCTCTGTGCATTCATGCTTTATCTGGTAAATTGAATTGCGGGTTTGTAACCTTGTATTTTGGGTTTGGAAACTGTGTTTTTCTTGATTTTGTTGGAAGCTTGTTTTGCATTGCCTTTTTCACTAGGAACTATGCATATGTAAGCAAAACTGGTAACATTGTTTGATTTACCAGTGGTTTGAAATTCATATATGCGTAAAAAAAACTGGTAGCACTATTATGTTTTCAGTAGTTGAATTTTTTGTTGGTCTCGACTTCATTTGCAACCTTTAATTGTTACAGAGATATGTTTGTACTCGTTAAGGATTAGTGTTGTAACTTTTTTGTGTTTCATTTACCTGAATTGGTAAGCAACTTTAGTTATTATTGATACCTCAGATAGGTTTGAGATATTTTTTGGAAACATGTTTTGGTAGATAGAATCGTTGCAGTGATTCTTGGCTCCATGGTGTTAATGTGTTATTTCATAAGTTATATTTATTGTGTATAAATCTGTAAATAGCTTGTTTGTATCACCTTGTGGAAACTTTGACTGTTGCAAAGTTTTCATGCACATGTGAAACCATATATGGTTTAGTTCTGTATTTCTTCTTGCGAAAAGCATTGACTATTCTTAAAATCTATAGACACTGTGGATAAGCTAGTGTATGGTTTAGTTTTGTATTTGATCCTACAAAAACTAATTTTTTTTGGAACAATATTGAAATTATGGAACTTGTGTTTGTTATTTTGGGTAAACTAGACTGTAATTTGGAGTCTCTTTGGCATGGTGTTGGTGAAATCCTATTCTTATAACCACACTAATGGTTTTTGGAGATTCTTTATGAACTGTACTTGTGAGTCGTCTGGTATGGGCTCTGTCAAGCATCTTACATCCCATTTGAGTTTGGAAATAGGGTTGAAAGGATGTTAATGGAGGATGGAAACATTTCTTCTTACTCCGAACTATATGTAGACAATTTCATTGCACTTGGCCTGGTCTTACGATATTAGTGTAATATGTAATAGTGTTTCTGATATTGATATGCATCATTATTCAAATCGTTTAATACTTGGTGTTCTTAATTGAAATAAAGACTTGAACGTTGTGTTGGTTCAGGTATTATGGGCTTTTGATTATTCAAAAAAAAAACTATTGAGGGAACATGCTGTTACCCTAACTTGGTTACATATATTTGAATGGTCTTGATCCTTCAATGATGTTTATGCTTTGCATTTCACTCAGAATTGTAAATGAGTCTTGGACTATACGTATTATTTTTTATGTTTGATCTTGTCTTTTGTGGAAACCTAGTTTATAGTTCTTGTAATGATGTGTTGGCATACCGTTGAGATGGTTCTACTTTGCCTAAACTATTGGGAAGGCTTGAGTGTTAGCAATTACTTAGATTCTTACCTCTTGTTGGATCTAGTAAAATGTATGTTATGTCTTGGAAGTTTGATTGCAATCAAAACCTGATTGCGATTGTGTTTGAACTTCACTGTTTTCTCTCATATTTTAAAAATGGAAAGTTTATGGTAAGGTTTGATGGAACTGCACTGTTGATAGGATAGGGTTCTAAGAAAGAGAAATGTTGACATGTTCTCTTCTTATCTTGAGGTTGTTCTGGTCCAATGGAAGAATTTTAGGTCTTAAAAGAAATACTCTGTGAATTTTTACTAGATGCAAGTTGTGTATGAGTTTCATTGATACATTGTTCCTAATGGTAGTAGGATTCATGTATTATAATGGGAAGGTTTAGAAAGGAAGACAGTTTTTAGTTTTCTCTTTCTTTAATTTGGTCATTGTTCTCTTACCTTGGAATTCTTAAATGAACTTAAAATGTATGTAGGAGAGGAAGTAAAACTATTTTATTAAGTTGTATAGAAATGATTTTAATTGGAATGATTTTCTGTTAGGTCTTCTTTTCTAATTTAGTTGGGTTAAGTTAGTTGGTTGGAACCTCCAGATCTTATTCTTTTTGGGAAAAGACATTCAGGGTTATTAGTCTTGTATACTTGTCATTTGACTGAATGAAGTAGATAAGATTGAAGTTAGGTTGGCAAGAGAAATTGTAGTTTATTGATTGACTATTAAACGATTACTTCTTCTGGGATCTATTTCAATGGATCTATTTGATGAACACCTTAATCTATTTAATTTTAAAGTAGGGTTAACTAAAAGGAATGGTTTAAATCATGATATACACTATTTTAGCCTTTCCGATGATTAAGTACTTTGGCAGATGGATTGCTCTCTCTTCTTCTTTACTTGGAAGTTAGATAAAACATCCAAGAGGGATTATGTTGTAATCACTTCTGTATCTTATAGTAAATATATGAGTTGTATTATATTTGGTAGATTGGAAACAGTGTTATGTTATGTTATGTTGTTTGGTAAATATAATTGGTGGAATCAATTGTACTTTAATTTATAGGACAGTTAATATAGATTATATTTTGTTCTTCCTTGTTAAACCTGTTTAGTATTACTCTTATTTTTATTGATATTACTTATGCTTAGGGAGTATGAATTAATTGTTTTTCATTAAAGCAGGGTTGTTTTTATTGGAACAATTAGTGGAATGCAATTCATTTTAAGGATTAGTGCTTATCATGCTCAGTTCATTAAACTGACCCATGCTAGTAATTTTTGCAGATGGACTTTGTAAGTGATAAAAGAAGGAAAAAAATTATATGTTTCATTAGCTGATCTAAGTTGATTCTTGTGAAGAATCTTGATCTGTTCTTAAGTTGTATTTTAAAAGAAAATTTGTTTTCTTTTTAATGAAGGCTGCTATTATGCAGTATGTATGAAATGCATAAGTTGTAAATGTATAAGTTTTGATAAGGAAATGTAGAATGGGAATTTACTTGCATGGATTATATAAATTATCTTGTACTTTGCAAAAGAAATGGAATCCTATTCTATTGATGTTCTTCATGTTCTTTATATGTTTCAATGAGTGTTATTGGTAAGTAGTGAAAAGGGAATTAGAGTATTATCCCTGAATGTGAAGAAACTAAATAAGTTGCAGATAAACAATGTTCTTGTCTAAACAATTCATATTATTAAAGTAATGTGTGATGAAATTGTGATGAACTTTATATAATTTAGAAAAGATATAAAGGGGCGTGTGAACCCTAAGAATTTAACTACAAAGAGGAAGTATCTTCCTCTCCTATTAAAAAGTAAGCAAGATGGAGATATGAATTCAATCATTAGACAACTTTTAATAAAGTCTACTAAGTTACAACCTCAGTGGTTATTACACTCTTGAATAGTTAAATAACATTGAATGAATCTAAGATGTTTTTGTCCTAATTTCGGGCGGATGTTGGTCCGCCATTGAGAAAGCATTGAAAGAAATAAATATTAACAAAAGGTGTTATTTGCAAAAGGGTTATTCAACTGATGGAAAAGAACTTAGGGAGAAGTTGGGTTCGATTTCTGGGGTAGAGTGCCCTAAAATCTGACGTTAGGATTCCAAATTAATTAACTTTAAATAATCTCCTAAGGTGTTGTATACTCAACGAGGTGGGTGTTCTATAGGATACGGCACATGCCAACTGCAGGGGTTGTACCTTTGAGAAGATTAGGATCTTCTCACAGGATTTTCATAACGTTGTAGTTGACAGTGGCACACCCTTCTACCTTGATCGTCTAGATCTACAACACTTTTGGACTTTTTTAGTTGGGTTGTTTTGATGACATGTTTTTTTTGGTTCTTTTTTTCTTAGTTATCTCCTGGACTTGGTAGTAGTGTAGTTGTGATACGAAGTAGCCCTCTAAGACTCAAGGTATCTTGGCACACAAGGTTGACTTAGGTTTTCCCAGTATGCCAATCTATCCTGAGTCTTTGGGAGCTCCTTCCTATCATAACCTATGATGTTAACCAGAACTGGGGATACCTTGGGCAAGAGAATTGACAGAAATCAGTAAAGGAAATTCTAGATAACAATAGAGTGGGGTGAAGGACATATTCTGGATTGATGAATATGTCGTCAAGGAATAAGTAATACGAACATTATGTTAAAAATCTTTGGCCAACGTATCACAAGCTGTTGATTGCATTGTCCTATGCCACCTAGTCTAAGGATCGTGATGTAGATGAATATTGGTAACAACTATTTAGTTAGGTTCCTTATACGGATCACTTAATACCCAAAACAGGGTAAGAGAACCAAGTATACGTAGTATATAGAAAAGAATCCAATACTTAGTGCTAAACATGAATAGATTGGTAGTTTACCAAGTCATGAAATGAATAGATCGGTAGGTTACTGAGTCATTACAACTACATATGGTTATTTGTTAGGAGAATGATTGTTTTTGGAATGTGTGTTCTAAATTACGTATTTAGAATAGGGAATATTATGCAAAATAAATAAATAAATAAATCCCTTATTCCCTTTTTTCTGAAGTCTTAAAATGGAAACGTTACATCTTGGTATCAGAGTTGAATGTTGCAGCTCTTGGACCTATTTTGTCCATAATCTGATAAATTTTGAATTTTCTTGTAACAGAAAATGGTTAGAACAAGAGGAAATGTTGCAAACAATGCTCCACCTGAGGAAGGAGTAACAATAGCCCAAAAACTTGATGAGATCCTTGCTACCCTATTGGACACAAGAGATTGTTTGACTGTTCTTGAGCAACAAGTGATGGGTAATGAGGAGGAAGAAGAAGCTGGTAATAACAATCAGTCACCTCCTAAAGACAACCCCCATATGGGTGTTGATAATAACAATGTGAACATACCTGACCAGCTAGAAAACAAAAAGGCTAGGTTGGCTGCTGAACTCACTAATGATATAAAAAGGATAAGTCCACCTAAGTTTGATGGCACCACATTAGGTGATGGAATTGAGAACTGGCTCAAAGAGATGGAGAAGTACTTTACAATAAGGAACTTCTCAGAAGATACCAAAGCTATTTGGGGATCATATCAGCTTTCCCATGAATCATCTTCATGGTGGGATAGACAAAAGGATGAGCTAAACATTGATGAAAATAACATCACTTGGGATGAATTTAAGGGTTATTTTAGGCAATGATGTCTGCCACAACTTTACTATGATCAGAAAATGACTGAATTTCATAACTTAGCTCAAGGGAAGTTAATTATAACTGAGTATTGGGAATGATTTATGAAAATACTCAAGTATGTACCTCAATATCAAACTGATGAGAAGTTTAGGATACAAAAATTCATCATGGGGTTGAATCCCATTATTGGTGGAGCGGTTGATGTTCATAGCCCAACCACTATGGAAGGGGTTGTTGAAAAAGCCATAAGGCAGGAACAAAAATTAAAGGCTATTTATGCTCATAAAGAAGAAGTATGGAAGAAAGTTCCAAACTCTTATTCAACTTCTCTTGCACCTAAGAAAGGACCATGGAAAAAGTTTGGTAACAAAAGTAAGTTTCCAACCGATAATAATAAAAAGATGGCAATGAATAAGACTGGTGGTAATACACAGAACAATTTTTCCAGAAATAATAATCACGGATGGAAACCCTATGGAGGCCAGAATGATAAGTACAAGGATGGGAATAATTTTGAGCCCAAAAAGGGACCGGTAGGAGGTTGTTATAACTGTGGCAAAGATCATTATGTGAATCAATGTCCTTTGAAGAAGGATGATTGTAATCAGTAGCACAAGATACATGCTACAGTAGCTGACAAGTAGGCTGAAAAGCAAGTTACACCTATTGAATTTCCTGGTAAGTTATTTGGCATACCTATAACTATTCTATTTGATATGGGAGCTACTGAATATTTTATTTCTAGTAAAATTTCTTCAAAACATAAAAGAAAAGATGGAAAAATGGATAAATCATGGACTGTACATTATGGTAATAATTCTGTTCATACAGTTAGTATGTGTCTTTTCAGAGCAGTCCTTGACTTACCTAGCTTTTCCACAGAAGTTGATCTCTATGTAGCACCTTTGGGATCGTATGATATAGTCATAGGTGTAAATTGGTTAGCAGAGCATAAAGCAAAGGTAGACTATTTGGAAAAAACATATTAGTTGTTTAGATGATTTGCAGAAAATAACAGAGATTTAATGTGTAAAATGAGAAATTTCAGTTAGGAAATTGTCGGTTATGTACCTTAAAAAGGCCAAAAATAAGGGTTGTACCTTATATGCAGTAAAAATTTCTGAATCTACAGAAGAAAACAATGATTTCTTGAAATGTTATCCGATATTATAGAACTACGATGACGTGTTTCTAGAAGAATTACGGGGATTACCACCCAAAAGGGAGTTTGAATTCACAATTGAAATCAAGCCAGGTACTGAACCAATTTCCAAAGCACCTTATCGGATGACTACCACAAATTTAGTAGAGCTTAAGGCTCAGTTACAAGAACTTTTGTCTAAGGTTTTGATTAGACCAAGTGTTTCACCTTGGGGAGCACCAATGATATTTGTGAAAAAGAAGGATGAAACCCTCAAATTATGCATCGATTATAGGATGTTAAACAAAGAAACAATTAAGAATAGATACCCACTTCCTAGAATTGATGATCTATTTGATAAAATGCATGGAGCATTGGTATATTCCAAGATAGACATTTGGTTTGGATATCACCAACTATGAATTAAGGAAGAGGATATTCATAAAATGACATTTAGGACGAGGTATGGACATTATAAATTCATGGTTTAAGCCTTTGGATTAACGAATGCACCTGCAACTTTTAGGAACTTAATGAATAATATCTTTCAAGAATACTTCGACAAGTTTGTGCTTGTATTCTTGGACGACATTCTCATATATTCTAAAAGTGTGGAGGAGCATCGTGAACACCTAAAAATAGTTTTTTGTAAATTATGAGAAAGAGACAGTTATATGGTAAGCTGTCCAAATGTTCTTTCTATGACACAGAAGTTCACTATTTGGGTCATGTTATAAGTAAATATGGGATTGCTGTAAATCCTTCTAAAATTGTAGCTATAATCGAGTGGACTGCACCAAAGAATGTACATGAAGTTAGAAGCTTCATGGGCCTTACAAGTTATTATAGAAAATTTGTTAAGGATTTTTCTAAGGTGGCTGCACCTATAACTTCATTACAGAAAAAGGATAAGAAATTTGTTTGGAATGATAAATGTGAAACTACTTTTAAAATTTTGAAAAGTTAGTTGACTTTAGCACCTATTTTAGCTGTACCTGATCCAAATGGATACTTCATGGTTGTAACGGATGCATCTGGGGAAGGTCTTGGAGGTATTTTATTACAAAATGATCATGGCATAGCTTATGAGAGTAGAAAACTTAAGTTACATGAGTTGAATTATGCTCCACATGATTTAGACCTTGCTGCCATAGTTCATGCACTTCAATTTTGGAGGCATTATTTTCTTGGTAAACCATTTGAGTTGAAAACTGATCATCTTGGACTGAAGTATATTTTTACCTAGCCAAATCTGAATGCAAGACAACAAAGGTAGTTCTTTGTCTCAATATGACTTTGACATAAGTTACATTAAAGGAAAAGAGAATAGAGTGGCTGACACTCTAAGTCGTAGGAAGCACATTTTTGCTCTTATAACACTAAGAACTCAGTTTAACGATGAAGTAAAAAGTGATATGGAATCTAATTCTTACTTTCAGCAAGTGAAAGTAGCGCTTGTTGTAGATCTAAAAGATGAAAAGTATAAAGGTTTTCACTTTGATAATGAGGGAATCTTACGATATGAAAATAGAGTATACGTACCCTTACCTAATGATTTGAGAAAGAAAATGTTGACAAATTTCCACAATTCACCTTTCTCTAGGCACCCTGGCATTACAAAAATGCTTGCTAAAATAAAACAAAAATATTTCTGGAAAGGAATGAAAAAGGATGTTATAGATTTTGTGACTCATTGTCTGGGATGTCAATGAGTAAAAGTAGAACATATGCATCCCGCTGGTTTATTGTATCCTCATGGCATACCACAGTACAAATGGAAGGTAATAAGCATGGATTTTGTAAAAGGATTGCGTATGTCAAAAAAAAAGCATGATGTTATCTTGGTAGTAGTTGACAAACTAACGAAAGTAGCTCATTTTATTGCTGAAAATCTAAAGGATGATTCTTCTGTTTTGGCTAAAAGATTTGTACATGAAATTTTCAGATTACATGGAGTACCTGAATTAATTATATCTGATAGAGACCCTTGAATGATGTCAAGGTTTTGGTAAACACTTAACACAGGTCTAGGAACTAAATTGAATTTCAGTTCTGTGTATGTTACACTTCCTTGAATATATAAATCACATTGAATGAAATTTAAGATGTTGTTCTCCTTAGTAATGGGTGGATGTTGTTCAACCAATGTTAGCAAGCACTGAAATCAATCTTAATAAAAGGAAGTTATACAAGGGTTATTAGAACCTAATTAGAAAAGAACTTAGGGAGAGTTAGGTTAGAGTTTGGGTAGAGTTGCTGAAATCTACCTTTAGGAATCCAAATTAATTAACTTTAAATAATCTCCTAAGAGTTTGTATATCTCAACGAGGTTGTTCTGTAGGATGCTGACACATGCTGACTACAGGGTTATAACTTTGAGAAGATTAGGATATTCTTAGGGATATAGAGCTGTAGTTGACATGTGGCAATACCCTTCTGCATTGATCATCTAGATCTACACACTTTTGGACTTGATCTTAGTTTCTCTCCTAGACTGGGTAGTACCGTAGTTGTGATACGAAGTAGCCCTCTAGGACTCAAGGTATCTTGGCACATGGGGATGACTTAGGTTGACCCAGTATGCCAATCTATCATGAGTCTTTGGGAGCTCCTTCCTATTATAACCTATGATGTTAGCCAGAATTGGGGATAAACCTTGGGAAAGAGAACTGACATAAGTCGGTAAAGGAAATTCTAGATAACAATAGAGTGGGTTGAAGGACATATTATGGATTGATGAATATGCCATCAAGGAATAAGTAATACGAACAGTATATTAAAAATCTTTGGCCAAAGTATCGCAAGCTACTGATTGTGTTGTCCTGTGTCACCTAGTCTAAGTATCTTGATACAAATGAATATTGGTAACTATTTAGCTAGGTTCCTTAGATGGATCACTCAATACCCGGAATAGGGTAAGAGAACCAAGTATATGTAGTATACAGAAAATAATCCAATACTTAGTGTTAAACATGAATAGATTGGTAGGTTACCAAGTCATTACAGCTACATATGGTTATCTATTATGAGATTATTTTTTTTGGAATGTGTGTTCTAAATTATGTATTTAGAACAGGGAACATTACGAAAAAAAAATTCCCTTGTTTCTAAAGTCTTAAAATGGGAATGTTACAGCGATGCACTATCATAGAGTATTAGCACATAGTTTGGCACGATAGTGGGGACAAGGCGTGACCACTTCAAGACCCTTACCAGGTAAAGGACATAGATTTGGTGGATAAGGTGGAATAAGAACTAGCGGACTTGGTGGACCTGGTAGATCTAGAGGATCTGATGGGTCAAGAGGGATAGGCACTAGTGGGTCTAGTGAATTTGGTGGTGGAGGAAACACTGAAGGGAATCAAGGTTCTAAATCAGGTGGACAAGGGCCTCAACAACCTTAGAAAGTATTTTTTGAAATGTATTTACATCTACCAGATTACTAAGGTGTTGAGGATGTTACAGAGCATGTAAAAAAATGTGAGATGTTATGACATGCGAAGGGGATCACTACCCTGGAATGGAAGACAAGTCAGTTTGCAACAACATTTTAGGGTCACGTGCATAGTCAGTACCAGAAGTATGACCCCCACTAGACAGTAGTATATTATACTACGTTGCAAAATGCCTTCTTAGCTGAATTCCATATTCCTGAGTTTGAACATAAGAGCAATAGAACAATGACGGAGATTCAATAAGGTATGATAGAGAGTGTGCGGGAGTATGACATGTATTTTAAAACTCTCTTATCAAAACTATATTATGATATTCATCCTTCTCAGCATGCTCAATGGTTTTTTGCAGGATTAATAACACCTTTGAGGAGATCGCTTTCACATATGACTTTCATAAACCTATGTGAAGCCTTGGAAGATTCCTTGTGCACCGAGACCATAGGAAGCATGGATACCAGTGTTATTCCTTTCCTTAAAGTTCAAATTGCTACAATGGAAAAGTAGCTGGAGAAGCTATTTGTGAAGTCGGCCCATGAGACTCACATTGGCATATGCTGCACAGATTGTGAGGTAGAGGGGCATACAAAGGAAAATTGTCCTCAAAGATCGGTATGTGCAATGGTAGTATACTGCAATATTTTCCATAGAGATCGTGATGCAAGTAGGTGTCCTCTACTACAATGTGTGATCCATAAGAAAATGCAACACAAATCATGCACAAATTTCTAAAATTGTAATGAAGGATCAGGATAGAGCAAACAAAACAAGAAAGGATTGAAAATTCATTCGCAGAGCTTGCATTATCATTTCCATTTCTAAATACAGTGCATTACAAAAACAAGGAGGTAAAAAATGTGTTGCAATCCTAAAAAGTTCTGATATTCCACAAATTCACTTGCCAGGGTGAATGAGGGAGCCTGCAGAACATAAAAAAAACATCCAACCCTTTACAAATGAGTCAAATTTGGATTTTAACAATGAAAACCTGAGTTCAGGAAGGAGAAACTATAAGCACGAATTGAAATCTAACGACTGTTACCACTGACTCAAATGGTATCGAAAGAAGCATCATGGGTACCCTTAAAAGTTCATTCCCCAGATATTTTTGACCATGTTGGAGAAGAATGGAAGCCATCATTGCATTAAGAAAATGGTGAATTGAATGTTGGTTATGCTCTGCTCCCCATGCCAAAGGAATTTTTCTCTGGATGCTAAGGGTAGCACCAAAAAACAAAATTAGAAGATTTCATCATGGTTACAACGCAAGGTCAAGCTACGTTGCTTTCCTGGGATGACACCAAAATCAAGAAAAACCATTGCTCTACAAGTCGAAAGATATGCCCCTCAGAATATTTATGGGCAAGTATCTTGACCCCTAAACATTAGGTCGGAAGTCTATCAAGAAACCATAAAAATTTTCCCCTGAGTTTTGAATTTGGGAAAAATTCCCCAAAAAGCTCTAATGCCCTACCACTCCACTACCACGTTGGTGCTTCCTCATCCATCCATAGGTTCAAATGGCCATTTTACCTTTTTTGAGATTTTGGAAAAAATTCCAAAATGGTATCTCCGATGCCCCACCGCTCCACTGCCTGTAGACACCAAATTTGTGTCTTACGACCCCCTGTGCCTCGCATCTCATTTCGCAACCTAACCTCATCACCTAAACCTTACACAATTATTTATTAATTACCTTATAATTAATAAATCCACATCGCCATACCTGCCACCTCATGTCGCCACCTCATCATGACCTAGTCTTAACCCTAAACTAACCTAATTAAGACCTATAACTTGGTCCAATTCCACACCTATGACTAATTACTCCTCATCCACACCTAAAACCAACTTCATAATGACTTGACCAAGCCCGCTACCAATCCCTCGGAAGAAAAGGAGGGAAAGCTGGCTATTTTACCAAAAATAGCCCGCTTTGACCTGACCGATACCGGTTCCTACTCGACCGCCGTCGGTTGCGTAACCGCCATCGGTTCCCCGTAAATGACCACTTCCAACCAAAAACAAAGGATCGGATTTTTCATTTGATCGGGAGAAGGAGAAATCATCGAGAGAATCCAGATTTTGCTTGGCCGAGCAGAGACAAGTGAAGAAACAGGAAGAGTTTGCAGAGAAGGACATCAAGCCCAAGACTGCAACTGAATAACCAAAGCCCAGTAACACTCATCCGAGCATCAGAAGAGGAGATAACTCATCTTGGATTGTCAGATCATCCAACTTGGGTCCTGTCTTCATCATCACAGTCCTGAAACCTGCATCTGCATCAAGGACTAGTGAGTAGTGTTTTATATATGTTTCTAAGCACCATTTTCTTGAACTGTTGATTAATAGGAATCATAAGTTTATTCCTAGATCTACTACCAGCAACATACTGCACTTAACCTTCACCCATACATCCTGATATTGCCCAGAAGGCCATTTTACCACACTCTGAGTCTTCCCTATCCTCCCATCATTCCCCTCAGCCATCCACCAATCCTAATAACCCCACAATCACCTTGCAACCAACTTCTATCCAGAAGCACTTAGATTGCTGACCCTACCGGTATCGTTTATCCTCTACCGGCAGTGGATATCTAACCGCGGTCGGTTACCTAGTGACCGCCGTCGGTCACTGTGACTTATACTCCAAAACCTTTTGCTTGCCTATTTGCCACCTAATAACCCCAAATCCAGTCTGGTTTATCCCTATAACTCAACTTGAACGTATCAACAACTAGTAACCGAACAAACAACGTGACGCTTTATTATTGATAGTTTAGTTTCTATTGCTTTGTAACGAGATACCTAAATCGTGATTTTGCAATAGCTTTCTATATTATCATTTGTGTTAAATCGTATTAAAAGGGGAACTGACCACCTTCGAAAGGAAGTTTTTATATTTCCTGGGCCTAAGGCAGATCCCTCATTTGTTGTCTAATTAAAATCTGGTGGTCTTGTATTCTTACTTGCAGGTAGTCCTTCCAAGACAAAAAGGAGTTCTTCGCAGTCGACCTGATCTCTCTCTACGGTACGCGCACACCATCTCAACATCTAACAGGTATTCCTCCTAGCCCTAACCCTTATCTGTTTCTCAAAGGAATGATAGGATAGAAGCAAGTCTATTCTGCAGAGCCGAAACATTCCGTGCGAAACATTTTGGCATGCCCGGTGGGACCCATTTCGGGTTTCTGTTTCTCTTGCTTGTTTTCATTTTAGGAAGCATACTTGCTGTTGCTGTTTTTGTTATATTTAGTGAAGAATTTGTCTTGCTTTCCTAGTTTCACATTAGTGAAAGTCATCTTATTTGCTTCATCGAATATCATTTTCGATTTGGGTTTAAAACACGTGCATTACATTCTTGCTTGCTATTTTCAATTCTAGTGAACATAGACTAAGTAACAGGTCGTACACGTGGGGGTGATTTCCATGGTATTGACAGGAAATTAATCTTACTTTCACTGCACAACACATACCGAATCACTTCACAATTAACACAACAGCTCAAAACATCCCCCCTTTTCCGCGGTATTCCTCCGCCCGATTGAGGTAACCTTATAAGCCAAAACAAACTTGACATTCCCCCTAAGTCTTTTGTTTAGGATTGACATCATTCCGCGTCTAAAGGCATAAGCCCACAATAATTAAAATTAACCCTAGGGTTAGTCTCTGGATTTGCGTGTGCATCTTGTTTATTTTCAGTTCTGTTTTCTCTGTTATACACTGTCTTCTGTGATTACCTTAGAACAATTTGATAAATGTACTGAGCGTTGTTAACAATTAAATCAGCAGCTTCTTATATTTTCTTATACCAGTCTTCTTACACCGACATCGGTTACCTGACCGACGTCGGCTATAGTCTAACCGACATCGGTTAGCAGACCGATATCGGTTACTATCTTTTACAGTTCCTGACAAACCAGCAACCTACCAATTTCACCATTCTGAGTCTGTTTCTGTTCCTGATAGATTGAAACCCTACTGTGTACACCTGTCCATGGTTGTTATCACTCGAAAGCAAGCCGCCGCCATGGTTTCACATGCTTGCTCTATCCCTTTTCCTGAATCACCCCCTTCACATTCTGTGGGGAATCCTACGAACACCAGCGAGGTTCCTAAAATTCCTGTGGGAGATAAAGAATTTGCCAAATTTCTGGATGCTAATCCTAGCGCTGTACAGTACTATTTGTCTCATGCCCTTGACCGTACACCCGACGGTCAACTCCTTGTTGGCATGCCTATCAGTATAGCTACTCATTTAGCCCCTTCTCCGCCTGATAACTCCGCTTTGCCTTCCGCATCCTTAGTCCCGTCGCCTACCTCAGCAGCTTCAGGGGTCCATACGGCACATATTGGCTTTCCTTTGGTTAATCTTGGGCCCAACATGTCATTACCGCCAACTGCTCCTACCTCGTCTCTCTTGCAGACTGTTCCGTTCATGACTTGCTCTCTGCCACCTATCCACATGAGCTTTCCTTCTCAAGCTCCGCCCACCTTTTCATTTCCACACACATATCCGGTAACCTCAACAGCTTATATAGGACATCCCTATTCGGTTGCCTCAACACAGTCGTCCTCCATACCTTATCAACATTTAACCCCACCATTGTCTAGCGGTGGCCCTTGGCCCAATTTGCCTCCATTTACCACAACCACACCATCATCTCATCCAACTACTGATTTAATTAAACAAATGATGGAAAAAATGCAAAACCTGGAGGCTTCTGTTTCAGGAAGTCGTAGCGCCTTGACATACGAGCAAGTTTGTCGGGAGCCTATCCACCCTTCAGTCCCCCTTCATTCATATCCTCCTCAATGGGAATTACCAAAATTTACCCGTTTTAACAGTAAGGAGGACCCTCAACAACACTTGCGATCATTTAGACATGCCTGCTATCTGATTGCTCACGACGACGCTTTACTACTCCGCACCTTTCCCATGTCTTTATCAGGACCCGCCTTGGAGTGGTACAGTGCTTTAACCCAGCACTCAATCTTCTCTTTTAACCAGCTAGCCCAATCTTTCTTGGATCATTTCTCCATTAACATTGCCAAGAAAGTATCTATCACCGACCTCTATGCCATCCGACAATTTGAGGACGAATCTATCGCAGATTTCGTTGGACGATGGCGGGGCCTTATCAACCAACTTACGTATGCCTTGCCTCAGACCGAACTTATCGAACTGTTTACGCGGGCCTGCGCTAAGCACATCTCTCCTACCCTCCAAATTCAAACTTTCCGTACATTTGACGAGGCCTTTACTATGGCTCGAAAACTAGAGATTCGAGCCTTAGAGGAAGAGAAATTGTGGTTGCGCAACAAAAACCCCACTTTCCGAACCCAAGATTCCACCAACAAACCCAACACCACCAATCCTCACCCATCGACTACTCCAAAATCAAAAGGGGCCGTGCACGCGGTGATGGTAAAATCCCAACCACTGTCTAATACCCTGCCGAAAACCACCTATAAGTATAAAGCTGAGCCCATCAACTACACTCCCTTGGGAGAAACATATGGTGTGATATTGGAAAAATTGCTCAAAGCAGGAGCCATTACCTTACCTCCTGTTAAACCTCATTCCAGGTTCGATTCCACTCGTGCCATACCTTCTTGGTACAAAGAAAATGACTTCTGTAACTTCCACCGCGTGAAGGGACACAGTCATGAAAACTGCAAGATGTTGAAAAACATAGTGCAGGAAATGGTTGATGCGGGGGATATAGCCCTCGATAATCCTAACGCCCCTGCTAACCGAAATTTGAAAATATTCAACAAACCGTTCCCGAATCATTCTTCTAACAGTAAACTAAACCAAGATATCTTAGCCGAGGAGAGTGTTCATGAGATCCATGCAGTCTTCGATTCCCAGCCAAAGACCTCTATCGAACAAATTCTGAATCAAACCTCTTCACTAACGCAGGAAACCGAACCCCCTTCCTCACCATCAAGACAAACTGAAATCCTTGCTCTTCCTTTACCCATCAAAGAATTAACTGCCCAGAGTTCCATTCTCACTAATGAGCCTTCTTACACCACGTCCTTACAAGACTGTGAGCGGATGTTATCTAATTTATCTATTTCCCAAACGTCTCCTTCTACCATTCTTGTTGTACAAGAGGAAGGCTCGCCACTTCCTTTTTCATCCTTAGACGAGAAACCTCTTGAACCAACATCCCCACAGTCTTTAAACATGACAGATCCTCTCAAACATGCCCTCCTACCTATTAGTCCGTTATCACCTAAATCTTTTCAGCAACCGGTTGACCTCTTAACGCCCATTGATACAGTGCCTCATATACCCCTTGTATCACACCCACAGTGGACCGGAATCACAACCCACCTTTCTTCCATACAAAAGTTCATGTTCACACGTGAGGACTGTCATTCCCCAGAAGATAGACAGGTCCTATGGGAACGTTTGAGTACGCCATATTCTACTCAAATGCAAATGACCGATCCTGATGCCTCTACCATATACCCGAAGTGTTTACAGAAGCTTAAAATGCCTATGTCCTCATCTTCACCCCCCTCATCTCTACCAAATACCTCATCCACTTCTATTAACCTAACCAAATCTTCCCCTACGCTTGGGACCTTACCCATACCTAGTCTAACACACCCACCTAAGCGGCTTGATTTATCTAAAAATAAAGCCGTCCATCCCATTAGGAGACAGACTCAATCTCCTCAATCTATGCCGCTAACACAACTAAAACCCTCGTCGTCACACCTACCTTCCATATTGGGACCCCATCCCTCTACCTTACATCAATATATCATACCTCCTGCGTTTTCTTTAAAGCGACCTACGCCTTCTGCACCCATACAGAAATCCAAGGGTATAGCAACACCGTCACCCCGCGTATCCTGTCCACCTATCAACCCTAAACAAATTCCATCATCAAAAGATTTGTTTTCGGTCACTCCTATTTCTCCGTGGTTGTTTTCTGATACCACATCATCTGTGGCCTCATCATCCAACATAGCTTCTACGTCAAAGAAACCACGGTCAGTTAAAACCCATTATCAAAACTCCTTGGCTAAACCACCCCCCATACAAACCAACCACATCACGTCATCACCAGAATCGACCCAGTCAATAGCCTCATTTTCCTCTGACTTTGACCCACTCAAAGGGTCTTACGCCAAAATCCTTGCTATGTTGGTGGAGAACGCGACCATCTCCCTACCCCCACTTAGACCTTATGATCCATCTAAACCTCGACCTATAGGTTACGATGAGTCTAAAATCTGCGCTTACCACCGCACACCAGGACATGACGTAGAGGGATGCAAAGCATGGAAAGCCATACTTCGTCCGTCACCTCCCTCAGACAGAAAAGTTAAGAAAGACAACTTACGAAGAGAGAGACCTTTAGCTTCAATTCCCTCTCCTATATCACCTGTCCCCGCCTCACCAAGATCTATCATTATTACAGCCCCACCTCTCGAAAACCATGACCTATCCCTACCATCTTCCTCCTCTCGTATTCACGAGATCAATATGATTAGTGTTGCTACTCAAGGGCAGAAAAACAATGGGAAAGCGAAAGAAAACATACCTGCGGCATCTCTTTCTCCGTCCACCATCCCGATTGCACCACCACCTAAAGTGGTTATTCGCGGACCCACCTATCCCGTCTCTAATGGCATTGCCCACAGAACTATGATCAAACAGCTTCACCAATCACCTGTAAAAATGACACTGTATGATCTCATTCAGACTTCTGAATCTCATCGCCAAGCTCTCGTTGAAATCCTTCAAGGGATAGAGGTTTTACCTAATGAAACCTTGCCTGTTACTTCTATTCTAACACCCAATCACGTTGCTTCGCTCACCAAACAATCTATCTCCCCAACCACTTCTGTCTCTGTACAGCAAGCCGCTGCTGTTAGTTTCTCCGAAGATGAAATTATCGACTTTGGTGCCGAAGATCCTGACCCTGCTCTTTTCATCTCAGCGTACGTTCGGGATATTCGGGTACGTCGTGTTATGATTGACGGGGGCGCTAGCCTAAACATCATCTCTTCAAAAGCCTTCCAACAAATGAATATCCCTTCTAGTTGCATGTGTGCCAACCCCATCATGTTGCGATCATTCAATGATGCTATTACTTCTACTTTAGGCACCGTGATCCTTAACATTCGTGTAGGACCACGTACTTTACCCGAACTCTTCTATGTCCTTGAGGGAGAGTTCCAATACAATATGTTGTTAGGCCGCCCTTGGATCTGGGCTATGGGATGCGTTCCCTCCACCTTACATAGATGCATAAAATTTGAGTACGAGGGGAAGTCCTACACCGTAAAAGTTTATCCTCCCCCCTTCAAAACTTGCAATATGTTGTATCACCCTAATGATGTGCTTGTACCAGTTAAGACACCCATTCATCCAACCCAGCCATCCACTTCTAATGCACCTACACCTTTAACTAATGAAACCGCCATTACAAATATTACTTCCTTTCCCGCAGATAACATCCCAACCTCTGACCCCTTAGTAGATGTTTTTCAACGCCTTACGCTGGGGGAGTACTGCCTATATAATGTTAGTTCTTTCCATACCCCGCAGGAGTACGGACAGTTACATGCACATCCCACCTACGACCGTCGCGTGGGGGAGGTAATCTCTTACGGACCACCCCATTGCCGCACCAACCTAACGTATGGGGGTGTTGACGCATCCTCCATTACCCCTGAACCTCCTCTTGGTGTGGTTCCCTTCCAATCGGATTTTCAATACTTGACAAATCATCGTTTCACCCTCACCTTCTTGACTCGCTATGCTTAGAAAGGATTTGGTTTTGGTCTTTATGAACAAGGCTGACATACACTCATTCCCGTGACTACACGCAAACACAATGATCGCAGTGGTCTCAGTTTTCTTGAAACACCTACACAGGAGACACCTCGTGTCAGTTGTATCCTGGAAGAAGATGACGTCACCCCTACCAAACCATCATCACCCACTTTTCCATCATCACCCACAGAGTCGATAGACCCTGAATCTATCCCTCCTAACTTTTTTTTTTCATAAATGTTATCTTCATAGGTCCTCTCACTTATCAACGTGATAATGAGGACCCATCTTCTCTCCCCCTTCTGTATCTAGACATGATCGAAGAGGATTCACCTTCGATTAATGTTGTTGAGTGCCAGGATGACGACTCCATCCTCACTTACCTTGGTGCGGACGACTCCTATATTCAACGCGCCTTACCGTCTGAAACTCAAACCATGTTGAATGAGTCGACTATAGAAATCAACATCCACACAGAGGAGGATCCTCACATTGTGAAGATCGAACAATCCCTTAACAGAACAGAACAAGCCGCCTTTACTACCTTTCTCCGTACCCACAACCAAGTTTTCGCTTGGTCCTACGCTGACATGCCAGGAATTGATCCTACCATTGCTATCTATAACATCACCCTAAACCCCGATTCCAAACCAGTCAAACAAAAACTGAGAAAAATGCATCCACGCATTGCCCTCTTGGTCAAAGAAGAGCTCCAACGACTTCTTTCCGTTTCCTTCATCTTGCCTATTGACTATCCTCAATGGATTTCTAACATCGTACCTGTCACTAAAGCGACGGGGGGACTTCGGATATGCACGGATTTCCAAGACCTTAACCTTGCTTGCCCTAAGGATGACTTCCCCCTCCCAAGTATTGATCAACTTGTTGATCTCACTGCGGGCCATGAAATGCTTTCTCTCATGGATGGCTTTTCGGGATATAATCAAATTTTGGTAGCCCCGGCCGATCAACATAAAACTACCTTCATAACTCCATGGGGAACCTTCTGTTATCGTGTCATGCCATTTGGCCTTAAAAATGCTAGTGCTACCTATCAGCGGGCTATGACTTACATTTTTCATGACATTATGCACACTATCCTTGAGGATTATGTCGATGATCTTCTTGGCAAATCTAAACATCACAGTGAACATCTCGATGTTTTAACCATTATTTTCGATCACCTGTTGCAATATTCAGTCCGACTTCAACCAAAGAAATGTGTCTTTGGTGTTCTTTCGGGAAAACTTCTTGGCTTTATCGTCTCTTTGCATGGCATTGAGGTCGATCCATCTAAATTCAAAGCTATCCTAGAAATGCCCCCACCCAAAAACCTCAAACAATTGCGTAGTTTGCAGGGTAAACTTCAATCCATCCGGCGTTTCATCTCTCAACTCTCGGATCGATGTCAACCTTTCCATCACCTTCTTAAAAAGGACATTGCCTTTCAATGGAGTGAAGAGTGTCACCAAGCCTTTGAAGCTCTCAAATTCTATCTCTTGCAGCCACCTGTGCTTATTCCACCTCAGGATGATTGTCCTTTCTACCTTTACCTTTCTGCCACTGACCATGTTATAGGAGCCATGCTCACACATCGGGACTCGGCACATCGAGAATAAGTCGTTTATTATATAAGTCGTACTCTCATGGATTACGAGACTAGGTATACACATGTAGAAAAATTGTGCCTAGCCCTATCATTCGTAGCCACCAAACTCCGACATTACCTCCTGAATCACAAAACTTTTGTCATCACCAACATGGACCCCATTCATTATATGTATGCCAAACCACATCTAAACCAACGCATCACCTGATGGCTTATGCTCCTCGCTGACCTCGACCTTGAGTTTGTACAATAGAAGTTGATCAAAGGACAAACTATTGCGGACCAACTTGCGGAGGCCCCTTTACCTGGGGAAAAATTCACCAATTTTAATTTCCCCGACGAACTCATCGCTACTCTTTCACTCAGGGAAGAGTCATATCAAATGACCCTCTTCTTCGATGGATCCAAATGCCAGCGCTGCGGAGGAGCCAGCGTTGTTCTCATCCCTCTTGATGCTGAACCTATGCCTCTTTCATTCCGGCTTGATTTCCCCTGCACTAATAATACAGCGGAATACGAGGCCCTTGTTTTGGGTCTCCAGGTTACGTTACACTTAGGTGTCAAATCTATTAATATTTTTGGCGACTCTCAATTGGTAGTCAATCAAGTTATGGGCATCTACCAATGTAAGAATGAGGAACTTCAAAAGTACAAACATTACGTGGATTCACTTTTGACCTCATTTACTTGTTATTCTATCCAGACCATTCCCCGCTCCACTAACAAATTTGCGGATACTATGGCTTGCCTAGCCTCGCAAATTCTTGCCTCACCAACTGACTCTGACATATTCGTCTTGGTCCAACAACTTTTTTCCCCATCCTACTCAACCCTGGTTGTTTGTATGATAAATAATGTGTCTGCTAATTCGTAGGATACCTGGTACCACAAATTTCACGACTACCTTACAACCTCTGTTCTCCCACCTGACCTTACTAGTAATGGCAAATGTGCTTTTCTAAAAAGTGTTTCTCATTATGTCATCATGGGGGGACTCCTCTATAAACGTGGCTTTGATGGCATCCTCCTTCGATGTATAACCGGTGCGGAGGTCACCTATACCATCCAACAAGTCCACGATGGTATTTGTGGCGGCCATTTTAGTGGCATTGCCGTGGCTAAATGAATCCTTCACCTAGGTTATTATTGGCATACTCTTAATAACGACTGCTACGAATATTTTAAGCGTTGTGTTAGGTGTCAACAACATGCCAACCTTCAACATACTCCTAGCCATCCGCTACAGGTCGCACGAGATCTTTGGCCTTTCTCACAATGGGGTTTAGACCTTATTGGTGAGATTCACCCGCCTTCTTCACAACGTCACCGTTGGATAATCACATCAACTGAATATTACACAAAATGGGTGGAGGCCATTCCACTCATTTCAATCAAAAAAGAAAAAATTGTCGAATTCGTTAACCACCACATTATCTGTCGTTTTGGTGTTCCTCATCGCCTGATAACGGATAATGGAAAATCTTTCAAAAATAAGTTGTTACAAGACCTTTGTGACAACTTTGGTATCAAACTTAGCTTCTCCTCACCCTACTATCCACAAGCGAATGGACAAGCTGAATCTTCTAATAAAACCCTAACCAAAATCCTTATGAAAGTTGTCAATGAGTCTGGAAGAAATTGGCATGATCACATCCCCTTCGCCCTCTGGGCTTATCGTACTAGCATTCGTACCTCCACTAATGCCACACCTTTTTCTTTGGTATATGGTACCGAGGCTGTCTTGCCTCTCGAAATACAAATACCCTCCCTCAGAATATCTCTTCAGGATATTCTTACCAACGATGATTTCCGCCAAGAGCAGTTAGCCCAATTGGAGCTTCTTGACGAGCGTCGTCTTACAGCTCTTGATCACCTTCAAATCTATCAAAAACATATTAAGCGTGCTTATGATAAGCGACTTCATGAGCGTACCTTTAAGGTTGGTGATCTTGCCCTCAAAGAGAATCGACATGTAACCAAACTAGAAAAGAGCAAACGTGGAAAATTTTCTCCCAATTGGATTTGGCCTTACATAATCACTCACACTTATGGATCAGGCACTTATCGTTTAGCTTTGCTTAACAGTAAACTTGAGCCTGAACCCCTTAATGCCTTGCATCTTCGACCTTTCTACTGTTGAATTTAGCGTTATATCAATTCTTATCTACTTACCGCTCGTCCCTTGAGCTCCTTCACCACCACCATACACATTGTTTCCTACATCACAAAATAAAATGAAGCTCGCATGGTTTGATTCCCATCTTCCCTTTATGATGCCTTCCCCTTTTTAGTCTAGTCCATGACTTTAAAGTATTAAAATGACACATTCTTAACTAAATTCTTATGGGATTTTCTTGAGTCAAACTTCCTACAAAACTAGATGCTTCATGCCAAACAGACATCTAGATCTCTAAATTATACATAGACTACTCCCTTGAAGGACAACTATATGCCAAACTTCTTGCTACTATTATATATAGACTGCTCCCCCGAAGGACAGCTATACACAAATGCCGCATCTGCTACTATAAATAGACTGTTCCCTTGAAGGACAACTATACACAGTCAGCCTTTATCAGAAGCTTCTCGCATTGATCAGCTTCGTGAAGACCTCAAGAATAATACAATCAATATCCCTTGTAGACTTCCCGCATTGATCAGTCTATATTCAGTAAAATAAAAGCCTCATTCAAAAGTACTTTTGAGTCATGGACTTGTCTATCTAGGTTAGGTTCTCTTTCATCATAACACTCACTTTGTAATAAGTTCTCCGTACCACAGCTATACCATCCACCTCACCTCACCATTTATTTAAACTCAAGGGACGTGACATACAATCGATATATTGTGATCATACAACTCTTTTCACCTATTGACTTCTCGTCTATGCATGGTACCTAGGGGTTCAAGCTGATTCTACGTTATTATGTGGTTTGTTTAGCTCTTTTCACCTACGGAACACTCTTTCCTCTTTGCCTCGCATCTAGAATTATGTGTTGATCTTAATCAGGACATGGTTCCCTACCACTTGGGTAGGCTAACTTTCGCTTCCCTTATACCTTTTACAACATCACCTATTCATTACCAACACCAACAAAATTACCCTACCAATATCAATATCAATTTTTTTTTTTTACCAACCAACAAAATTTCCCGAATTCACCTCTCCCTGATCCTAAGGGAGAACTACATCGGTCTGAGGCCCTTCCTTGCTTTATGCAAGGGCTATGTAGGTAGCACTTAGGAGACATGGGGTCTCCCAAGGTTAGCTCGACCATCCCCTACCATACCCTATCATGTGTTGTAAATATAAATATTTTTTGTGTATTTCTATTTGCCAACATTCATCTTTATCCTTTTTTTTCAAAACAAACAAAAACAACCTTTAAAACAAAACCATTCTTATTATTATCATCACTCAAAACCACTTACATATTTAGTTTTATTTTAGATGTTAAAAAAATACATCTTCTCTATCATCGACTCGCAGGTCGGCATCCTTATTTGTTCTTATATTCCTATGAAATTCACTTAGACTCTTGCACCTCCTCCCGAATCAGGTGGTGATCGTGATCGTCAATGCCCCTCTGTGGGCCTCTCCATCCTCAAAGGTGCTACTGCCATTGGTTCCTCCCATTGATCCGCCAACATCTCCTATAACATACGAATACATCCTCTCACATGGAGGAATCTTGCCTCCAGTCTCTCCACTCGTAACTGTGAAGCCTCTAACAATCCCATTGTCTTGTTCACCTGTGTTTGAAGCTGGCGAGCCAAATCCTGCAGATGATCTCTTTCCACTATAATCACAGCTATGTCAGGGCACTCACGTGAACCTCATAGCTCTGCTACCCACCATACTCTATATGCCTCTGTCGTTCCCGCATCCATAACCCTACGATCGGTTGCTATCTCTTCTGGCCCTTCTGGAGGTGTAGGCCAGGGAGGTGAAAATGCTGCCTCAGTGCCGATTCTCATGTATAGTCTATATGTCATAGGAATATCCTAAACGAACCCAAATTGTCGCCACACGCGATCTAGAGGAATCCTCTCGTACTCACCCGGCCTATGCCCTGCGATCCACCTCAGTCGCTCTACACCCCTCAACTCCTCAGCTATGTGCTCTGTCACCATATAGTTCCTGTACGGCCTCCAACAAATATCCGCAATCATCACCATCTCCCATACCTGTCTATAATACTCGAGGTCATCTATCACGGCCTGGGATCTCGCTTCTTGTTCTGTCTAGACCCATCGTCTGAATCCCAACCTTTGCACTCCTGCCTCTCCCGACTCAATGGGTCGGCCTATTGGACGCACACAAACAATATGCTCATAGGCCCAACAATGTAATAAGTACGAACAATCCAGTGTCATCCTGTGTTTTCACTTGCAGGCCCATAAACCCCTATATAACTCTGCCAGATATGCGGGTGCCCATGCGAATGTCACGCTCAATTCTATCATTTCCCAAATAACACTCATCAATGCTTTGGGAAATCTTCCACCCTCTGCCCTCGGCAATGCATAATACCTCACCGCTATCATTAATAGCACGGCCAACCTTGTTTCCTCAGGATGTGTTGCATACATTGTACCATAAGTAAATGATAAGCCTCGCTGTGTCAAATCTCGTGCAGCTGACCCAAATACTGCTGTTATTGCTGCCCACCCTGCGCTGGGCAATTGTAACACCCTGAACTGTTGTTACTTTCTCCTGAGCATACAAGTGTTGATATGTGATTTCTTGTAAAAGGATGTGTTCCTCGATTTAGAAATCATGCTTGATATGTACTGTAATTTCTTTGCAGATTTCAGATCTTGACTGAGTCGAAATATGATTAGACTCTTTTATTTATTTCATTTTGCATCTGAGTTTAATCTGATCTCGAATGAATTATAGAGTTATCCATCTATAATACCTAGTCTTGGATCAGTGGAATTGATCCAAGTATTGCTTTAAGTTTGTTCATGATGAATTAAAAATTACAGACCTTGAACAGGTTGCAAGGTCTAGAAGCATTTAATAAGCTAGTCAAGAGTATGACTCAGGCTGATCAAGTGAAATGAATTGGTTCCCGATATGGAAGTATATCTGGAAGGTCTCGATCGTGGACCAGGTAATAATTCGGTTACATACGATTCTACAGCCTAAGGCAGAACAGGAGCTAACCCTGTTCAGGAAGGTATGATGTAGGTCTTTTTCTGAGTATACAGAATGTAGACCTAACTGGAATTATTAATGGTTAGTAACCTAAAACTAAACCTAACCTAGGGGTTAGATTAGTATTAATCTAACCTAGACCTAGGCTAAGTGTTAATGTCCTAAGTTAGTATCTATGTGTAATATGGTTAGAATGAGTATTACCCTAAATTCTAAACCTAAGATACTAACCTAACTAATGAGGAGACATGAAACGTATGGGGACCTATGGAAGGGGGTGCGAACCATGGGCGGCGTTTTCTATGACATTTAATGCATGGGATAAGGATGAGGGACAGGTCATGGTGGAGGTTTAAGCAACAGCTAACCTAAGCCGACGTGGCAGGTCGCCAAGTTTGGAAATGGACTTGGAATTTTCATTGGATTGTCGCCAACTTCTGGCGATCGGTGGAAGTGGAGTCTTGAGCGGGAAAGTTGGTTTAATTTGCATTCAATATTTTCGGTAGTCGAGCTCGGAACTCGCGAGAAGGCATGCAAACGGGAAGTTTGTGGGTTTGTTTGGCTTGTCTCGATTTTCAGTTTCTCTTCTGCCTGTTCACTGGTTCTTCGCACCAGTCTTCTTTAGTGTTGCATGGCAAGTATGAACTTCTCTAGCTCTTTTCTCTGGCATGGAGGAGTATATATGTGATGGAGATAGCAAAATTTTGTTGGTCACTTTAACTTGGAAAAGGAAAAGGAAGTCTGAGCTCTTCCAGTGGTCTGCTTCGGAAATTTGATCAAAAATCCAGGCATGTTAGGCCCTAACCTTTAAATATCTTGCTGTCTTTCAAGTGATTTCATTAGAACAACTCTGTTCAAATGATTTATGAAATTAGATGTTTATCTATGGATGTCTTGTGTGATTTTTCTTGGTACTGTATCTCTTCTAGTTCGAATCTTCATTATCCTTTGTTGGGTGTTTATTAAATTCGAACTGTGGCATTATTTATTTGTGTTTGCATTCTGGCTTAAATATGTGAAACATATGAAATGTGTGAATGCTCGGCCTGTTCGGCGTGAGCCCATAGAATCGTTCTTGTGATGGGTATAGGCCATTGTTTTGTTTGTCGATTTTTGGTCGTTGATTCTTGCTTTGGAAACAGTCGGGAAGGATACATTGATGGAACTGTTTGATTGTTCAGTGTTATGAAATCTTTGTAAGCTCTGTCGTGGGTTTTGTTGATGGCAGTTATTGATACTTTTGGGTTTCGTTTGTCTTTTAAATTGTTTGGGACAGGTAACTCTTTCGATGTTACAGTAGTCTTTTTACGACCCAGGGGAAGTTGTTTTCCTTGTTATTGTGGTAACGAGATTTAACCGTTGACAGTATACAATATGGATAAATGTATATTTTATAATTGGAACGACTCTGTAAGAGTCCATCGGAATGAATCGGTATAAATTGATTACTGTGGAAGTTGATACGATTCTGATATGATTTGAATATTAGACAAGGATTGTTTGGAATCTTGAGAAGTAACAGGTCTTTCGATCCGTTACTGTTAATTGGGTTCCGCGGTTATAGATTCCCCGGTTGTACAGTTGCAATGTTTCCTTCTGAAGTAACTTGTTCAAAATGTTGAACGAACTCTGTAGAGTCGATTGACTTTGATCTATATATTTGAATCCACTGAAAGTAGAATATAACAGACAATAATTGAAAACAAGTACTCTACCATTATATTTTCATTAGGGATTAATGTATTTCAATACACTCCATTATTCTGTAAGAGTACCTTCGTGTCAACAAGGATTTTGTGGTACAGATTCTCTTGTATCTTTACACAACATATGGGTTTCATAACAACCGTTACACCCTTCAGTCTGTGCAATATAATGTAAATATTGGCAAGAGTTCAATTGATTTTGTTTTCTAACTTACTAATGAGGACATTACTTAACCACATTTTTAATATTTACATTGGTGGGCATAGTGGAATACTTTCACTAATTTACCATGCAAATAATTGACTTGTAATTGTTGTTCGGATTCATATGAAAATGGAAGGTAATATATATTGTCCTGTACCTTTTGAACCTTAGTGCGAACATGGAACACCTGCTTTTTGTCAACTGTTCCTTACGTATGGATAATTGCTCTTGATCCTGGCTTTGTTCAAGTGAGTCAATACCAACAACCATCTTGGATGGTGAATGAGCCCAAGTGAGTTAACCATGCAATGTTCACTTCCTGATGGTTTTTGAGGACAGTACCAACAGACTGGTTCTGTATCGGAGATTCTTTCTGGATCATCTTGGCAAGTCCTTAGGAAACTTCATGATTGATTAGTAGCAAAATCAACAGTCTGTTGTTGACAGCGATATGCCAGAGGTTCTTTGATTTCGAAATTCTACTGAAATACCTTGTTGCTCGTTTAATAGGAAAAAGTATTGAGCTATACTTGATATATGAAACATTGGATCATGTTCCTACCCTCAGGAGTTTTTTGTGAAATGTGTTCCAGGGTTTATTGAAAACAATCGATCACTGCAAACTGAGGCTAGTCGGACTTGTAGATAGCATAAAATCAAATGTTTTCACATACCTGTGGACCAAAGGTGATAGTAGTGAACTCGTCGTTGGCAATGAAGAGAGGTCGCTATGAATGATATGTTTGCCTCCATCTTCCAGTAAATTCATAATACTGTATAGAAATTCTGTCTAAAGTATAGTATTGCTTTTGTAACATATTGTGGATTTGTTGATTCTCTAGATATCCCATTTCTAATGCTTAATCTGTAGATGATTTGTTCAATATTCCATGACTTGGATCCTCAATATGATTGTTCTAATCATTAACTGCATCTTTGATTTTTAATCTCCATGATGGAATATTCAACCCAGTGAGTAAGACTATTTATGTAATGATGATAGTAGTTACACATTTTTCTGACATTCTGTAATATCCAAAGGCATAATCTGAATGCATGACATTTGACTTACCTCTGGATTCTTGATTTCATTCAAAAAACAACAGGATCAATGTGCTGTAATAGAAAACAATTGATGGATTTCTCCCAATTGTTTTACAAAGTTGCGGTTTTCATGCTCAATTCATCGAACTGTAGCTTCCTGACTATTAATGCAGATGGTTTGCCTACATGAAACATTTTGGTAGAAAGCAATGCAGATTGTTGACAGCATGATCAGATTATTTAATTTGTTACAAGATGATCTTTGAGACTTGATTTATACCTGCTCTGGTACCAAATGATGAAATTACTTCTGATCTAATACATTGTATCCAGTAAATAGCTTACACAGACAATTAATTGATAATTTTGACAAGTACTGGAAATATAGTGTTTCATTAATTCATTATTTCAATACTGACTCCATTATATAGGAGAATGGTAAAAGATTTGTAACAATCTTTACAACAACATTTGTCTTGACATATACAACCATACACCCATATGGTTTCAATTCCTCTCACCAATATAATAATAAAAGCAATACTGAATTTTGTTTTATTATTCTAACTTACTAACTTACCACATACTAACCAGCATTTTACATTTACTAATCCCTTTACATTTACATGGTAAATCCCGGATACTTTCACTAATTTACCATAATAATAATTGACACATAAATTGTAATTATTATTCACCCATACAAATGGAGCACTAATATATCATTTCCTAACAGGTTCAGTTGGTATTTTCTTTACGAAAACAGTAATTATTGAAGCCTGTTTGTCCCAATTTATGTTTACTCATTACTGGAGTAGATGAATCATTAATTATTCTTCTTTATTATCTTGAATACCGTTGTATAGACTTGGTTTGATTCTTGATAAGACAAACCAGTGTGATCGGGAAAGGTTCAAACCTTTGGGACTGTTGGGTTTAATCTGTTGTTTGACCCCTGTAGAGGGTATCTTGTTTCTTTTAGCTTCTGTATAAGCCTGAGATTTGAACTCGTGATGTCTATTTGGCCTTGACGGATTTCTCTGAATAGTTTGACATCTTGTATATCGGCCTTATGAGTTAGGTCATCGGCATATTAACCCGTATCAGTATGCAATATAAATACATACATTATATTCATTTTTATTTGAATGACTCAGTGGAGTCGATTGAATGATTTATATGTTTAAGTCACTCGGTTCATGGTTGAATATAGATGACACATTTTGGAAATCGTTGTTCCAGCGACTTAAGGGAATAATTTGTATTTTGATCTCTGGGTTATTCGTAAGAATACCATTGTGTCGCATTGGCAAGAGTTCAGTTGGATTCTTTGTTTGAAATCAGTAATTAAATTTGTTTGCCTGATTTTTATTATGCTCCGTTGATGAGCTCAGATGGAATCATATGCAATTGTTTGACTTGTTACTACTGTTGGAATCATTTGAGTTCTTGGAAGGTAACTTGTATTTTTGTCTCTTAATGAACCTGCTACTTGGACACTGTCGTTTGTCACTGTTGAGTTCCTTGAGTATGGTTAATTATTTCGTGTTCTGTCCCTGTTGGGGTGAGTCGCGAATACCACACTTTAGACTTGCATGTGCCAAGGTAAGAATAGATTGGTTATATTCCTCTCTGTTTACTCCTGTCTGATTGTGACTGAGCATGTTCGGAAGTTTTGAGTGATTATCTTGGCATAATCTTAGGGAAACATTCAATTGCCTAATGCAATGTTGTCCATTGTTGACCGCAATTCTAGAGGTTCTTTGATTTCGAACTTGGGTTGAAAAGCCTTGTTTTGTTCGATTTTTATTATGACAGTAATTCTTCTTATAGTTTGAGCGGACTTAATCGTATACATACTAGATGAATACAATTCATATGTGAAGACATCACAGTAATGAACTTATGTGAAAGGTTCTAAGTGTGAATGATTTGGTTCTTTCTCTTCTTTTGCTTATTTGATGATATCTGTCTAACAGTGGGAATTGTTTTGTAACATATTGGTGGAATCCCGAATTGTTATGATATTTCCCTTTTTGGATGAATGAAACGATCTGTCCAATGTTGTGATTTTGGATTCAATGATTGTTTGTGTACATTCGTTCCTTGATTCTTAATATTTGATGAAATATTAGAAAGTGATTAAGACTATTTTGTAACAATGATAGAGTTACATATTTGTAATCATTTTGTATTACAAAGGCATAGTCTGAATATGTTTACTTATGTGGATATCTGATCTCATTTAAACAGGGTGTTTAATGAAAACAATTGATGGATTGCAATTGTTTTAAAAGTTAGTGCTTATCATGCTCAGTTCATTGAACTGACTCATGTTGACTATTTTTGTAGATGGTTGCCGTAAGAGGTAAAAGCAATGCAGATCTGACAGGCTGATCAGATTGTTTAATTGATTTATAATGAATTACAGCTTGATTTTATAAATTTACTATATGTGAAAAGATGTTTCTTTTCCGTTGAGCATTGTATCAAGTATGTTGTTTGCATAAAATGTAATTGTATAGTTTTGAAAGGAATGGAAATAAGTGTTTGATACTTATGTGTTGTATTCTATATCTGATAGTTGACCTTCTTCGGTTTATATACCAGAGTGGTAACGTTATCTTTGTGTAATATTGATGCTTTTGTGATTGACAATGAAAGCTTATAAGGAAATGAGATTGAATTCTTATGAGTGTTTAGTAGTTCTAATTTGTTCTAGCAAAAGCAATATTGAATTTAAATAATTGTCTTTCTAGAAGATAGGTTAAAAATGAACCTAAGCAGAACGCTAAACAAGCTGGATTAAATTACTAATCCCTAGTCCTAAGTATGACAAGACAATATTAAATTGGATTCTTAATCATTTATATCTTTATACTAATAAGTATGATATAAATTCAGTTAAGAGAACTGATATAAAATCAAATGGAGTTCAGATGGCAATCTCAAGCAAAGGTTATGAGATATTGTCCAACTCTGTTGTTTTAGAATCAGGTGTATTCTAATGACTCCTTGATGAGAAATTGACCTTAATACCTCTACCATGTAATGGGTTTTATAGAGGAGGGTCGTCTTAAGACGAAGAATCCAGGGAACAGGAAAGGCTAACCTTAGGGAAAAGTCTTTAAAGTAATTTAAACTCAAGTGCGTAACGCATGTTATTAAGTAGATCTTTTCGAGGCGGATTTAAAGGTTGACGACACAAGTCAACTGCAGGGTTGTACCTCCGAGAAGATTAGGATCTTCTCGAAGTTACAACAATGCAGATGACTTATGGCAACACCCTTTGCATTGATCGCTAAGATTTACACTTGATTTTGCATGAGTTACCCAGGGTCCGATTAAGAACGTGGTCATATTATAAGGCTGCCTAGGAGATTCGGGGTATCATGACACACTGGTTGAACTGCAAGGTTGAACCAGTATGTCACCATATCCCTAATCCTCGTGGGCATCCATATAACATTATCACCTTGTTAATCTGCCTCCGGGTGATTCAGTTGTGAAAGGAAGGACTGACAGTAGTCAGTGTAGGACATTCTATATAACATATGAATGGGGTGAAGGACGTATTCCAGATTGACGAGTATGCCGTTAAGGAATACGAGACATAAACAATATGTTTCAAATCTTTGGCCAAAGTATCGCAAGCTGCTGATTGCGTTGTCCTAATTCACCTAGTCTAAGGGATGAGATGCCGATGAATAATAGTAACGATTATTCAGTTAGGTTCCTTGGACAGAGCATTCTGAATCCCAAAGTAGGGAAGAGAACCGCAAGAGTAAAGTGTTATCTAAAAACACCAACTCTTTTTACTCATGAATAGATCGGTAGATTACCGAGTCATGGAATGAATAGATCAGAAGTAATCCGAGTCATTACAGCTACATATGGTTGTCTGTTATATGAATGGTTATTTGATTTGTGAGTTCTAAATTATATATTTAGAACCAGGATGCAATTATCAAAAAAAAAAAAAAAAAAAAAATTCACTTGTTCTAAAGTATAAAATGAGGATATTACATCTTGGTATCAGAGCTGAAGGTTGCAGCTCTTGGACCTATTGAGTCCATAATCTAATAAAAACCTGAATTTTCTTATAACAGAAAATGGTTAGAACAAGGGGAAATGTTGCGAGTAATGCTCCATCTGAAGGAGGAGCGGCAACAACCCAGAAACTTGATGAGATCCTTGCTGCCCTGTTGGACACAAGAGATCGCTTAGCTATACTTGAACAGCAGGTGATGGGAAATGAGGAGGATGAAGAAGCTAATAATAATAATCAGCAACCTCCTGAGGACAACCCCGACATGGGTGTTGATATTAATGCTGGGAATGCACATGTCCAACCAGAAAAACAAAAAGGCCAGATTGGCAGCAGAACTCACTAATGATATAAAAAGGATAAGTCCACCTAAGTATGATGGCACCACATTAGGAGATGGAGCTGAGAACTGGCTCAGCGAAATGGAGAAGTATTTTGCAATAAGGAACTTCTCAGAGGAAACCAAAGCTATTCGGGGAGCCTATCAGCTTTCTCACGAAGCATCTTCGTGGTGGGATAGCCGAAAAGCTGAGCTAAACATTGATGAGACCAATATTACTTGGGATCAATTTAAAGGCTATTTTAGGCAACGTTGGCTGCCACAACTTTTCTATGATCAGAAAATGACAGAATTTCAGAACTTAGCTCAAGGGAAGCTAACGGTAACTGAATACTGGGAGCGGTTTACAAAACTCCTCAAGTATGTACCGCAGTATCAAACTGACGAAAAGTTCAGGATACGGAAATTCATCATGGGATTGAATCCTATGATAGGGGGAGAGGTCGATGTTCACAGTCCAACCACTATGGAAGGAGTTGTTGAAAAGGCCATAAGGCAAGAACAGAAATTAAAGGTTGTTTCTGCTCATAAGGAGGAAGTGCGTAAGAAGACTGCAAACCCTTCTTCAACCTCTCTTGCACCCAGAAAAGGACCATGGAAAAAGTTTGGAAACAAGAGTAAGTTTCCAGGAGATAACAATAAGAAAGCAGCAGTAAATAAGCCTGCTGGAAACGTAAAGGATAATTTTGCTAAAAATTATAATAATGGGCAGAAGCCCTATGGAGGACAGCGTGACAATTATAAAACTGGAGGCAACTTTGAGCCTAAAAAGGGACCTATAGGAGGCTGCTACAATTGTGGTAAAGATCACTACGCAAATCAGTGCCCTTTGAAGAAGGATGATCGTAATCAGCAGCATAAGATACATGCTGCAGTAGCGGGACACGTAGGCTGAAAAGCAAGTGACACCTATAGAAGTTCCGGGTAAGTTATTCGGCATACCTGTCACTATTCTTTTTGATACAGGAGCTACTGAATGTTTTATATCTAATAAACTAGCTTCTAAACTTTAAAAAAAAGCTAGAAAAATGGATAAATCTTGGACTGTACAGTATGGTAATAATTCTGTTCATACAGTGAGTATGTGTCTTTTTAGGGCAGTCCTTGACTTACCTAACTTTTCCACGGAAGTTGATCTCTATGTTGCACCTTTGGGATCGTATGACATTGTCATCGGTGTCAATTGGTTAGCTGACCATAAAGCAAAGGTAGATTGCTATGAAAAGAATATAAAATGTTTAGATGATCAGCTGGAATCAGCAGAGATTCAAGGTGTGAAACGAGAAATTTCAGTTAGAAAACTGTCAGCTATGCAGCTTAAAAAGGCTAAAAATAAAGGATGTACCCTTTATGCGGTAAAGATATCTGAATCTTCAGAAGAAGATGATGATTTCATGGAACAATTCCCTCTGCTACAAGGTTTCAGGGATTTTTTTCCTGAGGAATTACCAGGGTTACCACCCAAGAGAGAATTTGATTTTACAATTGAAATCAAGCCTGGAACGGAACCTATTTCCAAAGCGCCTTATCAGATGACTACTACTGAGTTAGTTGAGCTTAAGGCACAGTTACAAGAGCTTTTGTCTAAAGGATTGATTAGACCAAGTGTTTCACCTTGGGGAGCACCTGTGATATTTGTGAAAAAGAAGGATGGAACACTAAGGCTGTGTATTGATTATCGGATGTTGAACAAAGCAACATTCAAGAACCGATATCCACTTCCTAGGATCGATGATCTGTTTGATCAGATGCGTGGAGCAGCGGTTTATTCTAAGATAGACCTTCAATCTGGTTATCATCAGTTAAGGATTAAAGAGGAAGATATTCATAAAACAACTTTCCGAACAAGGTACGGACATTATGAATTTACAGTTCTAACCTTTGGGTTAACTAATGCACCCGCAGCCTTTATGAATTTAATGAACAATATTTTTCAAGAATACCTGGACAAGTTTGTACTTGTATTCTTGGACGATATTCTCATTTATTCTAAAAGTGTTGAAGAGCACAATGAGCATCTGAAGATAGTTTTGGGAATTTTGAGAAAGAGAAAGTTGTATGGTAAGTTATCCAAATGTAGGCTCGTTGAATATAAGAATCATCCGCGCCAAGTAAGTGGATGGAGTCCGTCATCCTGGCATTCAACAACATTAATCAAAGCGAATCTCTTTCGATCATGTCGGATAAAGAAGGGCAAAGAAGATGGTCGTCATTATCACGTTGGATACATGAGAGGGACCTTGAAGATACAATTTGTTAATGGGAAAAAAAAAAAAGTGTGGAGGGATGGATTCAGGGTCTATAGAATTCTGCGGGTGATGATGGCACAGTGGTGTGATGATTTGTAGGGGAGGCGACGTCTTCTTCTCCATCCAGGAATAGCTGACAGGAGGTGTCGCCTGTGGTAGGTGTTTCGGGAAACACCAAGACCACTGGCGATCATTATGTTACGGGTAGTCACGGGAATGAGTGTATGTCGGCCGTTGTTCCTACGGCCAAACCACAGCCTTTCCACGCACAACGAGTCAAGAAGGTGAGGGCTAAACGACGATTTGTCAGATTGAAAATCGGATTGGAAAGGAAACCACCACGCAATAGGAGGTTCAGTGTTAATGGAGGATCGTCAACACCCGCCATATGTTAGGTTTATGCGGAAATGGGGTGTCCGAAATGATATCTCCCCACATGTGCGACGGTCGTAGTGGATGGTGCATGTAATTGTCCGTACTCCTTCGGGGGTGGAAGAACTAACGTTTATTAATAGGCGGTTACTCCCCCCACGTAAGGCACTAAAAAACTCTACTGGGGTTCGGAGGTTGGAATGTTAGCTGCGGGAAGGGAAGTGGCTTTGTGCGTATGGTGGGTTTTCATTCATCAATTGAAGGCGAGCGCGGTTGAGGTGGATGTTGAGGTACATTGGGTATAAGCCCATCGTGAGGGCGGATAAACATATTGTAAGGGTTTTAAAAAGGGGGGGAGGTCATCTTTTACGAGTGTAAGACTTTCCCCTCGTACTCAAATTTTAAGTGCATCTATGTATTGTTGAGGAGTGCATCCCATGGCTCGATCCAGGAGCCCGATGCAAATATTATATTGGACTCTCGCCTCATGACATAGAAGAGTTCGGGTACGTACGTGTCCACGCGAATTGTTGAGGATCACGGTGCCTAAGGTAGAAGTAATAGCGTCATTGAATGCCCGCAACAGGATGGGGTTGGCACACTGTAACTAGAAGGGATGTTCATCTGTTGGAAGGCCTTTTGAGAGATGATGTTTAGGCTAGCGCCCCATCAATCATAACCCGACGTACTCCGAATGTCCCGCGTAAGCGGATATAAAGGGCATGGTCATGTCTTCTGTACAAGTCAACAATTTCATCTTCCAGAGAAACTGACTGGCATGCAGCTTGTGGTATAGAGACAGAAGTGAATTGGAGTGTGGGCTTTTATGGAGAGAGGGCAACGTGATGGGGTGTTAGATGGAGGCGAACCAGAGGTTTCATTAGTAAAACCTCTATCCTTAAAGGATCTCAACGATAGCTTAATCGATTAGATTCAGAAGTCTGAATGAGATCATACAGTGTCATTTTTACGGGTGATTGGTGAAGTTGTTATCATAGTTCGGTGGGCAATGCCATTAGAGATGGGATAGGCGGGTCGCGAATGACCACTTTAGGTGGTGGTGCAATCGGGATGTTTGACGTTAGAAAGAGATGCCGCAGGTGGGTTTTTTTCTGTTGCTTCCCCTTGTTTTTCTGCCTCGGGAGTAGCGACACTACTCATTTAATCTCGTAGACCTGAGATGAGGAAGATGTTGTTATAACTCATGTCTTCAAGAGGTGGGGTTTGTAATAATGACACAGATCCCCCTTTTGGTGAGGTGGGGACAGAGGGTAATAGGATAGGGAATGGAAACTAAAAGGTCTCTATCTCCCTTCGTAAGTTTGTCTTTCTTAACTTTCGTAGCTGGGGAGAGGTGACCTGATGAAGGATGTTTTTAAAGCTTGGCATCCCTCTACATTCATGTCCTTGTGACGGTGAATAGGCGCAGTTTAGACTCATCATAACTTATCCGGATCGAGGTTTAGACGGGTCAATAGGTCTAAGTGGGGGTAGGGAATGGGTCGCATTCTCCACCAACATCGCAAGGATTTTGTGGCGTAAGATCCTTTGTAGTGGGTCAAATCGTAAGAGGATGAGGTTGAGGGGTATTGGTTGTGCGGGTTTTTGGTAATGTTTGGGCATGATTGGTTCTTCGTGGGGTTTTAAGCCGAGGTTTGATACATGGTTTTTTTACTAAACGTGATTTCTTTGGCACAGAAGCTATGTTGGATGATTGAGGCCTAGATGACGTGGTATCAGAAAACAACACGGGGAAATAGGAGCGTGACTGAAAAAACAAATCTTTTGATGATGGCATTTGTTTAGGGTTGATAGGTGGACAAGGATCGGGAGTGACGGTGTTGCATACCCTGGAATTTCTGTAATAGGTGCGGAAGGCATCTTTTGTTTTGAAGAAAACGGAGGAGTATCATATTTGATGTAAGGTAGACATACTGGATGTGATCCCAATATGGAAGGGTAGGTTATGACTACATGTTTTGATTTGTGTAGGGGCAACGTATTGAGTTTGTCTCCGAGGTTGCGGAACAGATTTATTTTTGGATAGATCGAGTCCTTAGGGCGGGTGCCGTTAGACTGGGCATTGGTGAGGTCCCAAGCGTAGGAAATCTGGTTAGTTGATAGAAAGTGGACGGGGCATTTGGTAGAGGTGAGGGGTGAATGTGAGAACAGGGGCCATTTTAAGCTTCTGTAAGCCCTTCGGTAATATGGTGGAGACATCAGGATCATCTTTGCACATTTGATAGAAAAGGGGTACCTCAAACTTCCATAGGGCCTGTCTATCTTCCTGTGGAATGACAGTCTCCAGGTGTGATTTGTAATTTTTGTACGGAGGACAGGTGGGTTGTAATTTCCAATCCACCGCAGGTGTGACACAGGATGTATATGAGGCACTGTATCAATAGATGTTAAGGTCAACCGGTCGTTGAAAAGGATTTAGGCATGAGGGCACCTAATAGGTAGGAGGGCGTGTTCGAGGGGATTCTATCACGTTTTAAAGAAATGTGGTGGATGTTAGTGTAAGAGATTTCTCGGCAAGGATGTCAACAGGAGGTGGCGAGCCTTCCTCTTGTGTAGCCACGAGTTTTTAGAAGGGACGTTTGGAAATAGATAAATTAAGATAGCATCGCTCACAGTCTGTCGGGATGTGGTGTAAAGAAGACTTGGCAATGAGAGAGAAGTCCGGACAGTTAAACTCTTCTAATGGTAACGGAATGATTTCAACGTTTGGCTTGAGGTGTTGAAAGGAGGTTCAAACTCCTGTGTTGGTGGAGAGGCTTGATTTAAAAATTTTTCATAGAGCTTTGGCTAGAAATTGAACATTGCATGGATCTCATGAACCACTCTCCTCGCTAAGATATCTTGGTTCACGTTCCGTTGGACGAGTGATTCGGGGAATGGCTTTTGAAAAATTGTTTAGATTTCAGTTAGTCAGGGGGCCGTTAGGATATGAGGGTTATATCCCCTGCGTCAACCATTTCTGTACTATATTTTTTCAACATCTTGCAGTTTTCATACTATGTCCTTTTACGCGGTGAAGTTTACAAAAGTCTTTCTTTTCTTTTGTACCAGTAAGGTATTGCGCGGAGTGGATTCCAACAAACCCAGAGTGAGGTTAACAAGGGGGCACTGTGAATACCCCAGCTTTGAGCATTTCTCCAGATGACGCCATAAAGTTTCTCCAAGGGAGTGTAATGGTGGGCTCGTCTTTGTACTTAATAAGTGTTTCGGCGGAGTTATTGGACGGTGTTTGAGATTTGACCATTACCATCCCGCGCGTTACAGCTCCTTGATTTAGAAGAAGTGGACGCGTGAGGAGTGGTGGTGTTTGGCTTGTTTGGTAGAATCAGGAGTTCGGAAATTGGGGTTTTTTGTACGCAACCGCAATTTCCCTTCTTCTAAGGCTCTAATTTCAAGTTCCACCAGGTAAAAGGCAAAGGCTCGTCGAATGTGCGGAAAGTTGAATTTGGGGGTAGGGTAGATGTTGCTTTAGCGCAGCCCGCGTGAATAGTTCAATAGTTTCGGTTTGAGGCAAGGATACGTAAGTTGGTTGTAAGGCCCCGCCATCGTCCAACTAAATCTCGATGATTCGTCTCAAATTGGTCATGGCATAGCGGTCAGTGATGATACCCTTTCTTGGCATGTAATGGAGAAATGATCCAAGAAGATTGGGCTAGTTGGTTAAAAAGAGAGATCGAATGCGGGTTAAAGCCCTGTACCACTCCAAGGCGGGTCCTATACGGACATGGGGGAGGTGCGGAGTACAAGGCGTCATCATGGGCAATCAATAACAATCATGTCTAAATGATTGCAAGTGTTGTGAGGATCCTCTTTCCTGTTGAAACGAGTACACTTGGCAACTCCCATTGTAGGATGGGTAATGAATGAAGGGTACAGAAGGTGAATGGGCTCCGACAAACTTGGCCTCGTATGTCAATGCGCTACTACTTTCCTGAAACGGAAGCCTCTATTGTTTTGCATTTTTGTCCTCATTTGTTTGATGAACTCTGTGGTTTGATGAGAATGATGAAGCCACAGACTAGGATTCCCATATAAGGTGTTGAGTTACTGGATACTGTATTGGAATGACAAGGTAGGCTTAGCTGAGAGGAAGCTCGTGGAATAGTGGTAGAGAGTAAGTCATGAATGGAAGTGGTCTGAAAGAGAGATAGATAGGGGCAGTTGGTGGTTAAACGATACGTGGGTTCACAAGGTTAACCAAAGGAAATCTAATCGGTGTCGTATACTCTGAAGCTGTCGGCTTGGGAGAACGGGGCTAAGATGCCAGAAGTAAGGCATTGTTATCAGGAGGAGTGGGCGCTAAATGATCAGCTTATACTAATAGGCATGCCAATCGGAGCTGATCATCAGGCGTAACGGTTGGGGGCATGAGACAATGTATTTGTAGCACACGCTGGGATTAGCAATCCAGAAATTTGGCAAAGTCCTTGTCTCCTACATGAATTTTGGGGGATCTCACTGGTGGGTCCGTAATGGTTTCCCTATAGAATGTGAAGGGGTGATTCAGGGCAAAGACACATAGCAGGCATGTGAAACCATGGCGGCGGCTTGCTTCTGAGTGATGACACCATAGACAAGACCATAGGGAATTTTAATACTACAAAGAAAAAACAACCTCCGAATGATGAATTGGCCAATTGCTAGGTTTTGTCAGGGGCTGATTGAGACAGTAACCGATATCGGTACTAACTGGTGTCGGCACAGGAAATGACGCCGGTCCCTTTGTAAAAAAACCGATGCCGGTGTCAAAAGTCTATGGATAGAAGATATAAAAGGCTTGCTAATTTGATTTTAGCAACGTTGATTATAAATTTATCACTTATTGATCCCAGAAGACAAAGTAGAACAGATAAAACAGAATTTAAACAAGCAAGAGCCACACACAAATCTATAGATTAATCCCTAGGGTTAATTTTAGTTATCGTGGGCTTATGCCTTTAGACGTAGATGATGTCGAACCTAAAACAACAAGACCAAGGGGAAATGTCAAGTTTGGTTTTGGCTTATAAGGTTCACCTCATCGGGCGGAGGAAATACCAAGCGGACAAGGTGGGATGTTGAGCTGTTTGTGTTAATTTGTGACATGATTCGGTATGTGTTTGTGCAGTGAAACTAAGGTTAATTTTCCTTGTCAATCCGTGGATATTACCCCCACTGTACGACTTGTTCCTCCTTATCTATGTTCAACTAGAATGAAGAACAACAATCATGAATGCAATGCACGTGTTTAAAACCCAAATCGAAAATTATATTCGATGAAGCAAGAGAGATTAATTTCACCATGCGAAACTAGGAAAGTCAAGACAAATTCTTTTACTAAATATATAACAAAAGCAGCAACACCAATATGCTTCCTAAAATAAAAATATCAAGAGAAAGCAACCCAAAATGGGTTCCCACCGGCGTGCCAAAAACTTTCGCTCGGAATGGTTCGGCTTTACCCCCCTCTGGGAATAGAGTTGCGTCTACCTTCATTCTTTTAGAAAACAGATGAGGTTAGGGTTAGGAGGCATACTGTTGAATGTCGAGATGGTGTTTGGCGCGTACCGTAGTGAGAAAAGATCAGGCTGACTGCGGAGAACTCCTTTTTGTCTTGGAAGGAATACCTGCAAATAATAACACAAGACCACAAGATTTGATTAAACAAAATAATAGGAAACTGCCTTGGGCCCATGAATATAACTTCCTTTCGAAGGTGGGTTCATTTCACTGCTAATATGAATTAACACAAAGACTTCCAAATATTAATTAAATTATTTCGTTTAAACTGGGTAGGGGGAAAGGCCTGGTTTTTTTGGTTTTTTATCAGAGGAACCGAGTGGCAAGTTACTGATACCGATGCCGTCACTCGATAACCGAATGGGCGGTTACTGTAACTGTAGCAGTGGGTTCTCCGATCTTCTTGCAGCTATGGTGTTTGTTAATGGCTGGTGTTGGATGTATTAGGACATGGGATGGTTAGAAAGCAAAATATGCATTAATGCAATGACACATTGGGTTATGGATCATAAACGGATTTAGGAGCACTGATTCAAGAAGAATAAGAAAATGTATAACAAAGGAGCAGCAAGAATGTGACTTACTGGTTTTTGGCACAGATGCAATTGATCTTCCTGTTTAAACACCTTCGGTATTTTAGCCACTACCACTCGTCTCTTCTCTTCAAAGTGAAGATCTGGACCTGTCCCTTTGCTCTCAATCTCTCTGTTGATCCAGAAATCCTTTGACTGATCTCCAGAATGAATTCGACTCCGTTGTTTTGGTTTGGGAGCCATTTACGGGAACCGATGGTGGTTTCGTACCGACGGCGGTCGAAGTAGGAACCGGCTATCGGTAAGGAAAAAGTAGGCTATTTTTTAGTAAAATAGCCTACCTTCCCTGCTGTTTCTCCCGAAGATCAGTTGCGGGCTTGGTCCAGTGGCTAGAAGGTCGGCTTTGGGTGCGAGTAAGGAGGCATTAGTTATGGATGTGAGTCTAGACCGAAGTCATGGGTTCTTAATTAGGTTAGTTTAGGGTTGGGCCTAGGTCATGATGAGGTGGCAAATGAGGTGGCGGGTAAGGTATGTGGATTTATCAATTACAAGGTAATTAATAAATAATTGTGTAAAGTTTAGGTAATGAGGTTAGGTTGCGAAATGGGATGCGGGTCACAAGGGGTCGTAAGACACGAATTTGGTGTCTACAAGATCATGACATGGTTGAAAATTTGTGGTGGAGGGGCTTCTTGGTATAGATTCGAATGGTGGACAATGACTTATAACTTGGTGTCTTGGATTTGAAATATAAGCGCAGTCACAAACACTCCTATCTCGATCTATAACCCAATGAATTACTTGTTTAATGACAATTTGGAATGTAACACTCTATTCTTCTGGATAGAGGAGGTCCAAATGATTCGAATAATGTTGGATAGCATGTAAACCACCTAGATCCTTGTTTACCCCACTTCATCTGCAAACAGACATGGTTTTCTCACCTCGAATTTGCATAATTTTTGTATTGGTAGTTTCCCTTTTTCCTATGATATCGTATTTCTAATAAAACTAACAAAAAGTGTACGGTTTAATTAAATAAATTATAGTTTCAAATGAAAAAAAAGGGATTCTTCCTACACAACATGATTTTTTATTTAACCATCAACAATACTCACAACCATGACCCTATATGTCATTGAACCAAGGTATCAAAACTATAAGTTTATGTCCTCTTGAATTCCTGAGATTGATATGAGTCATCAACTAAAGTACCCTTTTGCTTTCCTTGGAAATTTAAAAAAATGTAATTTTCAGTGATTCGCAAAACACCTCCTTGTACCCCGAAATGGGAAATTTAAGTTGTGAATGTGTTCCCTATTATGTAGAGTATTGTAGCAAACCTTAGAACACCCTTGAATAACCGTTCATGAATTTTTTGTCACCCCTCTAGGATCCCTGTTAACCCTTTTTGTATTTTTGGGAAGGTGATGAAACTCAAAAGCTGGGTTTGGTTTTGGTTTTCCGTTTGGACCCTGAGTGAAGAAATAGATATCAACCTCCACATACGTCTAGTATTTATGTATGAAAATTTCTTTCAACCCTTAGTTCTAATAAAAACAACTTACCAATTAGTTTTGCAAGGGTGTATTTTAGCCCTGTGGTTGTTGGGTGACCAATTCAAAATGGTCCAATTACGATCGGTGGCTCCATAAAAGTAGTCATCATCCATACCTTGTTCATTAGTTCCAAGCTTTATCAACTCCTATTAATTCTCTGTATATACAAGAGTGTATAGGAATTGTTTTTTTGGTGTGTTCACTCATCAGGAATTGCTTTTTGGTGTGTTCACTCATCAGGAATCACTTTTTGAACATGGTTTTTTAATCCTTGAGTTAAAAATGGACATTTTAGCATACTAGTAGAAAAATGTGAAAGAATACTGTGGGACACTCTCCAAGTCAAATAATTGATGAGAAACTTGTAGACACTTATAAATTATTGTATGGAAATATCTTTTGTCGCTTGTTTTGAGAAATTTGATTGTTGGGAAAATGGTGTTTCTCTCTCCTCTCTCTTCTTTCTCACTTTCTCTCTCTCTCCTCCTCTAGTTAGGAAATGAAATGAAGTGAAATGAGTGTATCTCTAACTCTCTCTTGTTGTGTGCCAAGCATCATAATCATATGAATGGGAAAACTATGACAACATGAATTATGATATATTTTTGGGTAGATGTTATGTTAACAGTTTGTGTTGACCATGTGTTGGTTGTAGGTACCAAGATAAGGACAAAGTGAAGTGTTATTGGTGCGTGTATAATAAGATGTGATTTTGAAAACATTGTATTTGTATATGATATATCAGTGTTATTGGTATGAATAGAGTTTCCATTCTTTGTTTTCTGTGATGAATACAACATTTTTTAGTATATTGGGAAGTGTGTTATTTGTGTACATTGTTGCAATGTTATATGTTGATAAATTCCATGTCTAGTCATACTTTTATATGTCTTTTAGGTAAATTAATTCATTTGCACCTTTTTGCTATGGAAGTTGATGTGAAAATAAACCTCGTGATATTATTTGAATAATCATAGGGGGACGAATTTTGGAAACTTGTTATTTAAAGCTAATTGTACCATGGTAATTGTGGACGTTAATTATAGTAGGTTGATGGTATTATTTAGTTGGTGTGTTTTATGTATGTTTAGTTTTTAAGTATTAAGTAGTTTTAGTTTTATAATATGAAAAATTAAAATTAGATAGTAATAAATTGAGAATGGCGTATGTTATCTATTTTCTAGTGATGTGTTTATCTAGGGAAACCCTCTTAGTCTCCTACGAAAAATAACAACTTGTAGTAGTGTGTTTTCATTTGGAAGAAAAGTAATTATCAAACTTATAGCTTAAAATATTAACCATTCCCATAAGGAATGATTCCCTTTAGTTACCATATGTTTTTTCTCCATAGTGGAACCAAATATGGTCAACTTTTAACCATGTCATTTCATTTCTATATTGATATTAGGTCCTTCTATATGCTGAGAATAGAGGTCTCACCTATGTCTTCATGATCGTAGTGAGGTAGGTAAACTTTATACCTTATCCATCCTCAATGCATGGTCCATTATAATTCTCCTTCTCTTCCCTCATAGGCCAAATTGTCAATTTCACTAGTATTAAACTAGAGACTTGATAATGGAGACAAACTCACATCATGAATGAACCCCGTTATGACACTCCTAAGTCTTAAGGTTAAAACAATGTCCCCTTCACATGTTACTAATTGAATACCTTGATCTTTACATTTTTTTTAGTGAGTTATGGATATTGTAATATAGTTTGATTTGTTATAGGGAGTAGAACCCTTGGGTGTAAATGGAAATTTATTAAACCTACAAACACTTAGGAAGTTTAATTGTAGCCAAATCATGTTTTTAACTTATAACATTTGATATTAAAATTTTAAGATAATGATTTAGGAAAAAAGGGAAATTTGAGACTTGTCCCTTTAACTCAATGTAAACCCCTATAATGTTAACACACGCAAAATGTATCATTCTATGTGTAACATGATTTTTGAAAACAATGAATCCTAATTAAGGAAAGTGGATTTTGAATCACTTTACAAGCAATGCAAAATAAATAGTTAAATTACATAGTCAATTGTAATAGTTTGAAAGTGAATAGAGTGTTTCCCTAGTGTCTAACTGTTATTCTGAGTAAGGAACATGTACTCTATTTACTATTATACCTAATGGTCTACCTTTTTACTTCCCATAAATTATCCTCCTTATAATGAAAGTATGCTGGAAAACCAAGTAATCATTCTCCTAAGAGACACATCTTTAGGACAAGTAATAGAATCCTCATGTGTGTATAAATTTTCATATTAACAATCAGGCTATATAAATTAATTTTGATAAGTGAAATGAGTAGAATCAAATGGAAACATTATAGGTGAAATGTTAAATGAAATAAAGAAAAATGTAGTCTATTTTTAATAGGAATGAAGGTTTACATGTTAAGTGTTATTTAAATAATAGAGATCAATGAAAATAGGATTGTAATAAATATGTAACCATGAAAAATTTGTGTCTTGGAAAGTTCCTATCTATAATTTTATATTGTAGTTGGATCGTTGTGTTATAATTTGTCATTTGGGAAGATGTGGTTTTGATCTACATCATGTGTTTTCATGTGGTTATGTTTCTTTTGGTTTGGGTGAGGTTTCATCATTGAGTGTTGGAGGAATAAGGTGTAGCTAGTGAACATAGTAATAAGGGGAAGTTTTTATTTTGTTTTGGAAGAACCAAATGAATTTGTGGCTAGTCTTAGTGGAGGGATAAGTTTGTGTTATAATGGAGGGATAAGAGGCCTATCAAAGTTGGTGTGGTGTGTATGTGTAGACACCGGGTTTTTCGTCAACCCGCCTACTTCATATTTTAATCCAAAAAATATCAAAAAAATAATTGTGTAGACACCAAATTTGTGTCTTACGACCCCCTGTGCCCCGCATCTCATTTCGCAACCTAACCTCATCACCTAAACCTTACACAATTATTTATTAATTACCTTATAATTAACAAATCCACATCGCCATACCTGCCACCTCATCATGACCTAGTCTTAACCCTAAATTGACCTAATTAAGACCTCTAACTTGGTCCACATCCACACCCATGACTAATTACTCCTCACCCGCACCTAAAACCAACCTCATAATGACTTGACCAAGCCCGCAACTAATCCCTCGGGAGAAAAGGAGGGAAAGCTAGCTATTTTACTAAAAATATCCCACTTTGACCTAACCGATACCGGTTCCTACTCGACCGCCATCGGTTACGTAACCGCCATCGATTCCCTGTAAATGACCACTCCCAACCAAAAACAAAGGAGAATTGGATTTTGGTGGATCCAAAGGAGAAGTCATTGGAAGAATCCAGAATTTACTTGGCTGTACAGAGACAAGTGAAAAGAAAACAAGAGAAGTTCGCAGAGAAGGACATCAAGCCCAAGACTGCAACTGAATAACCAGAGTCCAGTGACACTCATCCAAGTATCAGGAGAGGAGATACCTCATCTTGGATTGTCAGATCATCCTACTTGAGCACTGTCTTCGTCATCACAATCCCAGAACCTACATTTTCCATCAAGAACTAGTAAGTAAGTCTTATACGTTCTTTTAATAACATTTCTTGAACTTCTGAATCACAGCCATCATAAGTCTATTCCTAGATCTACTACCAGCAACACACACTAATCTAACTGTCATCCTCCACCCCTTACATTACCCCAAGAACAACCCCCCGTATTCTCTGAGTCCTTCTCATCACCCCATTACCCAACCCCACCCATTATCAGCCTTATAAAACAACACAACCACATTACAACCAACTTTCACCAAAAGCCCCTAAAACATTGCCCCCCACCAATATCGGTTACACAACTGGTACCGGTTTACAGTGACCAGCATCGGTCACCTGATTCTAAACCAAGAAAGCCCTTTTTCTATATTCTACAGGTAAACACATTTGTAATTGGACAATGTCTTTATTTGTTAGAATTTTGTGTGAATTCATATAAGCGGGGAACTAAAACCACCCTCGAAGGAAGTTTTATATTTCCTGGCCAAGGCAGGTCCCTCATATATTTCTAAATAAAATCTGTTGTCTTGTATTCTTATACTTGAGTAGTCCTTCCCAGACAAAAAGGATTCTTGGCAGTCGATCTGTCTTTCTCTACGGTACGTGCACACACCCCTCTGCACATTCACAGGTATTCCTCCATAGCCCAACCCTTATCTGTTTCTCAAAGGAATGAAAGGATAGAAGCAACCTATTCCTGAAAGTTGAAACATTCCGCGCGAAACATTTTTGGCACAAGAGCTGCAAAAAGAGTGATGGTGGGTACAAAATGTCGTTTTTCATGTATTAGTATATGCTTATAGATCTTATTCATGATCTAGGAACCTTAAGTTTGGTTGTTGCCCTTCGCTTAAAAATTTCACACGGTATAATGTTCTATTTCCTAAAAGCAGTTGCCTACTGCTTGTCCCAGTGGTTTGGATGAGTGAAAGTCATCTGTATGTGCTTCTATCGAATTATGTCATTTGCAGAGGGTATGGATGAAGGTTTGAAAATACAAGCATTATATACTTACTTCTAATTTTCAATTCTGAGTGAACGTAGACTAAGTAACATATCATACACTGTTCTGGTTTGGATTTCCAAGTGTATTAACAGTAAATTAATCTTACTGTTTCTAGCTACACAACATTTACAGAAGGATTTGTACAATATAACACAACAATGTCAAAACATTCAAACTTGTCCGAGGCATGATTCCTCCACCCGATTGATGTAACTTTGTAAGCCATAGCAGCCTTGCAAAGTGAGGCGCTCCCCTAAGTCTTCTTGATCGTTGATGATGGTTGGTAACATCATTCTGCAGTCTAAAGTGGAGGATGCCCATAGTTGCTGTACAGGAATTAATCACAGGGTAAGTTCTCACATCCATCAGTTAGATGCATTCTTGTTTAATAGCCAGTATCTGTTTATATGTTCATACACTATTTTCTAGGGGGTCACTAGCCTAGGAACCTTAGTTTGTTTCCACTGGCATTCTAATCATTGTTCACAGAAACTCAAGAATTTCTTACTACTTTCAATGTCGAGTTTGCTAGTCGATTGACATCGGATCTAAAGAGAATCCAAAGTGTCCAAAAGCTATCACAAAGGAACCGACATCGGTTACCTGACCAAGATCGGCTACTGGGCCTTGGACATGCTGTCCGAAGACCAGCAACCTAAGTCAATTCACAATGTCAAGTAAATGTTTATCTTCTAATTCTTGATAGATTGAAACCCTACTGTGTTACTCCTTTTCATTGTTGTCTAAAAATTCTTAGTAAGTAAATTGTTAGATTATGATGTTTGTCACATCTCTTGCACTGTGCCTTTAGGCCTGAATCGAGAGTACATTCACATTCTATAGGGAATCTTGCAGATACTAGTGAGGTTCCTAAAATTCCTGTAGGAGATCAGGGAACTTGGGAAGATTTCTGGATGCTAATCCTAGCAATGTTCAATACTCACTTTGTCTCATGCCCCAGACCGTCTGCCCGATTATCAATCTCCTTAGAAAGAAACAAGTCGAGTAGTATAACTGTTAAACATTTAGCTCCTAAATCTTTGCATGATAGATCCGCTTGTCCTTCTGCAAAAGATCCTTCGAAGCCCCGTCTGTAAAATCCAGCAGCTTCAAATGATTTGGGCTTGATAGGAAGGCACACATTCTGTAAATAAATGTCGATTGCGTGTCCAATAAGTGTGCCCTACATGTCAATGTGAACCCGCTGACTAATCCGTACCTAAGTCTCACTTACAAAATCCAATCTGTTCATGTCTTGCTCTGTGACAGCTAACAAGATAAAGCTTTCCTAATCAAGCTGGACCCAGATGTGATACGGTTCTAACTACATGTATCCATTGTAAATATCAGAGGTTCCAAAATATAGGACATCCCTATTCGGTCACCTCAACACATTCATCATCCATAATTTAAAGAAAATTGAGACCCCCACCATTGGTACTAGTGATGGCCCTTGGAGTCGGTCAAGAAAAGGAATAGAAAAGGGAGTGAACTTGGTCGTGGTCCTCTTGCAAAAGTGGGCTGGTTTAGGGTGGTTTTGGATGAAGCTCTGTTGGTTGTATATTTTGTCAGAGACAAAATTTGAGGTTCAACCACAACATGCAGGAAAAAGTCCTTCCTCGAATAAAGGGGAGGCCCCCTCTTTATTAATCTTCTAAGAATGAAGGAATATTTACAATATTCATACTAATTTAAGTTTTGGGGGTGAGATCTTATCCGGGTAGATTTTTTTATTTATTTCAGAATGGAATGTGAAAGTGAGGGAAAGTATTTAGAGGAATGATAGAAGAAGAATGGAGATGAATACTTATGATTTCTATTTTTTTGCAAACGCAACCCTGAATTTACGTACACAAGCGGAAAAAGGATAACAATAAATTGAATTTGTACTAAATCGATCTTACTGTAATAAGATGGAGACTTCTTTGTCCCACCGGGCATGCCAAAACTGTTATTGTAAAATCAATCACATCACCCCAAATGACCTCTCAGATTTGGTGTTTAAAACCTATCATTTGATGTGATTCGCATAACATTGAGTTTTTTCCCCAAAAGTGTGGGACTTTGCAAATGGGAAAGCTCTCCAGATTAAGGTTGGTTCCTAATCCTTTTTCTAGGTGCATACGTCAAATTTTCAAAGGATTGATTCTTAAACCTAATCTAATATTGCCAAGGAGACAAGGATGAAAGGAATGCAAGAAATTAAAACTAAGCTAACCAGGTGATACATCGAAGGAATGATGAACATTTTTTTTGCTAATAAGAACAAACCAAAAAATGCATACAATAATCAAGCACAGATAACCAGTTTTGCAATGAAAGACCATATGAGAGCAATAAAGACAAGAAAGGGTCAAAAATCAGCCACAAACATGTATTATTGCTCTGTAGATTTGATACAATGCATTTACAAAATGGCCAAAAGGAAGAAAATGTATTTCAATCTAATGGAAGGTCTGAAACTCCATGAATTCATTTTCCAGAGGAAAAAGGGATCCTGTAAAATAGAAGAATGTCCAACCCTTTACAATGATTCCTAACCCTACTTTTATAGATTCAACACCAAAGGGAGAAAGAGAGAGAAGCGGGAAAAATAGTTTGAAGTTCAACTACTGCTATTAATGCTCCTACAAAATCTACCCCCAAATCTATCTTGACTGCATCAATTTCTTCTTCGGTACCTCAAAGGAGAAGGAAACGGCGGATCTGATCGAATCCAATCTGGTTGTTATGGCAAAATAGATCCTGCATTAATGGCTCAAAGACATTTGTCCATTTTTCTCTCCCACCTAACCTCCCAAAATTAAAGTTTCAGATCCTAGTGGTGTAGAAGAGGTCAAGATCTTTCCAACGGTGCCAGATTTGTTGGATTTCGAGCCTCGGGTCGAAGGATATGTCCCTTTGAAATTTGTATCGGGTTCATACAAAAAGGTGGGAAAAAAAGTTCAAAAATGGGCCCCTTTTTAAAATGGGACACGTGGAGGCTTGGCGCTTGCTTGAGGGCAGCCTCTGTATTTTTCTTTTGGAATGGTGTGGGGTTGACACGTGGTTTCTTCCATGACCTGCTCAATTTCCTTATGTTTTTTGGCTAAGTCCTTTGCTCGGCAGGGTCATATATCTAACTGGGGACACGTGGCAGCCTGGTGCTTGCTTAGAAACCTCCCTTCAATTCTGATCTTGAATTAGCATCACTCAGACACTTGGCACCCTCTATTGTCCTATCTCAATGCATTGACTATCCAACCTGAATCTGTCCCTTTTTTGAGACTGGACGCATGGAGGCTCCACGCTCACTTAAAAGCTCACTCAGGATTGTCTTTCAAGGAGCGTCGGGTTGACACATGTAAGCTTCCACATGTTCTTAGACTTTTCAACAGTCCCTCTTACCTTTTAGGACCTTAGACTACGTGGCGAGCTAGTGCTCGTTTGAGTCTCCACTTTTTGATTTACCCTTTGGAGATGTGTCGCTTGGACACTTGGAAGTGTCCGATGTCTCCTACATACTTAGTCGATTTTGGACTCATTCTGAACTATTCTAGAGCCCAAAGACCTCAAACCTTCATCGTTTCTTCTCTTTGAACCTTTAGCCTCTTTGACATTGTCTCCTATTACCCTAACCGTGCTATTCCATTTAAGAACATGTATGCAATCTGTTTAATCGATTTAAGGTAGGGATTCGCTCGATAGAGCCGTTTTTTGAAATTCACCTATGCATGGTTGTTTGATCTTTCGCATATCCCACCACTTCCATTGTAGAGTCTCCCTATAACCTTTTTGTAGGATTTTAATGATTTCTATTGTTCTTTCTATATGGGGTCGTGGCTGATCCAATATTTTTCCGGGGGGCAAAATAAGGATAACAGTAGGTTGTTGGGCCTTAAGGCATTTGTAGCATGAAAGAGGACCTAAGCTTCAACAAAATATTCTGATAGTTTTGTCAAGAATTATAAGTCCAAAAAGGTTCCTATAGAGGTCATTTTACATGCCCTACATAGTGGATAAGATGATACATCTTGGAGCATCATACACTTCCCAAGGCAGTTCATTCTTCTGGAGCACAACCTGTAATCCTGAGAAAGAAATATCCATTTAGAGGTGATAAATTAAAAATTGTATCTTACGACAACTACCATTGGATTTAATGGATTGTTTCCATATGAAAATATATAAACTTTGACCCAAAAACTCATCCGGGAGCTCAAGTTATCACCTTCAAAATTTGGCCTCTCGGGGTTGGTCGAACAGGTTAGATGGTTAGGGATTGGTCAGATAGGTTGAATGCCCTGGGGTTGGTCAGCTGGGGGTTAGACACCTCGAGGTTGGATAGATAGGGTTTGGATGCCCAGGGGTTGGTTGGGTCACATTTTTTTACATGTAGGATCAATTGTTGACACTTGTTGCACCCGTCACACTTGCACGACACCCAGGTTAGATGGTATGACTAGGTTGGACGGGTCATGGGGTTTTGACACCCTGGGGTTGTTGTTTGGTTGGGGGTTGGATGCCTGGGGGTTCATCAAGTAACATTTTTTTATGCATAGGATCAATTTTTGATGCCCTTCGCACCCCTCTCATTTTCACGACACCCAGGTTGGACGGTATGGTCAGGCTAGACGGGTTGCATGGTTGGGTGGTTAACGGTTCCCAACAAATCAACAATTGGATTTTAATGCGGTATGACGCCCATGTCTTCATCTAATAGAAGTACCCTCAGGAAGTGAATTTGTATGGGTTCCCATACCTCTTTAATGAGGGTTGGTGAGACATTGCTTATATATTGTAAAATCCACCTCATTTTTGGGGGGGAGACATTGTGGGAGTTGGGGAAACCCTTGCAAAATTTTCTCTCAACTCCATTTGATCTGTAAGCCTTCTTGTGCGCCTATAAAGCATACTTATGCCTCTAAGCATTAATGTAATGGTTTGTGCACCTTATAGAGCAATAAATTCATGTTTTTGTGGCATTTTTCAACCCTTTCTCATGTTTTTTGTTTCTTTGTGCCTCTCCATTTCAGATTTCTTTTATGTGCATTCATTTCACTTTTGTAGGTGAAAGATTTTGTGTTTCATGGAGTGCAGAAGGAAGATGGAGTTTGGGTTTGTGTCACTCTTGTTCTGACCTCTCCCAGCTCTATTTTTTCTCTTCTTCCTCCTTCATCAGAGTATCTCACCCCATTTTTATGGTGTTATCACCTCGTTAATGTAGGATTTACCATTTCACGCACTTTCTCTCTCCTTGTCTCCTTGGAATTATTAGTATAGTTGTAGTAGGCATCCTTTCTGCATTAGGAGTATTTTAGCATTAGGATTAGGTAGAGGAATCTGGCCTTCTCTGAAGGACCATCTCAAGTTCACAAGTCCCACAGCTTGAGAAATGGTCCCATGTTATGCAGATTACACTAGATACCCCATTCAAAATCAGGCCATTCAGGGGGTGTTGTAATTTTTCATCAACAATTTTGGCACACCCGGTGGGATAGGTTTGAAGCACCTTACCACTTCATTTCATCAAGTTGATGTGTTATCAGTGAGATTCAACCTTTGGAGGCACATGCAAAGCACATATGGCAACTCCATTTGGTCAACAACCCATTCTTTGAGTTGTAGAATTTCCTTCCATCCATTTCCACCCATTCTTCTTTCCACATCTTTCATCTTCTTCCATTCATCTAGAATTCACACCTACAGCAGCAACAATGCATTCCACCTCCAATGTATTTCTCAACTCCTCCATATCAACATTATGAAAAAATTCAGAACCATTATGCCTACCCATATGACCAATGCCAAAATTAGTTTGGCCATGGAGCGTATAAGGAAAAAGGGTATGATACAATGACAACCGTCAAATGGAGAACGTTGATCTGCAGGAGAATATTCAAAAGATGGAGGCTGGCATGGTTCATTCAAGGGCTACAACACAAATGAGGGCATTCAAAATCAGTTGTAGGGCATCTTGTCCATGGGAAGGCCCTTTTCCAAGACACTACATCCCGTAGGAGAGGCTTGACTTCATGGTTGAAATTTAGCCTCAACTTGCACAATGGATCGATGAGATAGATGCCTAAAAACTTGGTGCTAAGAAACCTTGTCAATGAGTAAATCCTACACCATCATCTAGTAATTTTCTCTCCATTCCCCAAGCAACACCATCTCAACTTGAGCTTCAATTTCCAAGCTCCCCATCCACTGCTTCTATTGTGGAATCCTTTTCTCCATCTTCTAGTATTTCATCCTATCTCAATTTTTCTGCCCTTTTCCTTTCCAAATCAAATTCCCCTCTACAAGAGCCAAAAGAAATAATACTTTCCCCTTCACCACAAATAAATAAACAACTAGTGGAGACCCCCCCCCACTCTTCCTACTTTCCCAAGTCCATGTCGGGAAGAGACTCAAAAATACAACCAAGGGGAGCAACAAGAAGAAGAGCCAAGAAAAGAAGAAATGATTAGAAGCTTGGTGAGATTGGCTCTTAGATTCAGGATTTATAAAATCCCCTTGATGGAGAAACCCATGGAGGAGGCTGAGTTCAAGCCACGAGTGGTGGAAGCTTCCACTACAGCACAAGCGAGGGAAGATGAAACTACTCCAAATCCAAAAGAGGAGTGCATTCTAGTTGTGGAGGAGAACCATACAGTTTCAAAGGCTTTGAACACAAAAAAGGCCCATTATCAAAGGGAAGGAGAATAGAGAGCTAAAATGCTATAAAAGTCGTAGGAGGCCATTTCTGTTTCTTCTGCTCTTATAACATTAAGAACTCAGTTTAAAGACGAGGTAAAAAGTGCCTCAGAATCAGATGCATACTTTCAGCAAGTAAAAGCAACACTTGCTGCAGAACCTAAGGATATAAGGTATAAATGTTTTCATTTTGACAATGAAGGAATCTTGCATTAAGAAAATAGGGTATATGTACTTATGCTGAATGAATTGAGAAAGAAGTTGTTAGTTGAATTTCATAATTCACCTTTCTCTGGACACCCAGGTATCACAAAAATGCTAGCTGATTCGAAACAACAATACTTTTGGAAAGGTATGAAAAAGGATGTGATTAATTTTTTGACTCATTGTCTGGAATGTCAGCGGGTGAAGGTAGAACATATGCACCCTGTTGGACTGCTATATCCTCATAGCATACTGCAGTACAAATGGCAAGTAATAACCATGGATTTTGTACAAGGACTACCCATGTCTAGGAATAAACATGATGTTATCCTGGTAGTTGTAGATAAACTGACTAAGGTAGCTCATTTCATCGCTAGAAATCTAAAGGATGATTCACCAGTGCTAGCCAAAAGATTCGTGCACGAAATTTTCAAATTGCATGGTGTACCAGAATTGATTATATCTGACAGAGATCCAAGAATGACATCAAGGTTTTGGAAAACACTTAATACAGCTATTGGAACAAAACTAAACTTCAGTTCTGCATATCATCCGGAAACGGATGGACAAACTGAAAGAGTAAATCAAGTGTTGGAGGACATGTTGTGGATGTATTACATGGATCAACAGTATAAATGGGAAGAGTATCTTCCATTAGTTGAGTTCACATACAACAACACTTATCATTCATCTCTCAAAATGGCACCATTTGAAGCACTTTATGGAAGAAAGTGCAGAACTCCTGTTAGTTGGGACAGTGTGGAGGATAGAGTGGTAATTGGACCAGAGATTCTCACAGAAATGGTACAGAAAGTTAAGCTAATTCGTGAAAGATTAAAGGAAGCAGCGGATAGGCAGAAGAGCTATGCTAACCTTAAGTGGGTTGATAGAAAGTTTGAGCTTGGTGATAAGGTTTTTCTTCATGTTAAAACCAGAAAGAGTTCTATAACTTTTGGCAAGACTGCCAAATTGTCACCTCGATTCATGGGACCTTTCGAAATTGTCGAAATAATCAATCCTAGTAGTTTATCGTTTAGCTTTGCCACCTACTTTATCTCACATGCATGATGTTTTCCATATTTCTTTGCTTAAGAAATACGTTTCAGATCTGTCACATGTTTTAAATTGGAATTCCTTGCAGGTCCAAGACCCAGGAATAATCATGGTTAAACCCACACGAGTGCTGGAAACTCGCCATTTGCATTTAAGAAATCGTGATATTCAGCAATGTAAGGTCCAGTGGGACCAGTTTAATGAAGAAAGTGCAACTTGGGAAAATCTGGAAGAGATGAAAATTGCTTTTCCTTCTCTCTTTCAACAAAATGAAATCTATTGACAAAACATACTTTGATGAACTTATTGTTTTTAAGTATTTATGAAAGCTTGATGACGGCAAATACTATTCAGGTTGAATAAAATGTGTTGTGACATTGATTTCTGGAACTATTCAAATATGGAAGTAGTCACATTGTTGTGTACTAATAAATTGATTAACCTGAAGGTTAAATTAATATGTAATTCATTGGGACGATGAATCTTTTTAGGAGGGAAGCATATAACACCCTAAACTGCTGTTACTTTCTCTTGAGCATACAAGTGTTGATATGTGATTTCTTGTAAATGGATGTGTTCCTCGATTTAGAAATCATGCTTGATATGTACTGTAATTTCTTTGCATATTTCAGATCTTGACTGAGTCGAAATATGATTAGAATCTTTTATTTATTTCATTTTGCATCTGAGTTTAATCTGATCTTGGAATGAATTATAGAGTTATCCATCTATAATACCTAGTCTTGGATCAGTGGAATTGATCCAAGTATTGCTTTAAGTTTGTTCATGATGAATTAAAAATTACAGACCTTGAACAGGTTGCAAGGTCTAGAAGCATTTAATAAGCTAGTCAAGAGTATGACTCAAGCTGATCAAGTGAAATGAATTGGTTCCCGATATGGAAGTATATCTGGAAGGTCTCGATCATGGACCAGGTAATAATTCGGTTACATACGATTCTGCAGCCTAAGGCAGAACAGGAGCTAACCCTGTTCAGGAAGGTATGATGTAGGTCTTTTTCTGAGTATACAGAATGTAGACCTAACTGGAATTATTAATGGTTAGTAACCTAAAACTAAACCTAACCTAGGGGTTAGATTAGTGTTAATCTAACCTAGACCTAGGCTAGGGGTTAGATTAGTCCTAGATTTGTGTTAGTATCTACGTGTGATATGGTTAGAATAAGTATTATCCTAAATTCTAAACCTAAGTTACTAACCTAACTATTAAACAAAACGTATGGGGACCTATGGAGGGGTGCGAACCATGGGCGGCATTTTCTATGGGATTAAATGTATGGGATAAGGATGAAGGACAGGTCTTGGTGGAGGTTTTGGGAACGGCTAACCTATGCCGACATGGCAGGTCGCCAAAACTGGAAATGAACTTGGGATTTTATTTGATTGTCGCCAACTTTGGCGGTCAGTGGAAGTGGAGTTTGAGTGGGAAAGTTGGTGAATTTGCATTCAATGCTCTTGGTAGACGAGCTCGGAACTTGCGAGAAGGCATGCAAACAGGAAGTTTGTTGGTTTGTTTGGCTTATCGCAATTTTCAGTTTTTCTTTTGCCTGTTCAATGGTTCTTCGCACCAGTCTTCTTTGTGTTGCATGGCGAGCATGAGATTATCTAGCTCTTTTCTCTGGCAAGGAGAGTATATATTTTTTGGTAATAGCAAAATTTTGTTGGTCGCTTTAACTTGGAAAAGGAAAAGGAATTCTGAGCTCTTCCAGTGGTCTGCTTCAGAAATTTGAGCAAAAAATCCAGGCATGTTAGGCCCTAACCTTTAAAAATCTTGCTGTCTTTCAAATGATTTCATTAGAACAACTCTGTTCAAATGATTTATGGAATTAGATGTTTATCTATGGATGTCTTGTGTGATTTTTCTTGGTTCAGTATCTCTTCTGGTTCGAATCTTCATTTATCCTTTGTTGGGGTGCTTATTAAATTCAAATTGTGGCATTATTTTCTTGTGTTTGCATTCTGGCTTAATTATGCGAAACATGTGAAATGTGTGAATGCTCGGCCTATTCGGCATGAGCCCTTGAATCATTCCTGTGATGGGTGTAGGCGATTGATTGTCTGTCAATTTTTGGTCGTTGATTCTTGCTTTAGAAACAGTCGGAAGAAACATTGATTGAACTGTTTGTTTGTTTAGTGTTATGAAATCTTTGTAGGCTCTATCGTGGGTTTTGATGATGGTAGTTATTGATACTTTGTGGGTTTCATTCTGTCTTTTAAATCTGTTTGGGAACAGGTAACTATTGTGTTACAGTAGTCATTACGACCCAGGGGAAGTTGTTTTTCCTTGTTATTGTGGTAACAGGATTTAACCCGTTGACAGTATACAATATGGATAAATGTATTTTTTTAATTAAACAACTTTGTGGAGTCTTCGGAATGAAATCGGTATTTGATTTGCTTACACTTGATTTGTTCTGAATGATTGCCATAGATGGCATAGAAGGATTCATTAACTATTTGTTTTTATCTATACTGTTGTTGGGTTCCATAGTTATTGGTATAAACCCGTTTACAGTATGCAATGTATATATATATATATATAGAATTATGTTTGTTTTAATCTGAACAACTCTGTAGAGTCGATGGAATGATTTGTATATATATTTGATCCACTGTTCAAGTTGAATATAAATGAATATTGGGAAATGTTGTACCAATGACCTAAGGGAATAACTTGTATTTCAATCACTGTTATTATGTAAGAGTACCTTCGTGTCGCAAGGATTTTGTGGTAAAGATTCTCTCGGTATATTTTTACGTCTTCAGTCTGTGTAAATTTGTGTAAAAGATTGGCCAGAGTTCAGTCGGATTCCTTGTTTTGAAATCAGTAATTGGAATTGCTTGCTTGATTTTTAATAAGCTCCGTTGTTGGGCTTAGAGGGAATCGTACGTAATTATTTGACTTGTTACTGTTGTTCGGATTCATATGAATTCTTGGAAGGTAACCTGTATTGTTTTGTACCTTTTAAACCTGATTTTTGGGACACTGTCATTTTGTCACTGTTCCTTGAGTATAGATAATTATCTTGTGTCCTGGCTCTGTTGAAGTAAGTCGCGAATACCATACTTAGATTTGAATGCACCCAGGTGAGTATAGTTATGCTATGTTCCTTCCTGTTTATTTCAGTCTGATTGAGACTGGTTATGTATCGGAGATTCTGTGTGGTCATCTTGGCATAGTCCTTAGGAAACTTCAAATTGCTTAAAGCAATGAAGCCTGTTGTTGACAGCGATATGCCAGAGGTTCTTTGATTTTGAACTTGGATCGAAAACCTTGCTGTGTTTAAAAGGAACTAGTATTGAGCTATAGGTTGATATATGGGATTGATGACCTGTTAGCTACTATACAGGAGTTTTTGGCTGTGTTCTTTTTATTTAAAACAATGATCCTTCTTGTGGCTTGTCAGACTTTTTGATATACATACTGGGTGAATGTTTTCCATATGTGGAGACGGTACAGTAGTGAACTTATATGAAAGGGGGTATGAATGATATGTTCTTTCTCTTCTATTATTATAATACTGGTAGAGATCTGTCTAACAGTTGATATTGCTTTTGTAACATATTGGTGGAATCACGATTTTCTATGATATTCCATTTCTAATGAAAGTGACGATTTGTTCAATATTACTGATCTTGGATTCAAGATGATTGTTCTAATACTTTCGTTCTTTGATTCTTAATATTTGATGAAATATTAGAGAAGTGAGTAAGACTATTTTGTAACGATGATAGAGTTACACATTTGTAGACATTTTGTAATATAAAGGCATAGTCTGAATATGTTTACTTGTTTGGATAATTGATCTCATTTAAACATGGTGTTTAATGAAAACAATTGATGGATTGCAATTGTTTTAAAAGTTAGCGCTTATCATGCTCAGTTCATCGAACTGACTCATGTTGACTATTTTTTCAGATGGTTGCCGTAAGTGGTAAAAGCAATGCAGATCTGACAAGATGATCAGATTATTTAATTTGTTTCATAATGAATTACAGCTTGATTATATAAATATACTGTATGTGGAAAGATGTTTCTTTTCTGTTAAGCATTGTATCCAGTATGCTTCTTGCATAAAAAGTAATTGTATAATTTTGAAAGGAATGGAAATAAGTGTTTGATACTTATGTGATGTATTCTATTTCTGATAGCTGACCTTCTTCGGTTTATATACCAGAATGGAAATGATATCTTTGTGAAATTTTGGATGCTTTTGTGATTGACAATGAAAGCTTACAAGAAAATGTGGTTGAATTCATATGAGTGTTTAGCAGATCTTATTGTTCTAGCGAAAGCAATATTGAATTTAAATAATTGTCTTTCTAAAAGTTAGGTTAAAAATGAACCTAAGCAGAACGCTAAACAAGCTGGATTAAATTACTAATCCCTAGTCCTGAGTATGACAGGACAATATTAAATTAGATTCTTAATCATTTATATCCTTATACTAATAAGTATGATATAAATTCAGTTAAGAGAACTGATATAAATCAAATGAAGTTCGGATGGCAATCTCATGTGAAGGTTATGAGATATTGTCCAATTCTGTTGTTTAGAATCAGGTGTATTCTAATGACTCCTTGATGAGAGCTTTACCTTAATACCTCTACCATGTAATGGGTTTTATAGAGGAGGGCCATCTTAAGACGAAGAATCCAGGGATCGGGAAAGGCTAACCTTAGGGAAAAGTCTTTAAAGTAATTGAAACTCAAGTGCGTAATGCATGTTGTTAAGTAGATCTTTTCGAGGTGGATTTAAAGTTTGACGACACAAGTCAACTGCAGGGTTGTACCTCTGAGAAGATTAGGATCTTCTCGAAGTTACAACAATGCAGGAGACTTATGGCGACACCCTTTGCATTGATCGCTAAGATTTACACTTTGATCTCGCACGAGTTACTCAGGGTCCGATTATGAACGTGGTCATGTTATAAGGCTGCCTAGGAGATTCGGGGTATCATGACACACTGGTTGAACTGCAAGGTTGAACCAGTATGTCACCATATCCCCAATCCTCGTGGGCATCCATATAACATTATCACCTTGATAATCTACCTCCGAGTGATTCAGTTGTGAAAGGAAGGACTGACAGTAGTCAGTGTAGGACATTTTATATAACATAAGAATGGGGTAAAGACGTATTCCAGATTGATGAGTATGTCGTTAAGGAATACGAGACATAAACAGTATGTTTCAAATCTTTGGCCAAAGTATCACAAGCTGCTGATTGCGTTGTCCTAGTTCACCTAGTCTAAGGGATGAGATGCCAATGAATAATGGTAACAATTATTCAGTTAGGTTCCTTGGACAGAGCATTCTGAATCCCAGAATAGGGAAGAGAACCACAGGAGTGAAGGGTTAAGTAATAACACGAACTCTCATTACTCATGAATAGATCGGTAGATTACTGAGTCATGGAATGAATAGATCGGAGGTACTCCGAGTCATTACAGCTGCATATGGTTATCTGTTATATGAATGATTATTTGATTTGTGAGTTCTAAATTATGTATTTAGAACCAGAATGCATTTATCAAAAAAAAAAAATCGACTTGTTCTATTGTCTAAAATGAGGATGTTACAACAATGCCTGATACACGGTTTTTCCTATCATTGGGAGTATCAAAATACGGAACACATCTTCCAATGTCACTGTCATCTCCCCTATTGGAAAATAGAAGGTATTATTCTCTAGATTCCATCTCTCAATCAAAGCCTGCAACATAGCATGGTTACGTGTGATTCGTGAATAATAGTAGATTCCACTTAACCCCAACCGATTTATCAATGTCCATTCCACTGGTGTTACATCTGCTCGGATTCGTGACAACAACGCTGGCACAGTATCATTCATCCTTAACCTTGCTTATGCCTGCATACATCAAAGCGACACACGATTATTCAAAAGAACAAATCTATACGGGTTTTTCTCAAAATCTGGAAACCCTTACAGTGACCGATAGCAGTTATGCATAACCGATACCGGTTTTCTAACTGATACCGGTTACTTAAAAACGATACCGGTCACTGTCAAAATATACCTACCCTGCTTAAAGCATCCACCTACGATAATTATTTTGTCCGTTTACTCCTATTTATACCTAACAACATACATGCCCGCCCTGTTTACCAACCCCGTAGCACTCATACCATCCCCAACCCTTACTTGTCACCTTTTTTCTAATCCTTACCCACTTACACTTCTTTCATCCTATTTACAAACACATGTAAGAATCAAATTACAACAAAACAATTTACCTCTCCGGATGCAGCAGCTTGGGGCAGAACATGTCTTCCCCCTCGTCCCTGCCTGCTGGATACTTCTCCTCGTTCATCCATGTTCACCAACCTATTCAAATATAACTTGTCTTTCTGCCTTCTGAATCTCAACCCACGCTCACTTCACCTATCTCTTTTCTCCTTATCACCCAAATTCTTTCATGCAATTACCTGTAGCAATTGTCAAACAGCGTCGCATTCGTTTATTTAACGTGTTTCATGACTCTAAAAATAAGAATGCTAAAATAAGAACTTAAGTTACCAACCCAGCAGTTCTATTTTTAGGAAAATCATTCATGCATAACCGATATCGGTTACATGACCGATACCGGTCATACATCTACCGACATCGGTTACATAACCGATATCGGTCACACCCAACTTGTTGCTTAAACCTAAGCCTTTTCTTCATTTTTTTACAAATTTTTATGGTGCCTGTCCCTTTTTCCTGCATGAACAACACCATTATCCATATTTTTCATTAAATCCACATCTCATTACAATTTCATCAACATCATCTTTCTACATTACACAAACACACAAGCCATCAATAAACGATATCCAAAACCATCAATCTAACACCATTTGAATCCAAATAAACAGCTACATACATTCAATTTCACAAAACCAGCGACAAAACATACCACATTTCATAATACAAACATGTCACATAAACTCATCATCTATATACATACATACATTCCATCAACAAAAGACATCAACACCATCAATATAACACCATGTAAATTGAACTCATCATACATTAAATATCACAAACCATTTTCAAAACACTTAACACATTTTTACGCACAACATGTGGGTCAAATCATCATATCTATATACCAAGTTTCAAATATACAATGTGCCCTGCATCGGGGCCTCTTTGATCTCATAATACAACGAAGCCGGCATGCAGGCCACAATAACTGTCAATAATCTCGACTCGGCTCGCAGGCCGGTATATACAATAAATGAATGAATGAATAAATAAATACATCATATCTAGGCACGCAGGCCTCTCTAAACATAGCCGGTTCGCAGACCGATGCTCATATCCAAGGAACCAATACAAAAATATGCAAGGACCCCTCAACTCTCTCCACCGCCCTCAGCCTGTCTGCCTGCTGGTCCCTATGCTGCCTCTCGCCTCCTTCCTATCACAGATCCACCGGCTGTGGCTGCACCTCCCTGAGATCTTTGGCTCCGAGAGGTCTCTGCTCTATGTGCCGCATATGGCTGATAATCAACCTTGGTACCATCAAGAATATCCTGATAGTACTGGGCCTCCGCTCTAGCCTCCATATAACGATCTCAAGCCACCGTAGGTGCTGGGGCTGGTCCCTTGACTCCTACTACCAGTGCCCCCTGTGCCTGTGCCGGTGCCGCTAGTGGTGCCTGTGGCTATGGTGGTACCCGTACCTGCGGTTGTGCCGGTGCCGCTGGTGGTGCTGCTGCTGGTGCCTGTACCTGTGCCTGTGCTGGTATCTGTACCGCTGGTGGTACCTGTGCTGCTACCTGTACCTGAGCCTGGGCTAGCTACCCCTGTAAGACACCTATCTGTGCCTGTGCAGCAGTAAGCTACCCCTGTAATAACTGTACTTGCCCTCTGAGCTGGTCCTTCTCTGCTCTAACAGCCGCTAAGTTTGGCTGTGCGGGCTGTGCTATCCTCGCAGCTCTCTCTCCGGCCCACCAAACCAAAAATGTGCCTGTGCACCCAACATCATCTATAGTGTCATCGGCAGGCCTCTCAGCAACCCAATCTGGATCCACGGTCTATGGTGCAGGTAGTGGGGCCTCTACATCATCCCTTCGGTACTGAGGGAAGTGAGGGGGCTCATCCTGTCATAGCCCCATCTGCCTGCGTACCCTCTCCAGGGGTATCCTCTCATACTCTATCCACAATGTATACTGGATCCACTGCAACTATCCTCGGGCTCCTCCGTGAGGGTGATGACCTCTATACGGTCTCCATACAATATCTGCCGCTGTCAGGCCCTCTAATAAATACCGGTAATATGTAATGTCTCGCCCTGCAAGCACTGCTCGTGGCTGACCCATGACCCCCAACCACCTCTGAAAGTCGTATCTATAGATGACCTGTGGCCTTGGCTGCTGAGGTAGCCCTACTGGTCTAATGCATATGATATGCTCATATGCCCAACAATGTAGCAAAAACGTCAAGAAAATCCCGAATCACCTCATCCGGCGATAGCCCCACAGCTCTTGGTATAACTGCACCAGGTATACTGGTGCCCAAGCATAACAGGTATGCTCCTCGACCATCTCATGTAAAACCCCCATAAGTGCCCGTGGAAAGCGGCCTCCCTCTGAGTCCGGGAGGGTGAAACAGGTGATCCCGATCATCATCAGCATGACAAGCCGTGTCTCATGGCGATGGGCACGGTACATATCCCCATAGGTGATGCTCGCACTGTGATATGTCAGTAGCGCAGCTGCATCCCCGAAAACCTGTAGGATGCTGTCCATGGCTGTCTCTGAATCTACTTGGAAGACTACCTCTCCATCGATCGGTAGTCGAAGGATGCGATACACATCCTCCAATGTGATAGTCATCTCCCCAGTCGGGAGATGGAACACATTGGTCGCCGGATCCCATCTCTCAATGAGGGTGACCATCAAACTATGATCCATGTCGATCACTCTGTACCACTGGACTCTGCCGAGTCCCACCTCGCGCATGATACCCCAGTATGCTGCAGACACGTGTGGCCACATCCGGCTCAACAGTGGGGGCATCCTGTCTCGCATCGTCAGTTGCTGATGTGCCTGCAAAAACAACCCACTACATTAGCCCTACTCTTCATCACAACATCTACTTTACCTCTCTATATCCCCTTTCTTATCCACCTAACCACAACTCGACTCCATACTACACGTCTACGCCCATCTATCTTCCCCTAAAAACTTCTACGTTATCCCCCTCCCTCTTCACCCCCAAACAAACAACCCAAACCATACTCAAACAACCTACACCATGCCCAAATACCCAAACCAAATCCAAAAACTCAAAAACAAAATCACAACCCACACCAACAAATTGAAATAAACCTAAGTCAGGACCGGTACCGGTCACTTATGACCGACACCGGGCCTATCCACCAACGCCGGTCAACGACCGACCGCCACCGGTCACCTACAGACCCACCCTGCCCCTAACATTTCGGGACCGATGCCAGTCACTTAGCGACCGACATCGGTCACTGTAAATTTGCCGAGCCGAACCCGATGCGGCTCCCCAATTCCCTTTTTCCCTATTTTTCCCTCTGTACCCAACCAAACACCCTAAAAACCTACCCACCCTACCGCCTTGGCCTCTTTCACCTATCTACCCTCTCCCTTTTTCCAATCATTTCCATTTATTAATTATTTTATAAAAAACTTCTATTCCTACCCAAAACCTAAATAGAGCATAATACAATCCAATCTACAGCAATGAGGGGTTTTCGAACCTACCGGTACGACGACACGTCGTCATGGTGGGATGGGTGGTGGTGGTCCAGCTGGTCCAGCCCCTCCTGCTCCTCCTGGCTGTGCCATAGCTCCACCTCTCCTCTGCTGGGTCCTCCACCAATCAACTGCTGCCTCCTACTCACTCGGGCCCACCAATCACTCACTCCTCCACTCAAATAGCGCCACCTCAGCTGACAAATGCACTAATCTCAATAATCCACCTCAGACCACTCAAATTGGTTTTCAAATTGCAAATGTGACAATGACTGGCCGTATTTTTCTTTTTATAGGTTTTTGACCTATAACCGATATCGGTTATATTATGCCCTAAGGAACCGGTATCGGTCATAGAGAATCGACATCGGTTTTTCTCCAACCCTTCCCCCAACTTCTACCCCTATTTACTATTCGCCCTTTCTCATAACATCGCCTATATCAACCTTTTCTGCCACCCCCTTTGTTAATATATTCGGCCTGACCGAAGGCCACAACCCAACAACTTGGCCCGACCCAAGGCCTCACCCTACCCATCCGGCCCAACCCAAGGCCTCACCCCAACCATTTGGCCCGACCCAAGGCCGCAACCCAATAACTTGGCCCGACCCAAGGCCTCACCCTACCCATCCGGCCCGACCCAAGGCCTCACCCCAACCATTTGGCTCGACCCAAGGCCGCAACCCAACAACTTGGCCCGACCCAAGGCCTCACCCTACCCATCCAGTCTGACCCAAGGCCTCACCCCAACCATTTGGCCCGACCCAAGGCTACAACCCAACAACTTGGCCCGACCCAAGGCCTCATCCCAACCATTTGGCCTGACCCAAGGCCGCACCCCAACCATTTGGCCAGACCCACGGCCCTCCCTCATCAATCCGCCTGACCCAAGGCCGTACCACTTAAATACCCCACCCAACATCAACAACATACACTTTTATCCACCCATCATATAGCTTTTTGTTCAATCGAGCTCACCTGTTCGTGTTTTAGCATGATTAGGGTCCTTGACTTGATCTGTCGACCAACTTTGCCTAGACTTAGACCGTGACGTTTATCTCAACCAAACCAACCATTTGGTACTGCTGAACATGCCTAAACGTTCCTGTACCTTACCTGTTATATACCCTGGAGCTACTTCCTATGCCTTGGATACTAGGATTATATCACCCTTGTTTGGATAAACTATCAACCTTTGCCTATGCATTGCTGGTTTGCTCGTCAAATCATATACCCTGGTCACACTACTACATTTCAACGTGCGTCTACTTCTTTGGACCTACCCCACCATCTCACCCTCATCTCAACACCATTTACACTTTATCAACCCTATCCCTGATTTCACGCTACCTCAATCTGTGATAGATTTGAGGGGGATTACCTATACCCTTAACAGGGGTAACCACTTCTTATTATTGTCCATGCAGCTTTACAAAACAAACTACACGACAATAAGGGGATAATGTAGACACCAAATTTGTGTCTTACGACCCCCTGTGCCTCCCATCTCATTTCGCAACCTAACCTCATCACCTAAACCTTACACAATTATTTATTAATTACCTTATAATTAATAAATCCGCATCGCCATACCTGCCACCTCATGTCGCCACCTCATTATGACCTAGTCTTAACCCTAATCTAACCTAATTAAGACCCATAACTTGGTCGAATTCCACACCTATGACTAATTACTCCTCATCCGCACCTAAAACCAACTTCATAATGACTTGACCAAGCCCGCTACCAATCCCTCGAAAGAAAAGGAGGGAAAGCTGGCTATTTTACCAAAAATAGCCCGCTTTGACCTGACCGATATCGGTTCCTACTCGACCGCCGTCGGTTGCGTAACCACCATCGGTTCCCTGTAAATGACCACTTCCAACCAAAAACAAAGGATTGGATTTTCATTTGATCGGGAGAAGGAGAAATCATCGAGAGAATCCAGATTTTGCTTGGCCGAGCAGAGACAAGTGAAGAAACAGGAAGAGTTTACAGAGAAGGACATCAAGCCCAAGACTGCAACTGAATAACCAGAGCCCAGTAACACTCATCTGAGCATCAGAAGAGGAGATAACTCATCTTGGATTGTCAGATCATCCAACTTGGGTCCTGTCTTCATCATCACAGTCCTGAAACCTACATTTGCATCAAGGACTAGTGAGTAGTGTTTTATATATGTTTCTAAGCACCATTTTCTTGAACTGTTGATTAATAGGAATCATAAGTTTATTCCCAGATCTACTACCAGCAACATACTGCACTGAACCTTCACCCATACATCCTGATATTGCCCAGAAGGCCATTTTACCACACTCTGAGTCTTCCCTATCCTCCCATCATTCCATCTCAGCCATCCACCAATCCTAATAACCCCAAAATCACCTTGTAACCAACTTCTATCCAGAAGCACTTAGATTGCTAACCCTACCGGTATCGTTTATCCTCTACCAGCAGCGGATATTTAACCACAGTCGGTTACCCAGTGACCGCCATCAGTCACTGTGACTTATACTCCAAAACCTTTCGCTTGCCTATTTTCCACCTAATAATCCCAAATCCAGTCTGGTTTATCCCTATAACTCAACTTGAACGTATCAACGACCAGTAACCAAACAAACAATGTGACGCTTTATTATTGATAGTTTAGTTTCTATTGCTTTGTAACGAGATACCTAAATCATGATTTTGCAATAGCTTTCTATATTATCATTTGTGTTAAATCGTATTAAAAGGGGAACTGACCACCTTCGAAAGGAAGTTCTTATATTTCCTGGGCCTAAGGCAGATCCCTCATTTGTTGTCTAATTAAAATCTTGTGGTCTTGTATTCTTACTTGCAGGTAGTCCTTCCAAGACAAAAAGGAGTTCTTCGCAATCAACATGATCTCTCTCTATGGTACGCGCACACCATCTCAACATCTAACAGGTATTCCTCCTAGTCCTAACCCTTATCTGTTTCTCAAAGGAATGATAGGATAGAAGCAAGTCTATTCTGCAGAGCCGAAACATTCCGTGCGAAACACCAAGATAATATCATTCATCTGTTAGGAGAATGGTGGAGGGATAAGATACCATACACTGGAGTAGAGCATGAGAGGAAGGTTTTGCATGCTAACCTTTATCCCCACAACCTCGACTACGATAAGGAGATTACCTTAAATGTAGTTTGTGATGGATGCCTCCTAAGAAATATTCTAATTGAAATGGGTGTGAAAGTAAATGTTCTCACCCTTGATGCATGGAATCAAATCAAAAGGCCCTCATTACAACAATACTTAGATGTGCTGCATATGGCCAATAAGACAGAGGACATACCCATTAGTGTTTTAAAGGATACTGCTATCACTATCCAAAGGAGGAAATTCATTGGAGACTTTGAAGTATTAGTGCTTCCTGAGGGGGACAAGTTTCAAACATTACTTGGGTGCCCTTAGTGTTATAAGAAAAATGTTGGCTTATGTGCTAAAAAGAGGTATATAAGTTTTGAGAAAAAAGGGTAACATGTTATCATACCTTTGATAGATGGGAATTTAGCACCCTATATTGAACCTTTAGGAGAAGAATACCTAGACATAATTTACATACACACTATCTAGGACCCTAAAGTTGTGTAACAAAAAAGTGAGGGTGTTATTCAGTGGGAAGACACTCAATCCATAAGTGATATAACTAGTGTGGCATGTGAAAATTGGGTACACATGACATATGAGTTATTTGGAAGGAAGTTAAGAGGATCCGTGACGAGAGTAACAAAGGTGCAATCAGCTAGGCACCTAGGAGGAAATTAGTTACCAATCTATTCTTGAGGAGCCAAACCTTATGTTTTCCTACAAGAAATGAAGACCTAGTGGAGATGTGAGATTGAAAGGAGAAATATGCTCAGCTATACATTTCTTGGGAATACAACACGTTGGTGGTTGATCCATCCTGATAACCTTCTAGAGTGGTGTGAAGTGAGAATCAAGATCTCTATTAGGTTTTCCCAAAGCAATGTACCTAATATCATATAAGATTATCATGGGAAGTGATGGGTATCATCATTCCCTTCATTTAATCAACTTCTTGTTGATGTCATATCAAACTAGGGGTGTGTCTAAAGCTATATGCAACAAAAGTACTTTAACTGATCTAGTAGTTGACTGTAACTATTTTTATATTTTCTGGGGGATCTCTTTAATGTTTTAAGGACTTCTTGGTAAAACCTTATTCAAATCAAACTATGAAAAATTGCTGAAAGTAAAACACTGAAAGCTCGCTGAAAGGAAACACACCATGTAGAATGGAAATGTACTTGTTGTTGGAAAATAAACACACTTGAATTAAAATGATTGAAAACAACTACAAGAATTATAAATATTTATCTAAACACTTACAAGAACAAGTATACGATAGAGTTTTACTTAAAGAACTAAAGCAATACACAATTAACAGATCTAAGCTATTTTCTGAAGAAATATAAATACCAAATAAACGAATATCCTGGTCCTTCGGGGAATGGGCCCTTGCTCATCCTTGAATCAGGATTTTAACAACTCAAAATTATCTCAAATTAGAATGGCTATTTTATTGATGAAAACATTCAGTATTACAAAACATACTGGATTTGGATACTTAATCTATTTCTTTTATCTGTTCTATATCTTTAATAATAATTCTATCTAATGCAGGTCTACTTTTATATACATTTTAAAATCACATTTGTCTCAATGATTCTGATGAAATTTAATCATGCCTAGAATAGATGTTGATTCAGATGGCAGTTGATCAGATAGCTATAGGATAACTCTTCCTAGATCTGTGTTCATAAATCTTTTTGTCCTTCATGATTGTAGATGCAAAATATCTGGATGTGGTTTAAAATAGATAACTCTCATTAGTTCTGGAACTTTGGAGAAGCTCCAGAACCATAGGAAATTATTAAGAACCAAAACCTGTGAGAGTTCTGGAGCTGTCCCCAAGATTTCCAGAACTATGTCCAAAAATTATGGAACTAAATACTAGAGTTCCGGAACTAAGTTCGAAAGCTCTGAAACTAAATGATGACTGTGTGATGGAGTTCTGGAACTAGCTTGGAAGTTCTGGAACTTTTCTGTGTAGGAACAGACACTATCAATAACATACTGAATTCCACCTACTTCATTTTCTCAACTGATTAGACACGATTTATTACAAAACTGAATTTAAACACACACTATGTTAGGAATTTCATAGCTTTTAACATTAGGATCACAATCAATCAAAAGACATACAGTTACATCCTAAATCATATCAGATCAACTAAAAGTCACACAATGCAATCAAACTTAATCAAGAGGAGAGTATGATGAGATCATATATTATAAATTAATTGGACATATTATGACCTCATCATTTCCCCCAAACTTACTTGTTTGTAAGTCCCTTTATAAATTCATTCTTCAAAAGTGGGATCATATGTTCTACATTCCATTTCATTGCTCAGATCAAATGGTTGATATTGAATTTTCCAATGTTTAAGCTTGGATGTATTGTACCCAGCTCCTTTTTCTATTTTCCTCTCTCACTTTTCAAATTTAGCAGGGTCTTGAGGTTCTCTATTCTACCAAGGAGACATGGGGGCGAGAAATAGAGGTGGCCTTGTTCGCATTCCCATCCATATTTGGCTGTAGGTTTCATTGACTTGGGGAATTATTCTGCATAATGCTTTGGCCTTCTATAAACTCCATATCAGATTTGTAGGGGAAATTAATTCCCTTCTTTTCAAATAAAGAGTAAGGAATTCCCACCTCTTTGAGAATCCTTCATAAATATCTTCAAAATTTTCCTCCTCATAGGGGGTGAAGACATCAATACTCTTTTGCAGAATGGCAGGGTAATGTATCTTTAATATCCTATCAAAGGCATGAGTTCTACAATTTGTGAGGAAGGTATAAGGTTTACCATAATGAGCTCTCATGCAGAGGCCTATTGAGCTGTCTTTCAATAAAAATTTAGATTCTATTTCCTTCCATGTAATTTGGTTTTGCAAAAGAGAGACAAATTGATTGAGCTAGCTCTCCCCTAAATATAAGTTAATCATAAATCCTATGTTTTTCTGTAGCATAATTGCAAAGATAAAATTCACATAGGATATTTTTCTATTCAGGGCTGGATAGAGAGTAAGTTGCCATGAATTAATATTCATCTTTTAGTTCATTTGGAATCCCACATGCAATTCTTGATAACTGCCAGCAAATGAACTGCTCTTCCAAAAACACACTATATGCAGGAGAAGGCCTCTTACAGGCAAGAAATTTCTCACTCATAATACAAACCATATGAATTTTGGCAAGAAATTTATATTTATTTCCTTCCTCATAAAATTTTTCTTCCCATTCCTTTCTTACCTTCATCTCTTCCTCCATCTTGGTCTTTAATTCCTCATTTGATGTTTTGGCTTCTCTAAGCTCTGTGAAAATATCATCCCATTTTTGTTTCATTGGAAAATAGGTCAACTGAGTCTGTGTAGAGGTTGTGGACACAACACTTTGTTTTCTTGAAGTATAGAACTCTTCCTCTTTTTCTATCAGCTGCTTCTTGGTTACTGGTAATTCCTTAGTTCTAGCTGTAAGCTGAGTTATTAGCTCATTAATGAGCATTTCCCTTTGTTCCAATTTAAGTTTGAGGAAATCAGATGCACTCAGAGATGCACCGTCAGATAGGAAATTGGTAGGAGTTAACGACTAACCTCCTTTAAGCTTTCAATTAACGGAGTACCAAACCATCAGTGGATGGGGTGTTACAAGTTGTTAAACACCTAACTATGGGAGATAGTTCCATGGTAGAGGATAAAATACTTGAACTATTATGTGAACCTGGCTTAGAAGTGCACTTTGATGGGGAAGAATCAGAGGAGATACAATTTGAGCGTGCATGTATGGAAAAAGAGAAAGGAAAGTTGGTATATGTGATCAATGGTAAATAGGTAGAAAATATGGATGTTAACCATATTATTAGTACGCATGAAGTTTTGGATAATGATGATGAGAAAGCACATGCCTACCATGAACCCCTGAAAACCAATAAGGTTAAAATTGGTTCCTAAGCTGAACCTAAGGAGGATACTATTGGAGATTTATACATAGAAAATGAGGTTTTGAAGATCATCAATCTCTTGCACAATTTTCAGGACTTATTTCCATGTGGGTATTGTTTTACAATTTTTCCCCTCAGGTAAAATTGATCAAACACGATCCTGTGTAAGATAAAATCGAAGGGTCGGTTTATTCATGTGAGCCCACATTTCAAATTCAAAAATGAAGGGGCAGGTAGGATCTATAATGGAGGAGCAAGGTCGGTGAATGAGGCCAAACAACATTAGAGGAGAACAAAATCTCAACAGGAGAAAATTGGAGAAAGGGATTGAAGTTTTTGGACTTCCCATATGAGTTGACTCAGAGAAAAGTAACAGACTTATGGAAGGTACCATGTATCATCTCTTCACAATTCCAAAAGGAACTACAAAACAGAGACCCCAAACAAGTGCAGGCCCCACATGTAGATCTTGGCACAGAACAAGCTTGCAGATGATGTCAAGTGTCCAACCTTCAGTGGAGGCCTCCACATGTCTTTTAGGTGCATCTCCAAAGGAAAAATCCAAAGGTGTTCCCCAAATGAGCATCGGCCCTCCACGTGTTTGAGGTTCAAAAAGGTAGAGTCGGTCATTAAAAAGTCTGAGTACAATAGGGTCGGTGGAACGAGCCACATGTTAGCTCGGCGCAACTTCAAAGGTAAAATCCAAAAGCGGGTTCCCAAAGGAGCACCATCCCTCCATGTGTCTGAGGTCCAAGAAATTTGAATCAGCCATTGAAAATTCTAAGGCTAGCTTAAAGAGCCACATGTTATCTCGGTGCAAATCCAAAGGTAAAATCTGGAGGAAGGTCCCCAAATAGGTGTTGCCGCTCCACTTGTCTAGGGTCAAACATAGTGCTCCACCTAATAGAAGGGACTTAGCATAAATAAAAAGGAAACAAAACAGGCTTGTGGACAATGCCAAGTGTCCAATTGGTACAACTTCAAGAGTGATATGAGGGGGCTGAAACCTTAAGATGCGTGAGGCTGTCATGTGGATCTTGTGCGAATAGACTCCAAACCCAAAGCACCTTTAGACGGCCATATATTTTGACTGGTAGCTTGGATTTGAGTGGGAAAAGAATTTTTAGAGAGCTCTCAACATTTTCTATTCACCTGTAACCATTAATGATAATCATAATTTTATTCTACCATTTATGAGGTTATTTAGTTTCTTACCTACCTCCATAATGAAGGATGGACCCCTTTTCTTTCCTAGAAAAGAACAACACATGGGGGTATGGGTTTTGTAGTGAATCCCATCATGGTTATAGGTGGATTCAATGCTCCATTAGGGGTGATTGAATTATGGTTTGAATTTTCCCTCTCTCCTCTCATTCTTCCTATATATTGTAAAGGAGGGGCAATTTCTAAGAGGTTGGTCATTATTTCTCTTCTGACCCCCCTCTCTTCTTCTTTAGGGTTGAATGTGGAGTTTAAGCCTCCTCTCATGGCTCTATAACAGTGTTTTCTTGCCTCTTTCCCACTAATGGCATATTGTGTGAACTCATGGAGCAATAAAATATGTTTTGTGATGCATTTCGTCCATCCTTCCTTATTTTATTCTCTCTTCTTTCCTTCATCATTGTAGCATATACTATGCGTACTCCTGATGTCTATTGCAGGTCTTGGGAGTTGTGATTAATGGGTTTGAAGGGGTGTTCTTTGTGAAATCTGTCTTTAGTTTGTGATGCATCTATCCATCCTCTCCATTTCTCACCTCTCTCCACTTCAGGAAGCTAAGATTGTGATGAGCAACTTCCTTTTCTAGTGTATCACTACTTTAGTGTAGAATCTCTTATTATGTATTTCTCTCTCTCCCTGTCTCCTTGGAAGGTTAGATTAGGATTAGATATTTTTCCTACACTAGAATAGCTTGTGGCAGGTAGTTTAGGAAGAAGAATATGGATTTATCTAGAGGGTCATCTCAAGTCCACAAGTCCTACATCTTGAGAGATGGTCCCATGTTATGCAGTCACATTGGATGCCCCACTCAAATCTGAGGCCATTCAGGGAGTGTTGTGATTCTGCACTAACAGTTTTGGCATGCCGAGTGGGACATTGAGGTCATATTTTTCTCATCTTTCCAAGGTGTCTCATCATCAAACAAAAAATCTTAAGCCATTATGTGACCACACTAATAGTTTTGGCACACCCGGTGGGAGAGGTATGAAGCACCTTACCACTTCATTAGGTTCGATGTGCTCTTGGTGAAGATTGTAACCATTAGAGGAACTTTCAAGCACATCTGGTGATTCCATCTGATTAACAACCCATTCTCTAAGTTGTAGACTTTTCCCCATCCATCTTCATCCATTTTTTTTCCAAATGTCCCATTTTCTTCCATTTCATTAAGTTATGTAATCATGAATTCATTCCCATCTTAGAAATCACACTTATAGCAACAACAATGCAGTCCACCTTCAATTTATTTCTCAACTCCTCTAGATCAACATTATGATGAAATTCAAAACCATTATGATTACCCATATGAGCAGTGTCAGAGCTAGTTTGGCTATGGAGCTTATTGAGAACAAGGGGACGTATACAATGGTAAAAGTTATGTGGAGAACGCTGGTTTGATAGAGAAGATTAAAAGAATGGAGGCTAGCATGGTTCATTCTAGGGCTACATCTCAGATAAAAGCATTCAGGATTGGCTGTAGGGCACCTTGTCCATGGGAAGGCCCTTTTCCAAGACTTCATGGTTGATATCCTACCCCAACTTTCACAGTGGACTAAGGAGATAGAGGCCTATGAGCTTAGTGCTAGAAAACCTTGTCAATGGGTATTTACACCACCTTATAGATTGTCTTTTCCTCTTCCCCAATCAGTATCATTGTAGAAGTCTCATGAGTCTAGCTTCCCATCTGCTCCCCCAAGTGTTGATTTCCCTTCTTTATCTTCTAATCTTCCATCTCACCTCATTTCCTCTTCCATATTTCCTTCCAAATCGAAGTCCCCTCCACAAGATCCAAAGGAAATACCTTCCCCTCCACTACATATGAAGAAAAAACTAATGGAGATCCCACCCACTACTCCTCCTACTCTCCCAAGTTCATGTCAGGGAGAGACTCCAAAAACCAATTAAGGAGAGCAGCAAGAAGAAGAGCCAAGAAAATAAGAAATCATCAAAAGATTGGTAAGCTTGGATTGCAAATTTGGGATTATAAAAATTCCCTTGATGGTTAAACCTTCAGAGCAGGCTAGGGTCAGACCACAAGTGGTGGAAGCTGATTTTGCAATAGAACAATAACAAGAATAAGAGGAAGAAGATAAACAGTCTGTATGCTCTGAATGTAATGCCCATAATGGAAATTTTTCTGAAGAGGATGTTGATCTAATCTAAGCTACACAACAAGTCAAGAGAGAGGAAGAAAAACTAGCTCCAAGTCCCATTGAAGAGGAACAACTGGAATAGATCAAATCAGAGTTGAGGCCACTTGATGAAGAAAGCATTGTCGAAGATTTTGCTTTCATTAGAAGGACCTGATTTGATTGATGAATCCATGATGAAGGAGAGCTATCAAGAAGACCTTGCTACCCCAAATAGTCCTCTAGAGTAGTGGATTGAAGATTTATATTTGAAAAATTTCATGCTAGAGGAAGAGGCTATCCAAGAGCAAGTTAGTCTTCAGGAAACAATGGAGGATCCCATCTCTTCCACATCATTCACCCAGGAAGGTCTGTAGGAAGAATCCACTCTTGGATTTGAATCTCAGAATAATGGGGACATTCAAAGGACTAGACCATACCCTATAAGGTACCTTTCTTCATTGGATCTAAGGGAGAAGCCAACACTGGTCATGCTTACTCCTGAGCATGAGAATCAACATAAAAGTACCAAGGATCAGCTATAATGCCTCTTCAATCCAAATGCAAAGAAACTAAAAGAGGCATTTGTCTTGTTTCTAGTTGATACCCTAATGATATGGGTGGAGGATCAGCCTATTGTCAGTTTCTCATTCATAATAAAAGCCATGTTTAGTGCCAAATCATATAAATTGCCACATTTTTTAAGAAAGGGAAGCTATTTCTCCCTACCTGTAGCAGGATTTGTTTATATTTTCTTTGTTAGGGTTAGTGTAAAAATAGGAGTATATTTTTTTTAGTAGAATAAGCTCTTTTTCACGCTCTGCATGTCTTATTTGAGGCATGTATAATTTAATCTTTGTATATAAGCTTTGTTCGTATTGCTCCAAAGGTACGATGCACCAAGCCCTTCAGTATTTACGATAGGGAGACCCATAGTTACCTGTAACATTTTCTAATTTCAAAATAAAAGAGATACAGAGAAACTAAAATTGGTTTTTGTAGGAGGCCATTTCCAAAATAAGTGAAGCCCCAGGTCATGACAATATTCTACTCTCAGAAATCTCATCTCCATGATTTTCTTGAAAATATTGTGAGTGCGAATAGCGAGGCGAGTTCAGGGTCACCAAGTGCAAGTAGTCGGGCTCGAGTTTTTAGGGACATGATCAATACCAGGCTATCATTTTTGACTCCATGCCCAATGGATGCAATAAGGCAACTGGTCTCTTCATCTAGCAGGCATATGTCCCCTGTGAGTCACCAAATTCTTATACAAATTTTCCCCTCAGGAAAAATTGATCGAACTTGACCCTGCATAGAAGAAAATAAAAGGTTCAGTTTAGTCTTTTGAGCTCACATTCGATCCCAAATCAAGGGGTCAGGTGGGCTTGAAAATGGAGGAGAAAGGTCAAAAAATGAGGCCAAACAACATTAAAGGAGACCAGAAGCTCAACAGGAAAAAATTGGAGAAAGGGCTTGAAGTATTCAGAATTCACATATGATTGGACTCGGGGCTAAGCAATGGACTCGTGGAAGGCGCCATGTGTCAGCTCAGCATAATTCCAAAAGGTGATAAAAAATAGAGACCCCAAATGAGAATAGTCTCGCCACATAGTCAGATTTCTAGAAAGGAAGAACTTGTCGTGGCAAAAGTCAAAGGAACCACGGAAGCTACCATGTGCCTCTTCAACATAACTTCAAAGGAAGAATCAAAAGTGGGGACACCAAATGAGCACCAGGCCTCTATGTGGTCAGATTCTGAGGAAGATGAATCGTCTATTGAAAAGTCTAAGGCCAGCGGAAAGAGCTGTGTGTCAACTCAGTACAACTGCAAGGTTAGAATCCAAAGCAGGGGCCCCAAATGAACACATGATCTCCATGTGTCCAGATCCCTAAAGGGTAGAATCAGTCTATTGAAAAGTATCAAATAAAATTAGTAGAGTTAGTGGAAGGATCCCATGTGTCTCACTCGACACAACTTCAAAAGGTAAAATAAACAAAGATAGGTTTCCCAAAATAAGTGCCTACACGTCCACATGTAGTTAGGGTCTAAAAAAGGTTGAATGGGTCAGACGTTGAAAATTCCAAGGATTGAAACAAGCTAGTGGAAGCTGTCCACGTGCCTTGTCAGCGAAAATCTAAAAAGAAAAATCTAGAGGAAGGTCCACAAATAAGTGTTTGCAACCCTCCACGTGTCTAGGGTCAGACATAGTGTCTCTGCCAAACCAGAAGGGAGCTTAGCCAGAACACAAAGGAAATATATTAGGCCCACGTAGATGATGCTATGTGTCTCAATCAACAATAACTTCAAGAGATGAAGGGAGGGGGTCCTGAAGTCTTAAGGCACAAAAGCGCCTGCCACGTGGATCTCGAACGAATAAAATATTTTAAATATTGTGAGCCCACATTCAACGCCTGACCTTGGATCTTTAGAAAGCCATATCTTTCAATTGGAATCTTGGATCTAAGAAAGGGAAAGGACTTTTTGGAGAGCTGTCGGCATCTTGCTACTCACCTGCAACCATTAATGAAAATGATAAATTTGGTCTGCCATTTTTTAGGCTTTCTAGTTCCTTACCTACTGCACTATAATCAAGGATGGACCCCCTTTCTTTCCCAATAAGGAACAAATGCATTGGGGCCATGGGTTTTGTAGTGAATCCCATCATGGTTGCATAGTGAAGACTCAATGCTCTTTTAGGGGTGGTTGAAGCAGGGTTTCAATTTTTCCCTCTCTCCTTCTCTCATTCTTCCTATATATTGTAAAGGAGGGGCATTTTTCTAACAGGTTGGTCATCTATTTCTCTCCTGCCCCCCTCTCTCTTCTTCTCCGCTCAGGGTTGAATGTGGAGTTTAAGCCTCCTATCATGGCTTTGTAATGGCGTTTTCTTTGCATCTTGCCTGTTGATGATGTATTGTGTAAAATCATGGAGGAATAAGAATATGTTTTTTGATGCATTTCGTCCATCCATCCTTATTTTATTGTCTCTTCTTACCTCTCATCGTTACAGGGTATACTGTTCATACTCTTAGATGTCTATTGCAGGTTTTGAGAGATGTGTTTAATGGGTTTGAAGGGGTGTTCTGTGTGAAATCTATCTTTGGTCTGTGATACATCTGTCCATTCTCTCCATTGCTCACCTCTCTACACTTCAGGTAGCTGATATTGTGATCAAAAACTTCCTTTTCTGGTGTATCACCACTTTAGTGTAGGATCTATTTTGATTTATTTTTCTCTCTCCCTGTCTCCTTAGAAGGTTAGTGTTGTTGCAAATCAGTAGCACCCCTGGATGTTGATCAAAATTCTAGTTTGACATCTTGGACATCCAGTGTGATTGCACAACATTGAATCCTTTCCCCAAGTGTGGGACTTGTAAAAATGGGAGAGGAATCTCTAGATTAGAGGTTGGTTCCTACACTCCTCTGATTAGATATATCAATTACAAGTTATACAGAGGTTTCAAACTCAAAAAAAAAACCTACTCTAAATTCTAATGTGGACAGAGATAGAGAATGCAAAAAAAACTGAAACTAGTGCTAATAAGGTGATGCACCAAAGGAGTGGTGAGCATTTCTTACTTCTAGAGATTGACACAGTTCATAAAAATGCAACAAAACTTCATGCATAAACTGATAACTGTAATGGAGGGTTAGAAATGAATCAAACAACACAAACAGAGGATTAAAACTCATTCACAAAGCCTGTATTGTCATTTTAACATCAAAAACCACTTGCATTGCAACACTTGAGAGGAAAAATTGGTTTTAGTCTTGGAAAAGGTCTGATTTTTACACAAAAATCACTTTCAAGGTGAAAGGGGGAGCCTGCAATACATAAAAAATGTTCTACTCTTTGAAAATGAGCCAAATCTGGCTTTTACAGTGCAAACCATGACCCTAAGAGAGAGAAACGTGGGAAAACATCAGAGAGCTTCAAACACTGACCAAAAACATAGTAAAATAGCATGGGCATCCTTACAAGCCCATTCCCTGACATTTTTCGCCATGCTGGGAGAGAATGCGAGCCATTCTTCATTAAAAATGGTGGTTGAAATGTCATTTCTGTCCAAGATCACGTGCCGGAGGTGTCTTTCAATTTTCTCTCTCCAAACTCAATCAAAATGCATAAATGACCTTGAAATATTGTAGATAATTTCAATATATTTCCATTGATATAAAGAACGTGAAAAACCGAGCTTTGGATCGAAAGATATGGCTATTTGAAATTTTAGGGCAAAACAGGGCCAAATCGGATTTGTAGGCAAAATTTTTAAAATTTTTCACTTTTTGGTCATTTGGAAAATTTTCTAAAAATTCCCCATGCTCCACCATTCTAGGTGCCACATGGCATGCTTACATTGGGCATGGGCCTTTAATGCTTCATTTTCCTTTGTTTTCGCCATTGGAAAATTTTCTAAAAATTCCCCGTCGGGCCGATGAGTTGAGGCCACATGGCGCGTGCTGATTGGACGCGGGCCTCTCCTTTTAAATTTTCCATCGCTGTTTGATCCATATTTTGACCCAGACATGTGGAAAAACGTGATTCGCTACGGGCTTTACCCTTCGAATTTTCCATGTGGGCTTGTCTTGAGTTTTTTTGCCGCCACCTAACACATGGTACAATTCTATTGGCTCGCGCTCAGGGAGGTGATTTTTCCTTTGAAATTTCCTTCTTTTTCCTTTGGGAAAATTTCCCAAATTCTCCCCGCCTTCCACTAGTCTAGGACATGTGGCACAATTTCATTGGCTGCGGACCCTCTACAAACATTTTTCCTTTTGCGCAATCCCTTTGGGAAAAAATCCCAATCTTCCCCCACGCTCCGCCATTCCGGGTGCCCGGGGACATATGGCCTGTTCTGAATGGTTAGCGGGCCTGTGGGCCAATAATTTTCCTTTTGAAGTTTGGAAAAAGTACTTCACCAAAATTATAACTTCTCCTCTACGCTCTACCAGTCTGATGCCATAGGACACGTGGAAAAACCTGATTGGACGTGGGCCTTTCCTCCAAAATTTTCCATGCACCAACACTTAGCCAAATTTTTTAGTTTTCTCCCCTTTGGACACATGGTGCAATTCAATTAGACAGCGGGCCTGTGGGGAAAATCTTCCTTTTGAAATTTTTCCAAACACTTGGTTAAAAACCAAGTTTTCCTCCACCCTCTACCACTTCCTAGACACGTGGCACCATCGTATTGGCTGCGGGCCTTTCAGGGGAAAATTTCCCACAAAAACTCCACCGAGCCATAACTTTAAAAATACATGGAGTTAGGAGGAAAAATTTACCTTTCTAGAAAGATGAGAAAGAACTCTATCCAATGGTGTCATTTCCAAAAGGTTTTGAGTGCCTCAAAATAAAAAATTTATGACTGAGGCACAAGAGAGGGAAGAATGAAAGGAGTTAGCCACAAAATGAGCAAGGGGCACATTTTGGATAACAGTTTTGGTGACTCAGAGGGGGTCATCTACTTGCTGGTTGAAGTTACCAGTTGCCTGAAACAATCCATTGGGCATGGAGTCATTAAATTCTCTACTTGGTACCCAAACTGATTAGAACACTACAAGGAGGAAGACGGAAGGATAGAACATTGTCTTATTCGAGCAAGGCTTGCAAAACACATTTCCTGGAACAACAAGCTTGTGCCAAAGCACTTAGGGAAAGACCAAAGCTAAACTACAACAAAATAATGTGCATAAGCACTTGGAGGAATGAAAACCTAAGCTAATATGTACAAGGTGGAGAATTTCTTTCAGTAATAATGCTTCAGATGGATTCCATTGACTAGAATTTGTAACTCTTCACCATCCAATGTAGACAATTGGAAGGCATTGTTGTCATTACACTTTGTGACCATGTATGGGCCACTCTAAATGGCATAAAATTTTGAATGCCTTCCCTGGTTTTTCTCTGTCTGCATCCCATTTTAACACTAGATCTCCAACTTGGAAAGATCTTTTCTTGGCCTTCCTATCAAAGGTCTTCTTGATCAAAGGTATTCTTGATGAAAGCATGATCCTTCTCCATTGCTTGGGATGCCTGATTTTTGATTTCTTGGAGCTCCATCAATTCTACATATCTAACCTCCATGGGTCTCAAACTCCAACAACTCCAACTACTTCATGAGTTCCAATGCATTGGCAACTCAAGTGACATGGGATAAAATTGCCTCTCTTCCATAAACAAGCTTGAATGGAGAGTTATCTGTAGATCTCTTGGGAGTTATCCTATCAGCCCATAAGGCTGATTTCAACTTAGTATGCCAAGACCTCTGATTTTCATCAAGAGTCCTCCTAATGATCCTTAACAAGTTCTTGTTTGTAGATTCAGCTTGGCCATTACCCTGAGGGTAATAATTTGATGAAGTGCTTAGGTAGATCCCATTCTTGACAGCCCCATTCAGTCACCTTGAACCCAATAAATGCCAATGCATTATCTGATATTATTGTAGTAGGTATGCCAAATCTGGTTGCTATTCCCTCATAGAAGTCCAGGATGCTAGATTCATTTACTTCTTTGAGTGCTACTACTTCAGTCCACTTGGTGAAGTAATTTGTGGCTGTTAGAATCCATTTGTGCCCTTGGCTTGAATTGGGATTAATGAATCCAATGAAGTCCAAACCCCATTGCATGAATGGCTGGTCAACTGAAATTGGATGCAATGGAAGGGCAGCTAGTCTCTCCTTACTTGTGAAGAATGCACAATTCTTGCACCTCTTGATCCATGCATAACAATCACTGAAAATACCTTGGGCCAATAATAGCTAGCCCTCATGATCTTGTATAGCTATCACTCTTGGTGAAAAATGGCCACCATCTGATCCACCATGGAACTCTTCCAACACTCTATGAATCTGATTTGTACCAATACATCTCAGCAGCACTCCATTCACATCCCTTTTGAACAAAACACCATCAACAAGGGCATATGGGACAGCCTGCAATCTGAAGTGTCTTCTTTTGGTTTTGTTCATCTTTGAAGGGCATAGACCTATGATTAGGAAGTGCTTTATGTCTTGGGTCTAGCAAGGAGTGAGGAACACCATCATTTTCTTCTTGAGTTCTTCCTTGCTCATGGTTGTCTTGTAACGCCAAAACAACCTCCTTCTCATTGCATGCTTCCTTTTGATTTGCTTCAAGACCAGTTGCTCACACAATCCTTTTCCTCTGACCAACTTGGTGACTTTCATCTCAATTTCATACTCCATGACATGAGTAATCCAACTTGCTCTCTTTTCATTCAAGTCTTTGTTGAGGAGGAAGTCTTTAACTCCCACATGAGAAACCAGAAACTGAACCTTGTTGTTTGAAACTAGATGCTTGAATTTCTTTAAGCTTCTTATTACTGCAAGAACATGCCTTTCAATGAAAGAATATATCACCTCATAAGTCCTCCAGGCTTTGGCTAAAGAAAGCAATTGGCTGCTCATCATTTTCTTTGTTCTGTTGTACCAAAATTGTAGAAATAGTATCATCACCTCCAAATGCATAGAGGATGAAATCCTTGGAGAAATCCGGGTTAATGAGAGTTGGGGCTTGAGAGATGGCTTCTTTGATTGCTTCAAAACTCTCTTTTCCCTCTGCTTTCCATTTGAAAGCCATGCTTTTCTTTAACATCTTGTAATAGGCTTGGCTAGGGCTACAAAATTTGGGACAAATCTCTGAACAAAACTTATTCTCCCCAAGAAACTTTGAAGGGCCTTCTTGTGGCTTGGCAATGATAGTGCTCTTATGGATTCAAATCTTTCTAGATCAATTGCCAATCCTTCTTTGGAGACAATGTGGCCAAGGAGTTTTCCTTCATGGGATAGAAAAATACACTTTTTAGGATTCAAGGATACTCCAAATCTTCTGCACCTTTGGAACACTTGTCTCAAATGAAGGAGGTGGTTTGCTGCATTTTTTTTAAAAACAGTGATATCATCAAGATATATCAGCACAATGTTGTTAATCAAACCCTTGAACGCTATGTCCATTGCCCTTTGGAAAGTAGCTCCAGCATTGGACAACCCAAATGGCATTTTCCTGTATGCATAAGTTCCCCATTTGGTTGTAAAGGCTGTCTTGAACTGATCCTCTTCTTTCACCATAATCTGATTGTACCCTGAATAGCCATCAAGTAATGAAAACCTATTAGAGCTAGCAAAAACTTACAAAATATTTTCCATGGAAGGAAGTGGGTAATGGTCCTTGAGAGATGCCCTATTCAAATCTCAAAAATCAACACACAATCTGATTTCCCCACTCTTCTTTATAACTGGAACCAAGTTGGCCACCCAATTAGAATGCTTGATAGGGAGTATGATTCTTGATTCTATCAACTTATTCAAGTCCTTTCTCATGAGAGGATCCATGTGTGGATTGACAGGCCTTTGTTTTTGCCTGATGGGCTTAGTACTTGGATCCAATTCAATGGTATGTTGAGCTAAATTGGGATTGAAACCCTTCAAATCTTCATAGCTCCAAGCAAACACATCAAGGAATTCTTGACAAAGCTGTATGAACTCATACCTTTCTTGTTCAGTTTTCACTTTACCAACTCAGAGTGATTTGCCTTCTTCCACCAAGATGGACACTGAATCTTCTCCCTTGACTTGAATTTTTGCCTTCTCCTTCCTAAACTAATCATTAGGATTGAAAATGGACTCTAGAGTAATAAGTTCCTCTGGTAGTTTGTTGGTTCTCAGCTGTACCACTTGGTCAACATACTGTTGTTCCAACTTTTCCTAATTTTTGGCTGAGAACTCAGCCTCTTCTTGCAAGAAATGGATGATTTGCTGATCATTTTCAAACACTTTCTAACTTACATTGATGTCTGGCACTAAAGGCCTTACAATCACGTGGATGTTTGGCTGTACCTTGTCTTTTTGAGTGCTTTCAACAACGTCAAAGGCTGCCCCAACTGCTGCAAGCCTGTTAGCAGCTTGGTTCTCTTTTTTAGGAATGGATTTTATGCCAAAACCCTCAAAATCTTCAATAAGGTCCCACACCCTATTTTTGTAGCATTTGAGTAGATCATTCTTGATAGCATTTTTCCCCTTAACTTGATTGACAATCAACTCACTGTCACCAAAGACTTACAAGTTCTTAATTCCTCTCTTGATTGACCAATGCAATCCTTGTATCAAGGGTTCATATTCAGTAGTGTTATTAGAGCATGCAAACTGAAATCTAAAAGATGAAAAATAATTAACTCCCTAAGGTGAAACAAGCATAGCTCCACCTCCTGCACCTTGTCTACTCCTTGATCCATCAAAAAACAACTGTCATACCTCATTGTCATCCTTGTGATTTGGCTTGGTGATGCTGGGAATAAGCTGATTTTCATCATGCATACAATAGAATCCTAGCTTAGATTCTTCTATTTCTTGATAAGGATCAAAAGCATGCATCTTGTTTTCCCATTCATCAAGATTTAAATCTAGGATACTTCCAACCTTGGTGTCAGTTTCATCAGTGCTAGGATAATCCTCTTGATCAAACACTGAACAATTAGTGTTGATCTGACTTGGAGTGTAAGGCTAAATGTGGAAGTTTGTAATAGGCTCAGATCTAATTGTGGCCTTGGTTCCATATCTTGTTCTGAACAACATGTGTGACCAATTAGCAGATAAGTAACCTCCAATCTTAGTTGTGAAGTCCCTTGATAGAAATAGGGCAAAGAGCAGTGGAAGGACTATTACTGAGACATCTTACAAAACAACAATGTTGGGGCATGCATGCAAAGTAAGACTCAAGTTTTTAATCACTCTAGCTGTTGTTACTACTATCCCATCCAATTGCACTACCCCTTTGGATATGACTTCATACTGAATTCCCAACTGATCAACTATTTGCTTGGGCATTACTGAACTACTTGCCCCAGAATCAATCATGCAATTGTGTACTAATTGGTTTGTAATGATCAATGAAACATAGAATGGAGGGGGTTTCAACATTTTACCTTGCTGTCCTTCATGATTCCTCTCAGGCTGGGCAGCATTTGTGAGCACCTTTTCTTGCATTTGGACTTGCTGATGTGAAGTTGACCAGTCCTTCATGGCAGCTTGTAAAAAATCTCTTTGGCCTGGGATAGATAGTGATTCCCACATCGATATGTTTACATTTGTCTTCTTCATCTGATCAATGATGTTGAATGGAGATGTAGCATCTCTTTGCTATACCTTGGCCTGCACATTCATCCCTTACACATAGGTAGTAGCAACTGGAATTTGAGCTGGCCTAGGAGCTGTTTTAGGTGGCCCTTGTATGTTTGGAACTGAATTTTGTTTGCCAATAATTTGTGGAATAGTAGGAGTTTATGGATTACTTGGAGCCAATGGTTGTTCTTCACCCAAATTCCTCCTTTTTGACCTTGTGTTGGCTACAACACTTTGGGAAAATATTTGATTCATGCCACAAAAATTTTTTGCCTGCCAGTTTACAAGTGTGGTATCATTTGGAGCTGATTACTGCTGGAATGTTTCTTGTTGTTGGTTATTTCCTTGACTACCTTCACCCTCCACACCAGTATATGTCACCATTAATGCTTGATTTAAGGCACCATTGAAGCACATAGACTAGTTGTGAGGTTCATTGCATGGAAAACACCAATAATACTCTTGAGCCATGTTATTTTGCACTGGCACTAATGCCTTAGAGGCAGATGTGGAATTGGGATTATAGGGCTGAAATGGTCTGTTGGCAGGAGGTCTTGCTTGATTTAAATTTGTAGTTGGATTGGGTGGTCTTTGAGGTTGGTATGGCTACCTATTAGGCTGAGCTTGAGGCTAGAAGGGAGGTCTAAAACCTTGGGATTGCTGCCTCTTGAGTGTAACCAGCTCATTGCCTAGATTTTGCAATTGCTTCATGACTTCTTGAAGTTTGTTTGAGGCACTTGAAGATGAAGTAGAATCTTCACTTGAATTCTGATTTCTAGGAGTGGGAATAGGAGCTAAATTAGGCATTTGATTAGTTTTTGGGCTCTCTAAACTTGGAAATTATGGCATTGGGGGCCTAGGAGCTAGCTTTCCAGCTTGAATCAAACAATTTTCAGCTCTAATGGAAATGCTATAATCAACAAGGATAGTTGTGCCTCCCATGGATTGAATTAACATAGAAATATCAGAATTTAAAGCTTTAAGGTAATATAGAAAAACACCTTCTACTGCTGGCCTTACTGCCACTGGAATTCTCTCCCAAATCATTTGAAATCTGAAGTTGAAGTCAGTGAGTTGCTCATTGGGAGCTCTCTTGATGGTTGTCAACTGTTCCAAAAGGGACAAGTTGTCTCCCTTTTCTCCAAACTACTCATGGAGGGCTATACATAGCTGGTTCCAGTTTTGGATAGAACCTGAGGTAAGACTCTTGAACCATTACAAAGCTTTCCCTTTGAATGAAGATGCTAGCAATTTGACAGCAATTTACATCTCATTGATCTCATGGATTGCACAAATGTTAGCACTGTCCTTGACATGATCACCAGGAGTAGTCTGATTCTCTCTAGTAAAGTATGGGATGTTCTTCAATGCTACAACTGGGATTGGATTTTGTACATTGTGAGCAAGTGGGCTGTTGCTAGTGAAGTTGACATAGGGGTTGTTTTGTGCCATTCTGATTGGCCTTATAACCCTTGTTAATTGAATGAAAGGCTTGCTAGGTGGAGGAGTTGATAGATTCTATTTGGTGGAGATGGAGACCTTTGAATTATCCTCCCTTTTTGACTTCTCCTTGGGGATAACTATAGATACTCAAACAACACCTCTTCTTCTCCAACTCTTGACCTTGTGGTGATTCTTCTCATGAGTTTTCAGATCTGCACTGCTAAAACAAGCTGATTCTTCTTCCTTGGAGTCGCCAGATGTGCAATTTAGGGCTCTTTTAAGCAAGAAACTTGCAAAAAATGCACATCAATTTTGTTGCAATGAAGATGAAGACCTCTAAGGTCCCATCAGGCATGCCAAAATTGTTGTTGTAAATCAGCAGCACCCCTGGATGTTGATCAGACTTCTAGTTTAACATCTTGGACATCCAGTGTGATTGCACAACATTGAATCCTTTCCCCAAGTATGTGACTTGTAAAAATGGGAGAGGAATCTCTAGATCAGAGGCTGGTTCCTCAACTCCTCTAATTAGATATATCACTTACAAGTTATACAGAGGTTTAAAACTAAAAAAAAACCTACTCTAAATTCCAAAGTGGACAGAGATAGAGAATGCAAAAAAAATTGAAACTATGCTAATAAGGTGATGCACCAAAGGAGTGGTGAGCATTTCTTACTTCTGTAAATTGACATAGTTCATAAAAATGCAACAAAAATTCATGCATAAACTGATAAATGTAATGGAGGGTCAGAAATGAATCAGACAACACAAGCAGAGGATTAAAACTCATTCACAGAGCCTGTATTGTCATTTTAACATCAAAAACCACTTGCATTACAACACCTGAGAGGAAAAATAGGTTGCAGTCTTGGAAAAGGTCTGATTTTTCCACAAAAATCACTTTCAAGGTGAAAGGGGGAGCCTGTAATACATAAAAAAATGTTCAACCCTTTGAAAATGAGCCAAATCTGGCTTTTACAATGCAAACCACGACCCCAGGAGAGAGAAACGTGGGAAAACGTGGGATAGCTTCAAACACCAACCAAAAATGTAGTAAAACAACATGGGCATCCTTACAAGACCATTCTGTGACATTTTTCACCATGCTGGGAGAGAATGCGAGCCATTCTTCATTCAAAATGGTGGTTCAAACGTCATTTCTGCCATTGACCACGTGCTAGAGGTGTTTTTAAATTTTATCTCTTTAAAATCCATAAAAAATGCAAAAATTACCCCAGAATCTTGTAGAGAATTTCACTAGCTTTCCATTGATATAAAGAACGCGAAAAACTGAACTCTAGATCGAAAGATATGGCTGTTTGAAATTTTAGGGAAAAACAGGGCCAAATTGGATTGGCGGGCAAAATTTTTAAATTTTTTCACTTTTTGGTCATTTGGAAAATTTTCCAAAAATTCTCCATGCTCCACCATTCTAGGTGCCACATGGCATGCTTACATTGGGCACAGGCCTTTAGTGCTTCATTTTCCTTTGTTTTCACCATTGGAAAATTTTCCTGCAGGCTATACCCTTCAAATTTTCCATGCGAGCTTGTCTTGAGTTTTTTGCCGCCACCTGACACATGGCACAATTATATTGGCTCGCGCTTGGGGAGGTGATTTTTCCTTTGAAATTTCCTTCTTTTTTCTTCGGGAAAATTTCCCAAATTATCTTCGACTTCCACCGATCTGGGACATGTGGCACAATTTCATTGGCTGCTGACCCTCTGCAAACATTTTTCCTTTTGTGCAATCCCTTTGGGAAAAAATCCCAATCTTCCCCCGCGCTCTGCCATTCCGGGTGCTTGGGGACACGTGGCCTATTCTGAATGGTTGGCGGGCCTGCGGGCCAATAATTTTCCTTTTGAAATTTGGCAAAAACACTTCGCCAAAATTCTAACTTCTCCTCCGCGCTCCACCGGTCTGATGCCATAGGACACGTGGCAAAACTTGATTAGGCGCGGGCCTTTCCTCCAAAATTTTCCATGCCCCAACACTTAGCCAAATTTTTTAGTTTTCTCCTCTTTGGACACGTGGTGCAATTCAATTGGACGGCGGGCCTACGGGGAAAATCTTCCCTTTTGAAATTTTTCCAAACACTTAGTAAAAAAACAAGTTTTCCTCCACCCTCCACCACTTCCTGGACACGTGGCACCATCGTATTGGCTGCGGGCCTTTCAGGGGAAAATTTCCCACAAAAACTCCGCCGAGCCATAACTTAAAAAATACATGGAGTTAGGAGGAAAACTTTACCTTTCTAGAAAGCTGAGAAAGAACTCTATCCAATGGTGCCATTTCCAGAAGGTTTTGAGTGCCTGAAAAGTAAAAATTTATGACTGAGGCAGAAGAGAGGGAAGAATGAAAGGAGTTAGCCACAAAATGAGAAAGGGGCACATTTTGGATAACAGTTAGATTAGGATTAGATAGTTTTCCTGCACTAGAATAGCTTGTGGCCGGTAGTTTAGGAATAATTCAGCTTTCTCTGAAGGGCCATCTCAAGTCCGTAAGTTCCACAGCTTGAGAGATTTTCCCATGTTATGCAGTCACACTAGATGCCCCTCTCAAATCTGAGGCCATTCAAGGGGTGTTGTGATTTTGCACTAACATGTACCATGACCTTAGGGAAAATCACCACTCTTTAGGAGAGATGCATATAAAACTAAATGAGGGGGTGTGCCCAATTCAAAAGAGACCTTATCAAATGAATTTGAATCCTCACATCAAATTGAAGGACGAGATTGACTAGATGAGAGCATCAGGAGTCATTGAGGCCATTGATGAATCAAAATGGATAGTTATGATGGTCATCAATATTATGAAGGATGCGAGGGTAAGAATTTGTGTTGATTATAGGGATTTGAATACAGTATGTGTTATTGAGCCCTTTCTAACCCCCTTCACTTAGGAGATCCTGGATGGAGTAGTTGGGTGTGAGATCTATTCTTTCATAGATGGATTCTCAGGATATCATGAAGTTAGAATTAAAAAGTAATACCAATAAAAGACAAGTTTCACAACTGAATGGGGAAGCCATTTTGGACTGAAGAATGCACCTGTTGTGTTTTCACACATTGTGAATAAGTTTCTTTAAATTATACCTTGATGATTGGATGGTATATGGATTAGTAAGAGATCATTGTGAGAATCTGAAGCTGATGTTTTAAAGATGTCAGTAGTTGAGGATAACCCTCAACATTTAGAAATGTGTTTTCACTACTCAAATTAGAACCCTTTTGGGGCATATAATATGTAAGGAAGGCTTGTTGGTGGATCCTGCCAAAGTTACCGTTATTGTGGGATTAGGGAAATCTACCAGCCAGAATGAAATGCGTAGATTCCTTGGGTATATGGGGTATTATCGGAAATTTATCAAGGGGTATGCCAAGATTGTCGCACCATTAGAAGAGTTACTGAAACATGAAAGTGAATTTCACTGGGGAGAGGCGTAGTAGATGACATTTGATACATTTAAGGAAACGCTTATCACTGCACACATATTACACTTTCCTTCTTGGGATAAGCCATTCCATGTACATTTTTATGATTTGAGGATGGTGATTCAGGAAATCTTAGCAGAATCTAAAGAGGAATTTATTCACCACACCTTGTGTTTTGCTAGTAGAAAGCTAACCCCAATAAAATAGAACTATACTACTACTAAGCGTAAAGCATTTTCAATGATCTACATGCTCCATAAATTTAGGTAATATCTGTTGACAACACCATTCACTTTATACACAGACCACATGGCATTGAATTACATAGTAAACAAGCCCATTTTACAAGGGTGCATATGCCAATGGGTCCTGTTTTTTCAATAATTTGAGTTTACGGTTGTTGTGAAACCATATAAGAGTAATTTGGGAACTGACCATTTATCAATGATTGAATCAGGGCAGGATGTGTAGAGCATTGAGGATGTAATGCTAGATGCACAACTATTTAGATTGTGGGGCACACCCTCTGACTTGGAAGCTACTGTTGTATTTCTCAAGACAGGTGTAACACGAGAGGGAATGAAGACTTTGGTAAGGAAATAGTTAGCCATATGCGTCATTACCTACATGTTAATTGGTGGATACTTATACAAGATAGGTTGTGATGAGGCTTTGTGTCAGTGTGTGTAAGAACATAGATGCTTTGTAATCATGGAGGAAGCACATGGTGGAATTACAAGAGGACACTATACAGGGAATGCAACCATATGCAAGATCTTTCTAGTAGGGCTTTGGTGGGAAATAATATTCCAAGATTGTATTGAGTTTTACAAGGCATGTGACCATTTCCAACACCTTGGAAAACCATGAAGAAGAAATGAGATGCCCTTAAGACCGATAGCTAGTGCAAAACCATTTGATAAGTGGGCCATTGATTTTGTAGGACCGATTTAACCTACCACACGAGCGACCGGTTCACGCTATATCATTACTTATACTAATTATTTAACAAGGTGGGCAGAGGCAGTGCCTACAAGGGATTGCATAGAGGGAAAACTAGTCAGGCTCCTGTGGTAAAACATAATTAGTAGATATGGATGCCCACTAATTTTAACAAGTGATAGGGCTAATCATTTCTTGAATGAGACAGTTAGGATTTTTTTTCTGGAATTCATGGTTGCCCACCACAAGACTACCCCTTATCACCCCAAGCTAATAGAATTGCTGAGGCATTTAAGAAAATATTGAGTCACACGTTGACAAAAATTTATGATGTAGGAAGAAGAGATTGGGATGATAAATTTTTTGTTGTGTTATGGTCATACCAGACTACTTATAAAATATTTAATAAGGCTACATATTTTCAATTGGTGTTTGGCACAGAAGCGGTGTTACCTACTGAATTCATATTACCATCACTACGTATAGTGCACGCAGAAGGATTATCTGATGAACTAGTTCTTGAGGAGAAGATTTATAAGTTACTGCAACTAGATGAGAGCCACGTTATTGCTCGTGGGAGTCAGAAAAAAGAAAAATATCGAAAGAAGGCATGGTATGATAGACGCATAAAGAACAAATAGTTTGAGGATGGGCATATGGTTCTATTGTATGATTCCAAGTTTCTGTGCCATCCTGGGAAATTCAAAGTCCATTAGATGGGACCATACATTATATCCTATATACTTTATTAAGGTTCTTTCAAATTAGAAGCGCTGGATGGAACAAGGTTACCAGGCCATTTCAATGGGAGTAGGCTGAAGCCCTACCATAAACAAGTCTTCCTTGTGTTTATAAGTAAGGTAGTATTTTCAATTAGCCTAGGATTTCCTTTAATGTATTTTCCTTTCTTTGTGTTTCTGCTTCTCATTGCCTGTTCCCTTTCTTTTTTATTGTGTGTGCATTGTACACCGATAGCCACTTACAATTTCAAAATTTTCATATGTGTAGAGGATTGCGCATCTATTTTTGTGCGGGGTGAAGCGATGCAGTAAGAATTGGAATTTGTGTTTCGATGGCTCGGGTCAAAGGATAAAAATAACATAGTTTGGAATAGTGAGCATCAAAAATTTGGACACGAGGAATTTTGTGTCAATAAGGCTTTACAAAAACCACATACAAGGGTGAGAAGCGTAGGAACAACATGAGGTAGGTGATGTCAAAAATCAAGATAAAGATAGAAGAAGTGCTTTTGGAACTGTAAGTGCACGCATAAGGATTTTTTTTAGTAAGGTTTTTTATGAGCCAGAAGTTTGTAGAAATTTTCACGCAAGATTGGGCATGGGGGTAAAAGCGCTAAAGGTTGGCAGTAGGAAAAATCCACCTTTATTGCAAGAGTACATTGGTAGGTTACATGGCATTGATTATGGGAGAAAGAAAAAGGCTATAAGTAGAAGGTCAGGGTGCATTATTGATTGCCTTGCATTTTTGTTATAAAAGAGTTCTCGCAAACTAGGGCATCCTTGAAAACAATTTGTGTGAAAAAGGGTAATGAATATTTGCGTGCATAGCCAATTAAATCAGTGAACCGGAGTGGAAAAATAAGTACATTGGCGTAAGCAGAGAAGGTTATGTGAAAGAATCCCGGAGGTGATTACACTGACTTATGGAAAAATGGTTTTCCAGGTTAGGGTTCTATAGCTATGGCAAAGGATTGAGAGGATTTTTCACAAAGGAGTGGAGCCAAAGAGTCGAGAGAGCCAGGGTCATGGGAAAATAAGAACTTTTAGTGACTTGATGGAGAAATGACACCATGGAAAGAAACAAATGTTTCACCAAAGAAAGGAAAAGGAAAGGGGAAACAAGTTATTTCCACTAGTTTCAATGAAGAATGGTACACAGAGATGCAATATCTAGATGGCATATTACTTGGAAAAGAATGGGTGTCTCATGTTAAAAAGATGTTCGTGAGTGACTACAACCATCAAACGAGCACCAAAGAGAATAAGATGTCATTAGAACTAGTTCTCCCTATAGATAAGATTACACTATATGGAATTCCTATCTACTATGATGAGGTAAAGGTTAAGATGGAAAAGGTTGGATTATCACAACTCTATGAGTCACACTCTTTCAACAAACCTTAGTGATTATACCAGTGTATAATGTCGCACGTACATCAAGACCACTTCTACTTCACTGGATGGAGGATGTTAATAATTCTCCAACTGATTTCTAAGTTTACCAGTCTTTTCTGGGAAGGAGAATATTTTTATGATGACTTGGATGATAAGGAGGCCATCAATAAGACTTTTGAATTTTATTACTACAAGAAGGGTTCACAATACTTAGACATCTCTACGATTTATGACCCAGTAATGAAGATGGCCATGCTCTTGGTCCCAAAGATTAATGGGTAGGATAGATGGAAACATATTGACAAGGTTTGGTTGAATGTTTGTCATAAGGTCTCAGATGGGACCATCTATCACCTCTCAAATTTCATAGAAAAATAAATCATCAATGTTTCGTGTGATAGAGAAAAGATCATGTTTCGTAATGTAATCCTTACCATTGTATTTTCGGAGATTGGAGTTCCCGATAGGCTAGATAAATTTATGTGGGATTACGTAGTTGAGAACCATTCCCCCACTAAATTATTTGAGAAATACTCTTGTGACACCATGACGACCACCCACAAGAACGGCCTAGAAAAATAGTATAAGTGGATGCGTGATGCATTCGGCGATGAGTGGAGAATACCCAAACAATTACCTATTTTATTGCAAGGTGAGTTTGAATTAACCATCTACCAAATTTTTTATACTGGTAGGTTTAGTATGGAAAATGGTGCCAAGGGTCCCTGGTGAAAATTTTCATTCTCCTTCTCAACACAATACTTCTAGGTTAGGTTCAATCAATTCAAAGAGGAAAAGAAGATAAGGTTTGACCTCAGCACAGTAGACCAAGATTACTTTGAGCTGCACAAAACATTGATATATCTAAAGAAGCACACCTATGTTGAAAATTATTTCTCCCATGATGTACATATGTTGAGGCCAATGAAATTTCCTGTTGTTGGGAGGATCGGAGCAAGGGTATACCTGTACATAAGGCCTAAGTATGAGAAGGATGCTTACATTGAAAATGATGTCTCTATCCAACAAGACCTCACCATAAGGAAGAAGCATGCACCAAGGAAAAGAAGGAGAGAGAGGAGGCCCTTGAGAAAAAGGCACCAAGTACACATACAACATGGTATGTAGGCGTGCATGATTCGAGCAGAAAACCAAGCACCTATGCACGAAGGAAGAAGTACCCCGTAGAAGAAAAAGAGAAGACACCTGAGGAAGAGGAACCTGATCAAGAGAAACCCCTTGCAAAATAAGAATCGTTGGTGAGAAAGGAGTCAACTAGGGAAGAAGAAAAATAAGAGTCTCCTATATTGGAATCACCAGTTAGGAAGAAGCAAAGAGTAACAGAAAACGTAGACTCAGAAGAAACATAGAGCATGGAGGATGACAAGGGAGATGATGATTATGAAGAGCATAGTGAAGCTTAGAACCACCCTGTGTATGAGGTACATGAGTCAGAGGAGAAGGATAAAGAAGAGAAGGATGAGGACCAAGGAGGTGCTCATGGAAAGGGGGAAAGTGAAGAAGTCAACATGAAGGATCAAAAGACTCCAAGCTTGAATAAGGAGTAGATAGAGGATGTTGCATAGAGGGACGTAGTAGGAATTATAAATAACTTGGTGGATCAAGAGGTGAAGTGTAATGCTGAAGAAGTACTAAAAGAGATAGAGGAGAGAGAAAGTATGGGAAAGGAGTATAGAAGTATGGGTAGAGATCCCTGTCAGGCAGTAAGATTCCTAAAGGAAGCATGTATAGGTGGAAAGGGTATGGTAACAACATAGGGACAATAATTGACTTATGTTAATGATCCAGACTAAGTATTGTGTGCATGTTTCCAAAGTACCTTGCCTTCAAACCAACTCCGTGCATGGTCTTCTTTCGATGAATACGGTGCGTACCCACACATAAGGAAGACGTTGTCTTGGTCTTCTGAGTCCCATGTTGATGAGCTAGAATTTGAGGTTAACTGTGAGGCATTGATGACGATGCCAAATGCCAAGGGAGTAAACCCTCTGGTCAATTCCTAAAAACTATCCGATGAGCAAGTTTGCAATGTGCTCAACAAAGTATCGGTAGAAGTTGAGTCGAGGCTCTTTGGAAGAAATGACAGAATAAGGGTCTTGGAGGAAGAGCTCAAAAATAAAAATGAAGATATCATTGAAAAATATAGGGAGTTAAAGGAGGAGGAGCTGATTAGTGCACAATTAAGGTGCAAGTTAAGGGAGGAAAAGGAAAATGTGCACGAGATCCATAAGAAAATAGAGATTATTTCAGACGCCATAATATTGAAGCACCCAAACTTGGCCCCACATGAGAAAAAATATGAGTTAACCATGTAATGCAAGGAAGACATGACCCACATCCTCACCATGGAAAGGTGGTCACTCACATTGAAATCTACAAAAGAGACAATGGCACACCAGGAAGAAGAAAAACTGAATATTGGGGAAATAGTTACTCAGTATTCCAAGTTTGTTTCCACTATAAAAACCACCACATAAATGGATGAGGTTTATTATTACAATTGTGCTGAGAGAGATAGGGTAGCAAACATATTGGCTACTATGTATGAGGTGGATTTGAAGGTATTTTAAGAAACTAAATAAAAAAATAGGGTGGAGTGTAATAAGATCCTATCCGAGGTTGATAAAAATTTGGAAGCAATAAAAAAATTGCAAGGTTTGATTGACAATTGGATTAAGGATCTATGTGCCTAGGTCACTCATAGAATGGATGCATTGGATGATATTAACAAATAGCTAGAAGGCATTATAGATACATTGAATTCTAATAGCGATGAATTTAGTTTTAATGAGGTGATTGCTCTACTAGGTGACCTACTTCAACAAGTGCAGGATGAGGTAGATGCATGGGAAAATATTGAGGCAACAGTGAAGAAGAAATTCCCACTCCTATGGTATTAGGAGATTATTCTATTCTTTCATTCTTTATTCAGATTTTCCATGTTCCACTATGATGTGTGTCCCTAAAATATTAGCTAAGTACCAATGGGTGCATGCACGCAAGACCAGTGAGAAGAAGGGCATTCGGGGGAAAACACACATGAAAAATGGGTTTAAGAAGGGTTTAAGTGAAACCAAGGTGCTCACGGGAGGGAGAACAAAATTTTAATGGACTTAACCATATTTGGAATTCTAGAGACACTTGAGGAAAAGTGTGAGGAGCCAACTAGGTGAGATAAGTGGATAACGTTCCAGCTGGGAACCTTGGAGGTCAAGAAAAGGATATTCCCTATAGGGAATATTACTAGAAGACATCATTATAGAGAGTGGAGGGTTTACAAAGGGATAAGAATTCACTAATGGAGGACCACATTTACACTTGGCACATGATCTAATAAGGAGAAAAGGCATGGCAGTGGCCGATGATCTTATATAAATATATGCTTGGGTTAGGAGTAGAGACCAAGATAGATGAGAGACAGAGAGAATGCAAAGAAAGAGAAGGAGAGTAACTAATTGCTAGAGTAATGCAAGGGTTTAGATCACTTAGTGCCAAGGGATGTAAGGAATTCCATAAGTATATGTACGGGTACTTCGATCTGTAACAAGGGTTAGAGTAGGAAAAATTATAGTTACGGTCTCATATTAGGAAGATTTGTGGGAGACAAGTCTCTATCATTTAATATATATGGTTTGAGATGATCCTTTTGACTGTAATGTATCTACTAGGACTATTTTGAATTAATATATATGTGGGTTTGTTTTTTATAACTTATTTACGGGTGTAAACCCTCATGTTATATGACTTATCGTGGCCCAGATCTAGTTTATTATGCTTCTTACAAATGTTATTTAGCTTCTGTAATGTATTAATGTGCGAATTTGTTAGTTGCACCTTCTACCTTTTAAAATAATTGAATATAATTCTAATTCTAAAAACCATCCTTCATTAATGGTGGAACCTTCTCACAAATCTCACATAAAGGAGGGGCTCAACACCCGTGCGTACCTCGGGTGAGTGTCCAGCACCTGCTAGGTGATAGGTCGGCATGCTTAGGGTTATAAAATAGTATTAAGGGTAAATAAATGACTACAACTCCCAATCACACTCCCTCCAAATTTCATACCTCACATCTCCCTTTTCCCTCCCCAATGGTACCATACTTCCATCTCCCACACCCTTCTTACAGCAAACTATCCAACTACAATAACTCACATTCACAACACTCACACAATATTCAAACAAACATAATTTTTACATCCAAATGCATAAATAAAATAATGACAAGAGGAGAGCCTACCTCTCCATTAAGCTTCCAAGATTCTTCACTTCAACAAGATTTTAACACCTTCAAGCCAAGCACAATCCAAATTGTAACTCCAATAAGCTCCTAATTCCAAAAGTGTAAGAGAATAAAATAAAACAAGCAACCCAAAATCCTTCAAATTCAATCAATAAATATAAATGGGATGTGAGGATGATGAAGATGTCACTTCATCATTCCTCCACTCCAACACACAAGTCAAACACGAATCCCAAAGAAATTAAATGCACATGTAAGACTTATGACATGCCCACATGATACTCCAACTTGCACAACATACTTATCAAGGAAAAAATTAAATGTTGTAAGAACAAGTGCAATTATTAACCCTTTTACCCTCCAAAATGCATCATTAAGCCTAAATTAACTCACATACCATAGGTATGGTTCTTGGATGAATTTAAGAGGCATGGGACAAGCTTATCTTGTCCCATAAGCCTCCAAGAAAGCCTCCAAAGTAAAAATCCGAATTTTGAAGTTAGGAAAGAGTACACAACACAAAACCCCACAAAAATGTAATTTACATCCAAAAGATTTTAAGGAAAATCTACCCAATTTATTGCTCACATGTCAAATCTTCCTTTTTAATTCAAATTTAAGATAAACTAGTTAATTAAGACATATTAGCAAGTGTTAAAAAGGTGACAAAATTTCTTAAGTAAATGCATAAACAACAAAATTTAAAGGAAAGGAACACATTACACCCATTTCCACATAAATGAGGTTACCCGCCCCAAGGGAACCTCCTAACAAAGCATTCAACAATAGAACATAACATTATACACAAGTTGTTAAATTTTAGCCAAGTTGTACAACACCTGACATCCTTTTGTGGTTATTCCTCTATCCCCTTTCAATGTATGTTATAAAATATCCCTATGAAAAAAACAAAATAACTCCCTGGCCTTGCGTCTGTATCAAAAACATCAAGAATAATATACATATAGAAATCAATAATCACATCCAAAATTAGCAATTTAATCATCTATCATCATTCAATTTTAACATCCATAACATCATAATTCTACTCAAAATATCCAACATAGGCTACACATCCAACATATGACATGTTAGTATAAAATCAGCATACTGCAAACCAACATATATTTATGTGCATCATCATCCTCTAATGAATCATAATACAAATATGAATCACAACATGTCAATAGTCAAAATATCTACATAGTCTATCGTCTACTACTCAAAATATAAAAATCAAAATGTATAAGTATCAACCCAACAATAATATCATCATAATGAAAAAATAGTGTCAAAGAGGAGTGGCCGCTACAAAAGTGAAATTAATTTCCTCTTTTTTTTCGTACAAAACACATAATAAGGGCTAAAGTTAACCCCTCACATCATAGTTATGGTTGGTAGGAAGGTTTCAGAGGTATGAGACAAGTCTAACTTGTCCCACCAGCCTCTAAAAGTGGGCTCCAAGCCCAAATTCGAGATTTTAAAAGTGGGGATGAGCACACAACTCCAAAATAAATAAAAATCCATCTCAAATCAATAAGGTAACAAGGACCATCTACCCCATTAAATGACCACTTAGTCACATCCCAACTTAGCATAATCAACACGATTAATTAACTAAACAAGAACACATTAGTTAAGCAATAATAAAGTGAGAATACATTACAATAAAAGAAATCCCATAATCAACAAAATAAATCAAATTAAAGAGGGAAAAGAAACATACAAACCCATGGTCACATTTGAGGTCACCCCCATGGGAACCTCTAAACAAGCTCAAAAATAACAGAACAATATACATGAACACAAAGTTTCCGAGGTGATATCTATTGCAAACATCCGATATTCTTCCATGGTTACTCTCCTAGCCCCTTATTGTGTATTGTGATATAATTTCCTCTGAATAACCAAAACAATACCCCTTTGACATCAATGTCATATCAATTACATAAAAACAATAAAACACATGCATATCTATCAATTCATATCATCAAAGTTAAATATTGATCAAAGTTAATCAGTTCTACTAATTATTTTACAATTTATAGATATTTCAATCCTACCATTTTCATCAACATCAATAAGATCACATGATTAGCCTTATCATCAAAACATAATCAATACATCAAGAATCAAAAGTGGCAGTATAAATAAAGTAATAACACTAGATCATCATCAATACTAAAATATCTATCCATGCCTCTAGGAGTCCATACAATCCACAATATGATTCACAACATATCGATAATCAAAATCTACATATTGTCTATCAATCATGCTAATCAAAATTTAATAATAGTGTCCATGTCTCTAATCCAAAATAATCAAATTCATAGTATAAGTAAGTGTCGAAGAGGATTGGGAACTACATCCCCCTCCTCTTAGACTTGAATTCCTCCTAGAAGTCACTGGAACAAGCATGTGGTACTAGAGCTCGTAGCAAAGGTGGCATCCTGCCTGTGTAGTTGATGTCTTGTCTTAACGATCCCACTAGATGCACACTTGATTAATCTCTCACCCTCAAAGGTCCAGGGTCCTGCACTCTATAATGCTTGCATGGGAACCATCAGTCAATTATCCTTTCTCCTATCACCTATAATGTGGGCCAATGTCCAATACATGAGAAGGATCTAGGAATGTATCTCCATAGCACAGAAACATGGAAAAAATCATGGATGTAGAGACAAGTTGGGTGGACAAGGCTAAGTAGTAAGATGAGGGACCGATCCACTCTAAGATCTTGTATTGAACCCAAAAATCTTGGAGCTAGCTTAGATCCTTTTCTGTAATGGATGGGGCTCTTATGAGGCCTGACTCTTAGAGGATACCTTCTAGCCTCACCTTATAACTATGGTTAACTCTCCTCTAATATGCATACTTCTTCTACCTATCTTGAGCCTCCTGTAACCTGCTATCTAATCAAGATAACTTGCTGCTCCATGTCCTATAACATAGCTGGTCCAAGAGTGACCATTTCCTCTAGCATGTCCCAGCTCAAAGGAGTCATGGCACTGCTCTTGTTGTACATAATGCCTGGAATGGTTCCATGTCGATGGAACTTTGAAATTTGTTGTTGTATAAGAAAACTCAACTAGATATAGGTACTCCTCCCATCATGACTCATGATCCATAACGTACAAGTGAAGCATATCGTCTAATATTTGGTTCACCTGACTCAGTATGTCCATCTATCTCCATGTGATAAGATGTACTGAAATTAATCATCGTCCCAAGAACATAACTACATGGTAGTCCAAAAATGTGAGGTGTACAAATGATCATGGTCACAAATAATCTTTTATAGAATCCCATGAAGTTTTACTATCTCATCCAAGTACACTTTCTCCATTACACTAGCTATATAGGTGGTATTCAATAGAGAAAATTGAGCCACTTTCTTCAATCTATCCACTGTTCCTCGTGGTGGTATCTCGACGTAGGTAGCCCCACTATGAAATCCATGGAAATGGTGTCCCATTTCCACTCTGGTATAGCATGTGGGTAAAGAAGGCCAGTTGGATACTGATTCTCAGCCTTCACCCTCTGACACTCCAAACACCAAGACACAAACTGGGCTATATCCCTCTGAAGTCCTCTCCAATGATATAACAGTCTCAATGTAGCGTGCATCTTCTTCACCCCTGGATGGGCTGAATAGGGTGCATGATGAGCCTTTGCTAAGATATCCTGCTGCAACCCTCCATCTCTAGGTATATAAATCTGACCTCTGTGTGTGAAAAGTCCATTTGTCTCTAGTGTCAATCCCTCAAATTTCCCCTCAAGGGGTCTCTGAGACTCAATCTCTTCTCTCACTGAAAGGTAGAAACTGTCATGTGGGAGCTGCTGTAAGATCTTGGTCCTCAAGTATGTACCCACTATTGTAACCATAACAAGGTGCATCCATCGACTCAAGACATCTACTACTACATTCTCCTTCCCCTTCACATGCTCTATCTCCATATCATACTCACATAATAGCTCCATCCAATTCCATTGATGGGTGTTGAGATTGGGCTATGTGAAGAGGTGTCGTAGGCTCAAATGATCTATCCTGAGTGTGAACCTCCTACCTAATAGAAAATGTCACCATCTAACCAAAGCATGAACCACTGCTATAAGCTCAAGGTCATGAGTCGTATAATTGAGCTCATAATCCTTGAGTTTACAAGACTCAAAAGTTACAACTCATCCATCCTGCATCAATAACTCCTCCTATCCCTACCAATCAAACATATGTACATACAAAGAAGTCCATCTATGGATTTGGCACTACTAGGATAGGTGTTGTAGTAAGGAATTCCTTCAGAGTCCTAAAGGCCTACTCACAATTGTCTAACCAAACAAACTTCTTCCCTTTCCATTGTAGGGAAGTGATGGGATGAGAAATGCGTGAGAAGTCCTAAACAAATATCCTATAATAACTTGCTAATCCCATGAAGTTCCATACCTTGGTCACACTAGTCATTACTAGCCAATCAATAATAGCTCTAATCTTGGAAGGATCAACTATGATACCTTCCCTAGAAATAATGTGGCCCAGATATTGAACCTATAACTAAAAGAATGCACAATTTTCTAGGTTCCCATAAAGTTGCTACTCTCGAAGACACTGCAGAACCTTTCGAAGGTGTTCCTGTGCTCCTCACGTGTGCATGAGTATATCGGTATGTCATCATAGGAATATGAGCATGAAGAGATCCAATAATGTCCTTGAATACCCCATTCATCAAACTCATGAACATTGTGGGGGCATTCGTCAAACCAAATGGAACAACTGTGAACTCGTAGTGGCCATATCTCGTGTGGAAGGTTATCTTATGAATATCTTCCTCTATAATACTTAGCTGATGGTACCCCAACTTAAGATCTATCTCGGGAAACATAGTATCCCCCTTCATCTAATCAAACAAATCATCAATGCGTGGAAGTGGGTAACGATTCTTGATCATTACTTTGTTTAGTTATTTGTAATCAATAAACAATCACAGTGGATTTATCCTTCTTCACAAAAATCACCAGTGTACCCCAAGGAGATACACTAGGATGGATTAGGCCCTTCTCAAGAAGGCCCTCTAGCTGTAACTTGAGCTCACAAATCTCAAGGGTAGTCATCCTATATGGCACACGTGAGATAGGATTTGCTCTAGGAACCAAATCTATATGAAAATCTATCTCATGTGGGGAGGTAGGCAAGGTAACTCACTAGAAAATACATCTAAAAACTCCTACAAAATGTGATGATCATCAAGTGAAGGCCCACTAGTCTTGTCCTCTAACCTATCACTAACTGTAATAGCATACAACTGACATCCCTTTCCACACACACCACTTAAGTTACATATTGGATATAGTACGAATAGAGATAGGCCTCCTAACCCCAACTATCACTTACTCAACTCCCAAATCATCTACACAAGATATCACCTTACTGTAAGTCCTCTAGCCTTATGTGCTAGATATCCAATCCATACCCAAAATGAATCCCATAATATCCCAAGGGAAGGATGCAAAGATCCAAGGTCATGGTGAAGGGTCCTAGGTCAACTACACACTCCTTGACTAAGGAGTCCACTATGAGCTTGGCTCCAGAAGCCATCTCTACATCCCAACTATGACCCTGCCTAACTGCCACCAGCCTACATCACTCTACTAATGATGGAGAAATGAAAGAATCAGAAGAGCCTAAATAAAATAAAATAGAGGTAGAAATACCACCAATGCTACTTGTGGTCTCAATAACAGTGCCCTGATGTTCTACCTTGCGGTTCTTGAATGTTGCATAAATTTTGTGACTCTGTACCATGTCACCAACTTTAGGATCATAAATAGACTCCTTACCCTTATTATAAGGGTTCTACATACACTCTCTTCGATGGTGTCCATGTACACCACATCTGTAACAACTACAAGGATCCCTCCAATGAGAAGCGGCTCCCCCTGGTGCTCTAGTGGTCTGTGTTGTAGACCTTGATGATCCTATCATAGACTGTTGTGGCTGCTACTGGATGAGCTCCAGCTGACTAAGCTCTAGGTGGTGGTTGTGTCCTAATGGTCCTCTAGGAGGAGGCCCCATACTACACCCTCTCTAAGCATCATATTTCTTTGGAGGCCTAAAATATGGGTGGTCTGTACTTGTTACTGGCTACTGTTGTGGGCCTAAAGGAAACTGTGTTGAATCCTATGTCTCCATGAGGAAGGGGTTTTCCCCCTTGACCAACTATCTTGTATCTGTTGAATGTGGTTCCTCACTCTATACGTAGCCTGTTGTGTCTTCCCCCTATTCTCCTCCACAATATAGGCCTTCTCTATGATCTCAGCTAAAGTCTGTGGACAATGCATGCACACCACCCCTCCATATCTAAATCTAGGCCCCTGATGAACCTATGAATCCTAACCTGATCATCCTGCATGTAGTCGACATACTGAAGAAAGTCTAGAAACTGACTATCATACTCAGCCAATGTCATAGATCACTTGTCGCAGATCATGGAACTCATCAATCCTCTACTAAATAAATCATCTAGATAACTATCAACTCTTGAATTGATCCTCAAAGATCTCCCATGTCACAGTCTCTGAATCCAAGAGGAGCTTCTGCTCTTCAATACTCCACAAAACTCCTACCATGTCCCTCAAAATATGAATCATGACATGAGCCTTCATGTTGCTAGAACACGGACATAGCTTGAAGCATCTTCTCAAGCTAACTAACCAAGCCTGTTCTTGAAATCCTCATGTATGTGCAGCGAAGTGAAATAGATGAAGCTTTAGTATCTCTTGGATATGATCGTTTATGTCGTCTATCTGACCTCTAGGTCTCTCCTCATAATCATCTCTCACCTAGGGCTCCTAGATATCTCTCTATGATCTCGCAACCCTATCTATGTGCCCTCTTAGTGGTGAATCTAGTCTAACTAGATCCACATGGGAGTTCTTTGTCATATGATCCTCACTATGTCATGGATGGGCATAAGCCTCTTGTGACGGTTCTCTATCCTGTTGGCTAGGTAGTCCCCCAACTGAACCTCTGTGTATATCGGCATTGACCTCCTGTAAGGTCTATAAAATATGTGGTAGTATAGCATGACTTCCTACTCTAGGGGGTGGTATATCTAACTCCAGCGTGTAAGAACCCATCATCTGGTCCATGCCTCTTGCACAGACCAAGGTGAGAGTTAGTTCATCATCATCTAGGTTTGTTTCAGTTTACTAAGTTCCTATGTTTTAAGTTATCAACAATGTTATGTGTTCTAAGTTTAGAGTTGCGCTAAGTTTATTGTTGTGTTTCATGTTTTCCCAAGGTCCAAGTGTTGAACCCATGGCTCTGATACCAAGTGTAATGCCCACAAATTTCAACGCACCAAAACCATGTCCAACCTCATTAATTACTTAGGAAAATTACGGGATTTTTTTTGTTTTAAATGTTGTAAGGGTGATAAACATTAACTACATTTAATTAAATTCTTGTTTAATAAATTCTACACATTCATAAGGTAGTTAGAACCAAATTACTATTTAAATATTATTAATTTATTCCAAAAATCTATTTCAGAAAATTAATCCTCTTCTAAGGTTTCCATAAATTTTTATTTAAATATTAGCTAATTAATCTTGTTATTTTACCTCATTTAAAATCCTCTTAAGTTTATTAAAGGAATTATTTCCTAAGTTGATTTAAATTCATCTTCCCATAATAACTTAACAGTCCATGCCCATCATTTAATTATTCAGCTATACATTTAAATTTCAATTAAATTAATCCTTTTAGATACATTATCTAAATATCCATGCACAATATTATTTATTTAATCCCTATAATCAAATGTCATTTATTTATTTATAGGATCCATAATAAAAGGGTCACAACTTATAACACGTTCCAACTTATCCTAAATGCACTAGGTGGCCCCATTCACTTAATAAGCCATACCCTTAATTTAAAACCCATTCCCACAAAAATGCCAATAACTTAAAATGTGTAGGATTAAATCTCTACCGTATGATTAAATAAATATGGGCTCTTTGAATTTAGGTTTCCCCTAAAAGACCTAAAATCCGTATGATGCATTTTTATTCTTTTCTTTAACCTAATATATTCATTTGTTCATTTGATTTTGTAGGTTGAAGGAGGTGGAGGCCATGGAAACTTCAGGAGAAACTGTGGAGGTTTTATTTTTGTTTAAGATTTGTAAATGGGAGGAAACCCTTCCTCCATCTTTCTCTCCATTTTATTAATTGCATTAGATTGTAGTGTGTATTTATCCCTTTTTTTGTTGCAAAGATCCAACCAAAATCTGATTGTGCGTATTTTTCTGCTCACATGTTCTTGAGTTGAATCATTTGGGTAAAAACCATTTTGGTTTGATCTAAGAGTATATATACTTACATACATACATACACATTCATGTATATATGTATATTACATGTATATATAACCTTATATATCTTGTATATATCTACATTCTGTATTTAGGATGGATCTATTCATATAGGCCCTTATTACTGGTTTGGATGACAAATCACATTTTTTCATAAATAAGTTCATGCACAGTGACCACTGTCAGTCACTTAACCGGTTAGGGTTATCTCTGTGCTACCGATGCCAGTTATACTTTCGGCACCGGTTTCAATGAATATCCAGTTGATTTTTATATAAACATATATACAAATGTATATATTATCAAATATATACATATGTATACATATTTATAAAATTTTAGATATACATACAATCTTTACTTCATATTGTTTTCAAGTAATATTTGAGTAACTAAGTTTAAAAGTTGAAAATATAAACTGTATACCAGGTTTAAAGATTCAGATATGAATAATGTCAGTTTCTGTTCTTTGATGCACACCGGTTGTAACCGATGCCATGGTCACTGTGGAAAATAGTTTGTTTTTAGAATGGATACATATAAACATATATACTATGCAATATATATATTTATATTTATCAAAACAGAATTTCTATCTTACTGTTTTAATTTAACAGAATACACAATGAAATTTAAAGAACTTCTTTCTTGATTAAGAGAACTAAATGTATATACATTTCCTTTGTAACATTTGTTTAAAATTTGACAACAAGGATTAATTCACAACCATTCTTTTGCACATACTTATTTGAAAGAAGAGGAATAAATTATAATATAAATATAAGTTTCATTTTTCTTTTACAACAAGAATGACAAGACATACTTCAAGGGAAACAAGCACATATTTTCATAGTATTTCCAATTTGCAAGAAAACCACTTTCAAAATGAAAAAAGATGTAAACTTTTTAAATTAATTTCATATTTGGAATGAGTTACAATTTCAATAAAATACAACTTACAAATTCTTCTTTCAACCATTACAATATATAGATCAATAAATAAACTTAAAAGACATTTTCTTAACAATACAAGTATACAGAAGCCCTCCACTCAAAGGTGAAGACAACATGGATAAAATTTACAAAAATAAATCTCTTTCTTTTTTTCTACAAATACTAATTTTTCCAAGGCATCAACTTTGAACTCCATTATTTTTCTTCATCTCCAAATCACAACAACAAGGAAGGGAGCATAGGCAACACTCACCTCCCAACCTTATTCCAATGAGAAGGTGAATCCACCCTTCTCATTGGCCCCAAGCCCCAACAATGGAGAAATAGGGAATGTTTGCAACCATGGAAACTTTTACAAAGGCTTCAACAATACATACATTCATGCCAACAAAACTTGCAACACATACAAGCACAATAACAATAATAATAACAATATACAACTTTCCAAACACAAAGGCTTAAAATCTAAGCCAAAGGAGAAGAGAAATATGGGGAATCCCTTATACCTCCAAATGGGTTAAGTGTCCACCTTAAAACCTCCAAAATATTCATCCACACATATAAAAATATTATCCCTCCCTCAATCTCTTATCACTCCCTCATATCTCTTATAACTCCCTCATTTAAGACATACAAAGATAAGCAAGAAATCTCCCTTATCTTCACAAGGTGGGACACCCAACCCAAACTCCCTCAAAAATACACATACAAAACTCTTATCCCTCCCTCAAAATATCCCCATTTTCCTTCTCCCCACACCATCCTTAAGGTCATACTACCCAAATCCAAAACAAACACATACATTCAATCATTTTAGAAAAACACACAACAAATAAAATAAAATACAAGGGTATAGACCCTACCTTTCCATTGCAAGAACCTTCAATCCACAAGAAAAAACTTCAATATTCCTCCTAGTCCAATCCAAATATAAAATAAATCTTCCAAGCTCCAAAAACCAGGTAACTCAAGCCAAAATTCCAAAAAACGCAAGTTTGCAATAAAACCAAGTATCCCCCAAAATTCCAAAATAAATCACATAAATAGAAAAATGAGGGGAGGAGGGTGAGGTGGCTCCATGTATGATTCCATATTACTTATCCTCCAATCCACCTCACCAAGTCAAACACAAAAATACCAAGACTCATAAATGGGTGGGTGAGGATATGACAAGTTTCCTTCAACACACAAACCACTACTCCATACTTCTAAGGACACCATTAAAAGAGTTTGTAAGAAAGTGCAATTAATTACCTCTTTTTCTTCTAAAAATAAATAATGAGGCCTAATTTTTAGCCCTTACATCATAGGTATAGTTGGTGGGTGAGTTTAAGAGGTATGGGACAAGATTAACTTGTCCCAAAAGCCTCCAAAAGTGGCTCCAAAGAAAAAATTCGAGATTTGAAAAGTGGGTTGAGTACACAACTCCAAAATCAATAAAATCCATCTCAAATCAATAATATAACAAGGACTATCTACCACATTAAATTCCCACATAGTCACATCCCAACTTAGCATAATCAACATGATTAATTAACTAAACAAGAGCACATTAATTAAGCAATAATAAAGTGAGAATACATTACAATAAAAGAAATCACATACTCAACAAAATAATTAAAATGAAAGAGGGAAAAGTAGCACACAAACCCATGGTCACATTTGAGGTCACCCCCCAATGGGTACCTCCTAACAAAACTCAACAAATAACACAACAATATACACGAACACAAATTTGCCAAGGTTACCTTTGTTTCAAACATCCGATATTCTCCCATGGTTAGTATCCTAGCCCCTTCTTGTTTATTGTGATATAAGTTATTGGAAACAATCAAAACAATACCTCTTAGGCCTCAAGGCATTATCAAAAACTTAAAACAATAAAACACATAGATATCTATCGATTAACATCATCATATAACATAGCTAAATCATCATCAAAGTTAATTAATTCTGACCATTATTTACAATTACTATATATTTCAATTCTCCATTTTCACCAATATCAATGAGATCACAAGACTAGATTGATCATCTAAACATAATCAATATGTCAAGAATCCAAAGTGTCATAATATATAAAGCAACAATGCTAGATCATCATCAATACTGAAATATTTATCCATGCCTCTAGGAGTCCATGCAATCAACAATATGAGTCACAAAATATCAGTAATCAAAATAACCATGTTGATACTATATAGCATGCTAATAAAAAATTTAATAATATTGTCAATGTCTCTAATCAACAATAATCAAAATCATAATAAAGTAAGTGTTGAATAGGAGTGGGGATTACAAAAAGTACATCATATGAACTTAAATATAAAAATTCCATATGTATACCTTTTCAAATATCTCATATACATCTACAACTTAGCTGAATTAACCTTACAAGTAACTTGATATGGTTTTTATTATATTTCCCGAAATTGTTTGGATTTGTTTTCTATTGGAACTCTTGGAACAATTTATTTGTCCATGACTTAGTGCATTATGAACAAGGTCTTTCCATCATTTTTCATGCTATATTTTAGAAAATATTTTTGTGATTGTGACAAGGCATTTAACGTTACCTTATTTAAAGGATCTAAAAATTCATTTTAAACCAAATCCTACACATCTCGAGAGAAAAAGAGCATCTTCATCTTAATACTCTAGTAACCATACTTTTTCCTATTGAAAAGAGGGATTTGAGGCTTGGTAAGTTTGTTACTACTTATACTTGTCATAACAGAAATGAAAGCTTCAAATTTGACTCATAGTTATGGCTAGTGTGGATCCCAATAATATAATAACATGACCATCGAATGAGATTCATGGTTTTTTAATTTTCTAAGAGTCTACATTGTTACATTTCTAGTTATACCATTAAAAATCATAATTTTTGTTAATATATTTTTTTTCTAATTTATGTAAATTTATTTTAGCTTATTCTCTAAACATTTTTTTTCTACTTTTAACAATGCCAATCTATGCAAATTGAGTGTTTGATTAGCAGTAATGAAAGGTTAAGGGGGGACCCTACCCCGTACAAAATATGGAGAAAAAGATAAAACATTGAGGATCTAAACAAACTAGCCTCTACCAGTGGCACCAACAAGAAAAAAACAACATCAAAATTAACAACAACAAAGAACAAACACAAGAAAACGATCTTTCCCATGGCCCCCCTTCCTTTAAATCTAATTGCACTTTTAGGGTATATAGTTCCTTTCTTTTTCTAACTCACAAATTTCCATTCCTTCTTCGCAGATTTGAATTTACATTCAATCCTTTTCAACTGTTTTGGATCGCAATCAAGCAATTATATGTGTTTTACAATATGTCAGGGGATCCAAAAAATACCATACCCATGGAACAAATATTACTGTCATGGAGCACATATTCATCCATAATTTTTTTATTATTATTGATAAATGGGTCTTAAACCATACCCCATGGAAAAAAACGGCTCAAAAACCAGAATTAACAAGAGAACAAAAGTGGTTTTAAGACCAATGGGGACCACACCCCAGAGAAAAATCCTGAATCAAAAGATAAAATAGAAAAATGCACCCAGGAAACAACATCACAACAACTATACAACCATAAAACAACTTCACAACAATGAACAACAACTAGGTAGGAACAACAGGTTTTTTGGTTTTTTATTATTTAGCACCATTTTCCACCCTTTAGAAACCCCCTCACCAGGAAGAAGGACTTCTAACACATTAATCAGTAGATATGTATATTTTCAAAGGAAAGGAGGTGAGAGGGATGGTTTTCCTTAGCCGCTATGCAGTGGATAGAGGTTACATTCTTGTTTCCATTTTCATTCTTGTTTTCTGTGTTTCCAACCACTGGTATCTCGCTAAGGTGAGTTTAAGAGGGAGTTGACTTTTGAATCAACAAGTGATTCCAAGTATCCTTAGCCTCAGAAGAGTAAATTTTTCATGGCGGGCATCTTTCCACCAATTGTTTTTTCATTTTTATGCTTTGCCATCCCACAAACATCAGCAACGGTGTCCTATAGAAAAACAACTTGTGGATCTGCAGGGAAAACCTTCATATTCTAAAGGTTGTGTCTAAGTCATGTTTTTAACTTTGAATTTTATATTGGTGGGGATATTTTTGGAAGTGTCAAGCTCAACAAGGATTCTAGAGCGAAGGATTCAATCGTAACATGTATATCAAACTAAATATAAATTATCTCTAGAATTTTCTAGCATTTAATTTCCTACAATCCTATAATATACAATTATACATTGGATATAGTTTTATTTTATGATTTCTTACAATATATTATGATTTTGTAAGTAGAAACTAGTTAGTTGTAAACTACATTCACATGTACGTACTTGTAAATTAGATGATATGCAAAGTTTGGATGTTCTTCTAGCTAATCTCAGACCAAACATGGTAATTTTATAGGTAATAATTTTTGATAACCATTTTGTAATTCCCGCTAAAAACAACCCACTTGAGACCCAAGAAACAACCTAGGATTAGTTAGGGATAAATTATGGAATAATTTTTTTTTCAAAAGAGTCTACAACTAGGTTATAAGGGCAACAGCTACCACTAAAAAGTTCCAGAACAATTCTAACCCACTAGGACATACTTTTATTTTATTAACAAGTTTTAGGGTCATAGAAGGTCCAAAATTTAGGTTTAGAAGGTTCAATTAGGTTCAGAGGATAAGTCCTCACCATAACCCACTCTCTAACAAGCTAAAGTTTAAACTTGATTTTTTCTCATACTTAACACATTCAAAATTTCCCTAAATCATTTCCATTGGATAGTAAATTTCCTCACCTTTCCATTGATATAAATAATTCCTCCTAACTCCTCATATTTCTCAAGTTATGGGTTGGTGGGCCTTGGGGTGAAAATTTTCCCCAAGAGTGGGCCTGCGGGCTGAGGGGTGAAAATTTGACCAAAGGGCAAGTTGGCAGGCCATGGGGAGACTTTTGGATCATTTTTTGCATGGGGCAAAAAACTAAATTTTTTTCCCCCGCACCTGCAGGTCTGCAAGTTCACAAAGGGACACTGGTGCTTCTTAAGCAGCGCGAGGAGAGTGAGGTGGCGGGAGACGTTTGGGAAACCTTTCTGCACGGGTGAAAAGCCAACAATGCAGCCGCGTAAGCCACAAGGGACACGTGGCAATCACCTAATCTAATGGCAGGGAAATTGGAGCGGTAGGGAGAAAATTGGCTTAACAACCACCCGAAAGCTGCGTAGTTTTGAATTTATTTCATTTGGTTTTGTTATTTTTTATTTGTTTTTTGGTTTTTGTTGTAATGGGGGTGTGGGTTTGTTTTTTGTTTTTGTTGTGTTAAAAGTGAGTAAGTATTGTTTTCTTTGGTGGTTTATTGTTGTTTTATAGGAGTGTTTGTTTTGTTGGGATGATTTTTGTGGTTAATTTTTGTTTTTGTTGTTTTGATTGATATTAGAGATTTTTTATTTTTTTTTTTTTAGTTATTGGGTTTGGTTGTGTTTAGTTTTGTTTTATTGGATTTTCCTTAGTAGTCAGGCCCCCCGCCCCCCCGTGTTGGTCTGTCGAGTGTTGTCGATTTATGTAAATTTATTTTAGCTTATTCTCTAAACATTTTTTTTCTACTTTTAACAATCATCTTCATATTGATTTTGATTAGCAGTAATGAAAGGTTAAGGGGGGACCCTACCCCGTACAAAATATGGAGAAAAAGATAAAACATTGAGGATCTAAACAAACTAGCCTCTACCAGTGGCACCAACAAGAAAAAAACAACATCAAATTAACAACAACAAGACAAACACAAGAAAACTATCTTTCCCATGTGCCCCCTTCCCTTTAAATCTTAATTGCATTTTAGGGGTTATATAGTTCCTTTCTTTTTCTAACTCACAAATTTCCATTCCTCTTCCATATTTGAATTTACATTTTCACTGTTTTGGATCGAAATCAACAATTATAGGTGTTTGACAATGTCATGGGATCCAAAAAATACCATACCCATGGAACAAAATATTTACTGTCATGGGAGCAACATATTCATCCATAATTTTTTTATTATTATTGATAAATGGTCTTAAACCATACCCCATGGAAAAAAACGGCTCAAAAACCAGAATTAACAAGAGAACAAAAGTGGTTTTAAGACCAATGGGGACCACACCCCAGAGAAAAATCCTGAATCAAAAGATAAAATAGAAAAATGCACCCAGGAAACAACATCACAACAACTATACAACCATAAAACAACTTCACAACAATGAACAACAACTAGGTAGGAACAACAGGTTTTTTGGTTTTTTATTATTTAGCACCATTTTCCACCCTTTAGAAACCCCCTCAACAAGAAGAATGACTTCTAACACATTAATCAGTAGATATGTATTATTTTTCAAAGGAAAAGGAGGTGAGATGTTTTCCTTAGCCGCTATGCAAGTGGATAGAGTTACATTCTTGTTTCCATTTTCATTCTTGTTTTCTGTGTTTCCAACCACTGGTATCTCTCTAAGGTGAGTTTAAGGGATTTACTTTGAATCAACAATTGATTCCAAGTATTCCTTAGCCTCAAAGAATAAATTTTCATGGCGGGCATCTTTCCACCAATTGTTTTTTTCATTTTTATGCTTTGCCATCCCACAAACATCAGCAACGTTTCCTATAGAAAAACAACTTTGGGATCTGCAGGGAAAACCTTCATATTCTAAAGGTTGTGTCTAAGTCATGTTTTTAACTTTGAATTTTATATTGGTGGGGATATTTTTGGAAGTGTCAAGCTCAACAAGGATTCTAGCGAAGGATTCATCCGTAAATGTATATCAAACTAAAATATAAATTATCTCTAGAATTTCTAGCATTTTAATTTTCCTACAATCCTATAATATACAATTATACAATTGGATATATTTTATTTTTATGATTTCTTACAATATATTATGATTTTTGTAAGTATACTAGTTAGTGTAAAACTACATTTCACATGTACGTTACTTGTAAATTAATGATATGCAAAGTTTGGATGTTCTTCTAGCTAATCTCAGACCAAACATGGTAAATTTTATAGGTAAATAATTTTTTGATAACCATTTTGTAATTCCCGCTAAAACAACCCACTTGAGACCCAAGAAACAACCTAGGATTAGTTAGGATAAATTATGGAATAATTTTTTTTTCAAAAGAGTCTACAACTAGGTTATAAGGCAACAGCTACCACTAAAAAGTTCCAGAACAATTCTAACCCACTAGGACATACTTTTATTTTATTAACAAGTTTTAGAGGTCATAAGGTCCAAAATTTAGGTTTAGAAGGTTCAATTAGGTTCAGAGGATAATTCCTCACCATACCCACTCTCTAACAAGCTTAAAGTTTCAACTTGATTTTTCTCATACTTAACGCATTCAAAAATTCCCTAAATCATTTGCATTGGATAGTAAATTTCCTCACCTTTCCATTGATATAAATAATTCCTCCTAACTCCTCATATTTCTCAAGTTATGGGCTGGTGGGCCTTGGGGTGAAAATTTTCCCCAAGAGTGGGCCTGCGGGCTCAGGGGTGAAAATTTGACCAAAGGGCAAGTTGGCAGGCCATGGGGAGACTTTTGGATCATTTTTTGCATGGGGCAAAAAACTAAATTTTTTCCCCCGCACCTGCAGGTCTGCAAGTTCACAAGGGACACGTGGTGCTTCTTAAGCCAGCGCGAGGAGAGTGAGGTGGCGGGAGACGTTTGGGAAACATTTCCTGCACGGGGTGAAAAGCCAACAATGCACCCGTAAGCCACAAGGGACACGTGGCATCACCTAATCTAATGCAGGGAAATTGGAGCGGTAGGGAGAAAATTGGCTTAACACCCCGAAAGGCTAAGAGGATAACTAGGGCCCGTGCCTCCATCGACACCTCGTGATGCCGTGTGACAGCTCTGGATTGGCTGCGGGCCAGTGGGACAGTGGGGAAAACATGGAAAATTTTCCCAAAATTTTCTAAAGCACAAAAATGAAAAAGAGGCTCACTCCATCGTCGATGCCTTGTTACACCATGTGGCATCACCTGATTAATTGCGGGCCGCCGGGGAAAATTTGGAAAATTTTCCAAATTTTTTTTTGGGAGCACTAAGTTAAAAGGAGATCCGTCCTATCATTAACACCTCATGGTGCCACGTGGCAGCCTCTGATTGGCTATGGGCTGGTGGGGCAGTGGGGAAAATTTCTAAAATTTTCCCAATTTTTTTTTCCCAAGCTCTAAGGGAAAAATTCAGGCCACGGGCCTGCCAAGGAAATTTTTCCCCTTTTTTTACGCCAAAGAAGAAAAACTTCAGAGGGTCATAACTTTTGATAGAGAGCTTGGTTTTGGAAAAATGAAGACTTTCTACAAAGATATCAACTTCCTCTTTGCATAAATATCATTAATTTTTTATTTTGATAAAGTTTAAGGGGTCAATTTAAAGAAAACAACCTGCAGGCTTTCACAGAGCAAATTGGTAAATTTTAACTTGTGAGATTTATTCAATTTGATCTTCTTACACTCTCTACATGTCAAGTAGACATTGAAAATTGTTCTTAGATGGATTTAGGATATTTTTTTGAGGTACATTTCTTTGATTGAATTCCAATTTGAAATTTACCATTTTGAGAGCAAAACGACTGTAAAACGGTTAAGCCCGATTTGGCTAGTTTTGAAATATATCCTTTAAGTGTTTTTGTCTATTTGAATTCATTTAGGGCCTACTACTTCAATTTAATCATTTAATTTGTTATTTTATTGTTTCAGGTTCAAACTGTGATTTTTTTTGTTTTGATAATTGCTAGTTTGAATTTACAAAAAAACAGGGATCAAATTTTAAAGGATCTATTTGCCATTTTCATCTTCTAAGTATTAAAATTAATTCCAATTCTAATCTAGAACATTTATTTGATTCAAATCAACCTATTCTAAACCAAAATGCAATTTTGATTTCCAATTTTTACACATTTCAAAAGATAAAGTTTTGTATTTTCCTCACATGCATTTCTTGCTTTCAAACAGAGATTTCAAATACATTTCAAAGTAGATTTTAAACAATAGTAACATATTTTTTAAGGCTGAACAACATATATTTAGTTGGAATGATTTCTTTTACAAATTCTTCATTTACAATGATCAAATAGAACTTACAAAGATATAATATTTATTTTATTTCATTCAAAAACAGAGAATAGAGTGCATCACTTTCACATTTCGAATTACAAATTTCATAACCAAATACAAATATCTTTCACTCACCAAATATATTACATTATCATCCACTTCAAGTGGAAACAAGGGCTTTACTAAAAAAGATCTCACAAGGGACTGTCACAACTATCTTTTCCTTTGCTCCAGAACACTAACATGCCAACCATCGTACTCTGATCTTGATCACAAAAAAGGTAGAGGAAAGGCAACTCTCTCCACCCAACTAAGACATCCAATGAAAGGAGAAGCCATCCTTCTTCATTGGCCCCCGAGCCCCAACCACAATGCAATAAGAAATGTGTTTCAACTCATGGCAACAACAGGCTTCCATAAAACATACATAGAGCATTTTCATAAAGAAACACAGTCTCAAACAGAATTTAGTTTACAACTACATTAAAACATGACAAACAATACAAAGGCTTCATCAAGCAAGCCAAAGGAGTAATAAGCTATGGGGGATGCTGCTTATGCCTCCCAAGGGGGAAAATGGGTATAATTTCAAAACCCTGTCATGCCCTTATGTCTCCCTCAATTACCCATTATTCCTCACATTTTCTTATGTCTCCCCAACCTCTTATGGCACCCCATAACGAGTAAGGAAATGTAAGCTATTTCTTTGTAAGGTGGAACCAAAATCCCAACTCCCTCCACCCTTATACCTCCCTAAAACCACTTGTGCCTCCCACAAAATAACCCCATAGTCTTCTCCTACACCATTCCTAGGCCATCTACCCAACAGTCCACAATAGATACCAAAACATTCACACAAAAACATTTACATATATACAAGAAAATCATTTCAAGAGCCAAGCTCCTACCTCTCCATGATGGAATTGTTCCAAGTTCCAAAACAACAAACTTTATCTCAATGCAAGTAATCCAAAACAACCAAGAACAAGCATGCAACAATCTTCCAAAAAAAAATTCACGCAAGAGCTCCCAAAACAACAAGAAAAATTCACCCAAAAATGAAATCTCTAAAGTGAAGCAACCCAAAACAAGGCAAGCAATTCGAATTTTATAAAAGAGGGAAGAGAAGAGGATGAGGTGGATCCATGTAGGATGCCACATAACACATCCTCATCCCAACCCCAAAATTCAACTTCATTCTCCAATGCATAATAAATAAGTGGGTGAATAATATGACAGATTTACTTACACACTCAAACAAGCCCATACCAAATAAGGACTGAAATTAAATTATGTAAGAAAAGTGCAATTACAATATACAACTTGACTTGTAAAAATACATTTAAAAGGTCTAAATTTAACCCTCCAACCATAGGCAGGGGTTGTATGTAAATTTAAGAGGCATGGGATAAGTTTAACTTGTCCCACAAGTCTCCAAAATCAACCTCCAAGGACAAATTCAAATTTCCAAGAAGGTGGAGTGTTTCACACTCAAAATTTAACTTACACATAACTTACAAGGTCACTTACACATTACTTACACATTCTTACAACACTTTAAAACATGGCCAACAACTCTATTAATTACATTCTTATGACATATTTTAATTAATTAACTAAACAATATGATTACTCATAATATTAACACCACATTAAGTAAATAATTAAAAGGGTAAGTGCTCCACATAAAACACATGAAAAATTTAAACAAAAGGGACCAAATAAAAAAAAAAAAAAATTCCCTTGGTCACATTTAAAGGTGATCCCCCCATGGGAATCCCTAACACTAACAAACACACACACAAACAAAACTAATCGCCATGGTGACCTTGTTGAATTCATCTAGAATTCCAATGTGGTTGGTCTCCAATTCCCCAATGTTTGTTGTGATATTTTTGTTGGATCAGGAGAAATGTAAATGTCTGAATAATATATTGAATGTACGAGGGGGAATAAATACAAAGAGAAAGCGGTTAGGAGGAGTAACCGCCTGTAACCAATAAACAATGTATTAAATAATATGCCAACATTCCCCCCCTTAATATATTGTTTTTACAAATCTACCCCAGATTCATCATCTTGTAACGTCGCGACATGTCCTATTTGCTTCTTGCAACAAGGAATTTGTCTGGATTTTCTTGAATCTCTGCGACAAATGTGCTCTCGTTTGTAGAAGAAATAGATGAAGAAGTGAGCTCAAAAGCTCATGTGGTGCGCCACAGATGTGCCTGAGGGCATTTAATCTCGCATTTGTCATCTGGATCGACACAACTCTTCTCCGTCTATATGTCGAACAAGACTCAGTCCATTATGTCCTCGGATTGTAAGTTTTGGAGACTGGCTAAGAGTAGATACCGATGCTCTTCAGTTCTCTCAAATGCGGCACGTCTCTATGGTTGCTTGCAATGCTACTAACATCTCTGGGCATGAATTTCATGCTCTCAGACTGTTGCATGGGATCATAGGCTGGTTGTTCGCGTCCATCTTTGATAGCAAATTTGATGAATGAATGAAGGGGCTTAATCTCGTTTTGTTCCGATTTGATTCAAACAAATTCCACATGTCTCCTGATCTTTTGTACGATGCGCTTGCTAATGTATTGCTTGGTCTGCAAACAATAGTTGAGAAGATGTTGGGGGAAGGAGTCTACCAACGCACACCTGGGTTTTCGGTGGTCGATGCCACTCATGTCAAACTCCACACAGTGCTTATAAATTGGTCAGTGGTCATTGCCACATGCTCTCTTCTCCTTCTTTTGTGACTTCACATGTACATCTCCCAACAGCCATTCTTACGATCTTAATGTAATAATGGCCAAAATGTATGAGAAAATTAACTCGCATAATCTGCCAGTCAATACTTTATACAATATAATGCCAAGACAGACACATCAATCACTGTTCATTCACAATGTTAACAGCCTGAAGAAATGTGTATTTGGATATTTCCTCTTTTAGACAGCGCAGATATAAGTGAGCAAGAAAAAAGGACACAACAGTGGACAGGGATGAATAAAAAAATGATTTCATAACTACCTGCTTCGTCCTGTACCACGGGTTTCCCCTTTGACTATGCTCACGGCCTGAATATTTGCTTTTCTAGTCTCTGCGATGCCACTCACTGCCATGGCAAAGCAATCCCGAGTCCCTGCTCTCAAGCCGTGAAGTAATTGGATTCTTCTACAGCCACAAGCGCGTGAGCAAATGGGGGTGACAGCGTGCACGCGATTCAGATTTCAGCACTGGTTAAGCGTTTACAGGCGTTGTTTATCATGGACAGTTCGATGAAGAAAAGTTTGTCTGCTTTGCAATGCAAATCAGATCACCCAGTCGTCTTCCTCTCTTCCTTCACGCTCAACCAGGCACGCACAGCAAAAGCTTACTCCAAAAAACGGGACAGGGAACTCACGCGGGAGTCTGCTCTTCTTCTCTTCCTCCACGCACGACCTCGACCTGCTCTGATACCAATGTTGGATCAGGAGAAATGTAAATGTCTGAATAATATATTGAATGTACGAGGGGGAATAAATACAAAGAGAAAGCGGTTAGGAGGAGTAACCGCCTGTAACCAATAAACAATGTATTAAATAATATGCCAACAATTTTAACCTGCAAAACACAAATACCTCCTTCGGCCTCGTGGCCATATCAGAATGTCCAAAATAATATAAATATAATTAAATTTCCAAAATCATCTAGATATATGAATCACAACAACATCAAAGTAATCTAATATTATCGTTATAGTTTTATCAACTATATCATCATCCAATAATTTTCCATTTCGAGGTCTACTCACAATATCCAAATATCAAAAGTTCGAACAACATCCATCATATAACCATTTCCAACAGTATAACATCATCAACATATAAAGTGTCTCTGATAATCATCATGCATCATATAAGAATAAAATTCAACAATAATCCATGATCAAATATCTAACATCATACTAAGTCAAAACTATAATAATGTCCATACTATAGTCTATAGTGTCGTAATTATTATCAAAAGGTGTCAAAGGGAAGTGGGCACTACACATTACTAATGACCAATGTTGGGAAGAAAACTATTTTATGAATAAAAACTTCAATTCTATGTGTATGAACCTTACTAATAACAAGAGATATATTTTTAGCCATTCATCTATAAAATAATATAAATTTGCTAACAACGGGGAGAAGTAGGATTGGGATGCTTCTCTCATTGAATTCTGAACAATACTCTCCAAAATGGAACATTTCCATGATGTCCTAATTTCATGCATTGCATGTGTTTTAATATTGTAGTAGACATGGAAAAAATCACCTTATAAAGTTTCTTTTCAAATATGAATAATTGAATTTGTTATTACAAGTAAGCTTCATGGAGTTTATCTTAGGAAACACGACTTTATAAAAATAGAAGAATAAACACAATATATATATTGAAAATTGAAATAGCCTCTATTGATAAATTAAATTAAAAGCTTTATCTCTTTACATAACATTTTGGATGAGCTTCGGTGTTTGATGCCTTGATCACAAATGACTAAAAATCACAACTATATAGAACCTCGATGAAGGATGAGGCCACTTGGATTTATAGCTGATTGTTATATATTTGCAGAAAATAGATAAATTTCAAGTAGCATATTAATCATGGAAAAGGAATGTACAAACTTTCCTTAGGATATTCTTTGATAAGGTTAAAAAATTTATATTGTGGGAGGTTGTGCTAGTTTGGATATGGGTAGTTGGAATTACAATTTCCAATACTCCCTCTTAATAAAAAATACCAATATATTATTGTTGCAATATCTTAAACATGACCCTTAATACAGTTTAGGTATGCCCAAAGATGTGTTTTGGGAGGTATCTCGAAAAATTCAAACTAACTACAAATTTTGAAAAATTGTCACCGTGGTGAGATTTTGAGCTATTTTTAATGGATGAAACCATTGTTCCTTCAACTTCTATTTTTTTTTTCAAATGTCGTTCTTCCGTCACATTTAAAACATGATTCTTATCTTCATTAAAAATGGTCCTTGCACATGATCCTTCACAAGTTCTATAGATTGGATGTTTCTTTTTACCTTGATATGTCTTTTGTAAAATTTTCCATGCTCGCTTGGACCTTCTTCCTACCGCAACCATAGGAAAATTCAATTCATCCATAGATTACTATATGATAAATAGTGCTTTAGCATTCCTCTTTTTGTTTTCTTTTAACATTTTTTAGGTTTTTTAAGGGCATTATATGTCCCATGATCTATTGATTTTGATAAACCATCTTCTAATAAATCTCACAGATATTCTGAACATAAATAGGTTTTCATAATAATGTTGCAAACATTAAAATTTTTCCAACTAATAAAATCATGACCACATATTGCATAGATGTCGACTGTCACTCAAATTCTTTAAAGAACAACTAAACACTTAAATATTACTAATGACGACATTTTTAAGGTTCTATTGAACTGATGAAAAAGAACACATAATTCTCAAAATACTTGAATATGATATGAAAGAATTATTAATCATTAAAAAGCATATTACATAGGCACAAACTAAATATACATATTAAAACTCTAATATATATTAATATATTGTTGGTAGACATCTTGTTTACAATTTTCTTGACGTCATTTCCTACTCTTCTTCTTTTCCTATATCTTTTTTTTGTTCTACATTCAAGATTTCCTTATTCTTCTTGTTCTTGTCTTCAAATCCTAAACATGCAGATAACCTATCAGAAATCCTAAGTCTTGAAATGTTTGATTAACAATTTACTGGTATATCTGTGATATCATTTGAAGAATGTCGACAAGAAAAATAAACAAAAAATATATTTAAAAAACAAAACTTCTATTGATATATTAAAATGAGAGCTCAACTCTTTACATAACAATTTGGTAGAGTTTTGCTACTTCATGTCTTGATCAAAAATGACGAAAAATCACAAATATATATAGATCCTTATGAAGGATAAGACCACTTGGCTTTACACCTAACTATTGTAAATTCACACCAAAGATATTGATTAGAAGTCGCATAATAAATCTAGAGAAGGAATTGGCCAGACTTCCTTGGGATGTAACTTGACGAGGTCAGAAATCTCTTGCATGGGTTTATGTCAGAACTAATGCAAGTAGTTAGGATTACAGCCTCAATGTTAGGAAAAAAAAACACTTTTCTTATTCAAAGTATTTGTTAAGAGAAATGGCATAAGCCAATGGAAAGAACTTTCCTTGCGGTTTAATTGTGACCTAAAGCACTGCTGGCAAGGGACGAAAACCAACATCCCATTCAATAAAATTTGATCTACTCACCAACAACATTGGGGTGGCGTATTCAGCAAGAATGATGAAACACATAAAACTCATGTTAATTTTGTTAACAATCTCTGTTATAAAATATAGGTACTATTAAATCCGAAATAGACTTTATCTGGATAGCAATAATGGCCGTAATTAAGCCGAACAGTTGGGGGGAGGTAATATGGCGACGCATAACAGTCAGTTATAATCACAAAAATGAAAAATGTCCACACAAATTGCAGGAAATGGAGTCTTAACGGCTGCGAGCGTGAATGCAGTCTCATATTGCACAGCCACGTAACCCCTCTACAACTATGGTATATGCTATGCTGATACAAGGTATATGGACTTTTGCTGCCATTCTTATTGCTCATATATATATATATATTTTGCTGGAGTTGGTGGCGTGTGCATGAGCTAATAGCCTTTATTTAAGGACAACGATTTATAACAGCATTCTCTATGCATTTAAATTCTTCAATTGGACTGATTCAAAATGGGACTAAAAAAGGTTAGGAGTGCGCTAGGTAATAATTGGAGTGGATTTTTTTCTTCATAATTTTACTTAATATTTTTTTCCCATCAAATAAATAAATAAAATCTGCATATATTTTGGTATTTTAAAATTTGTATCAGAATCATAATAAATCACAATTTTAAAGAAACTGCTATGAGAAAAGGAAAAAAATATCCTATGAAATTATCGAGAAGGATGAAAAATATTTTATGGACGGAGAAAATTAATCGTATAAGGTGCTCAAAATGCAACAAAGATAATATTTTATATAAGGTTTCTTGCAAGTCTGATTTACCAATATCAAGTGATGGGACTCAAACTTGAAGAAGGCACCATTTTTTTGTAAAGCAATAAAAATTCTTACGTATTGAGCTCTCATGGTTTTTTGAAGAGTGGTATTTGACCAATCCTACCAATTCCTCCATAAAATAGAATAAACATTTTCCCCTAAAAAATCAGAAATAGAGAATTAAATATTTCTTTCCTTCAATTATACTTGCCTCTATTGGTTGCACTAGTAAAATTATAAAAAGTACTTGAACTTTTGCCTACAAAAATTACACACCTACATAATTTTGAACTACATAATAGAGTGGTTAGCGATACCAACAAAATCATATGAACTCATAAATATACCATATCTATTTTTACATGCAAATATATTTTTATGTAATTAAAATTGAAAATTCAAATAATTTTTTAAGATGTTATATTAAAAAAAAAGAACAGTCAATAAGGAAAAATCCTTTGATTTAGAGGACCCCTGATTCTTTGTGCCCTAAGCAACTGCCTAGGCCTTAATCCCCCTTGAACTGGTTGACTTAAATTAATTGCAAACCAGTACCTGAGTATCTAAATGAGGAAAGCCTTTTTCCTGGTTGGTAACGACCATATTTGTAGCCTACGTTAGAATACCTTCTAATACTAGAAAAGTCCTACCAAATTTAAGTAATTGTAATGGCAGATGACCCAACACAGATTAAAAAAACGGATTATCTTACAGCAAGACACACTCAAGGTCTGTGCAGGTGGTGACGGTTGTCACGTTCATGGGTTTTATTTGCTTTTGTATGGGGCCCTGATCAATTTGATGTAGAAACTGCTTGATGGACATTCAGGATCATTTTTAAAGTAGCATACATCGTGAGAAGTATAAGCCACTTTCATGCCTCAAACCGTATCGTGGGAAATGAAGAAAAGGGACGCCCCATCATAAATAGGTACTGTTTAACCGAATTACATTGTACCCGTTACATAACAATCCAATTCCAGCACATCAATTTATATATATTCTTTTCTATAAGCGGTTGCTTGTGTTTCCTCCAATTCCAGAATGGTCCATGTTTCTTTTAGTGAGAGAAGAGAGGCCTCTATTTTTATCATGTCCATGGAACTATTGTGACACTGCCCTTGTGCCATTTATTTGATGTCCAACCATACACGGAAGTGCGAAATAAAACCTGTTTTGCACAGGCTACAGTACTTATTTCTTTCCCCCATCGATTCGTTTTGTTCTCATTGCGAACAGCTGTTAATCATATTCGTATCTAAAAAAAGAATGAATCAGTTTCTGCGAAAATCCAAACAAATAAGAACAATCCCAATCATCCAGAAGAAGAATTATGTGAGCCAAAAATGTGGACGAGGGGTCTCTAGAGACTAGCTGAATATGAGAAGCTCAAACAGCTTGTTGAGGAATATGGCCTCCAAAAATGGAATTCCATTGCAGACAAACACTACGGAAGATCAGGTACTCCACTAAATAGAAAACCTCGTGAGCATGTGTATATAGTTGTGTTTGGATTTCAAGCAAAAAAAAAGGATTTTTTTTTTGGTGTGAAAAATTTGATGTCAATCAGCAGGTGTTGGCGTTATTAATTTATTTCATGATTCTATGAACGCTGTTAAATCCCATTTGTAAGATATTTGTTATGCAAGAAAGAGTTCAATCTGAGATGGTATAATCAACTAAATCCACGCTTCAATTACATGGCAATTGATAGGCCATGGTCAAAGGAGCTGTTTCCAGGCCGAACAGACAACGCTGTAAAAAACCTATGGCATGTTATTATGGCCAGAAAATTTAAAGAGAGCGTAGAAATTAAGCAATCTTAAATAACAAATAGCAAACAAAGAATTAAAAGAAAACATAAATAAAAACAGAGTAGCCATTGAAATCAGCATTGATGTTGTAAGGCCCCATTCTAATACATTAAAATATACTTTAAAATCACTAAAATTTTGGTAACTTTTTTTTAAATAACTTATTACGCTAATTTTGTTAGACCATAATTATTAGTGTCATTAAAATATACTTTAAAATCACTAAAATTTTGGTAACTTTTTTTTAAATAACTTATTACGCTAATTTTGTTAGACCATAATTATTAGTGTCACCTTATTAAGCCAAACTAATGTATTTAATAAATTAATTACAGCCCAAAAAACATTTATTCATTCCAAAGATAATCTCAATCATTAAAAGATTGATACTTACTTATTCCACATGTTCAATTTTTAAAAAAAAATCTCCTAAGGTCCCACACCAAATTTATATCCCCCATTTAATTAAAATTTGCCCCACACCCTCCTTTTATTTTATTTTCCATTCTCACAAAAATCCCTATGATTTAAAAGGAGAGGGTGCAGGACTCATCCTTAACCTTTGAATCAATTTGATAAGGGCCCTTGGATCTAGGTATTCTCTCCAAGCCATAATTTATCCTTATGTTTATTTTCCTTCATCATTTTGGTTTCTTTTTGTTTGAAGGGATGTTTGGAGAAGAGGCCATGGAGGCCGTGAAAGATAGGATATTCTCTTTTCTTGATTTATTTGTCTTGTGCAGGTTATCAGATCTTACGGCCCTTTGTTTACTACTTTGCCCCACATTTTTGTGGAGGATTTACCCTATTTAGGGTTCTTATTCATTTATTGATTTTACACACACACACGATATTTTGATTGCGCATATGTGGTGACTCATAGTGTGAATTATATGCATGGATTGATATTTCAGTATTGATGATGATCTAGAGTTACTACTTTATATGTATATGTGACGCCCATATTTTACAAACACAAATACAACAGTAAATACCGGGATAATTTGTTTTTGACATACATTGCTCACTACACAATGCCACAAGGGCTCCAAGTAAAGAAAAATCAACAACACATATAACACTTACCATAGGTCATCAACTCACATAGACACATGACAACATCATATACATGTCTATGCCACACTTTCCCCAAGGAACGAATACTAGCAATAACCCAACCACAAGAAAAGGACTCACGGATTGGAAAACCCACAACACATCATTTCTTTAATTGCATCTTAGTTACGATTAAAATTCCAAGAACATTATTATGTAAGGATATTTTCTCCTTTTTTCCACCTACAGATTCTTAAGTTCATTCCACATTTAATCTATAGCTTGACCATTTTAAGTCGGCTTTTTATCCTTTACGAAAATTTCAATAACTTACATAATTATTAGGCATAATTCAAATTGCATATAAAACATTTAATTCTCTTGTTCTTATGTTAAGAACATGCTTCTCACATGTGTATTCAATGTTTAAAATTTACCCTTGCTACACAAGTGAATCTAATGTGATGACAAAAAGAAAATCTTAGGATTAAGGGAGATTTAGATATAAGGTAGTTTTTTTTTCCCAAAAACCTTCTACGATAATGGTATAGTTATTTTCCTAACATAGTTATTATAGTTCACAAACTTGTTGAATTTCATTTAGATATATATTTTGTTTTCTCGAAGTTTGATCACACCAAGGAAATTCATATTCTTTGTAACACATGAAAATGTTTAATTAAGTTATAAGGACTCCAAGAGTGACATTATTCATAACCTCCAATCTCGTTTTACTCTTATATGCTTTACTCTAACATTGCATTATGGTCTTGTTATTGACATCACTTTAGAAAAAAATAGTTACAAAAGTACTTTCCTGACATCTTGAAGAAGTACAAGATTAGAAGCATTATAAACTACACATGAACCCCAAGTTAACCTCCTAATCAACTGAGGTTTGATTTAATTCCAATTGCGCCTAACAATCTATGCCTCAACTATAAATGAGTTTAAGGCGAGAGGACAAATTTATTCTAAACCACCTTCAAGAAAAGACCAAGGTGTTATGTTGATAGAAACCAAGGTATTCACATTTGACTGAGAGGGACTAAGGAGTTCATTAACAAGAGTTTAAGACCTAGAAAAACTATTTCACGATCTCCATTTATGTCATCTAGATCCACAACGACTTCATTCGCTGATGAAGTCAATTTTCTAGATCTAATCTCGTAAGACTGGGAAATCCAAAGGATACTAAGGGTGTATTAGCTCTACTTACTACACAGATGGTAAGGTTACACTGCATAATCGCTGCTTTGAACAAGGACTCATAAGGTGACTTTCGAGGTGGTCTTCACCACTCTACCATGGTGTCAAAATTGAAGAGGGGACATTCCCCTTGCGCTTATGAAAACTAGAAGGAAACCACCCACTCCGGATAAAGTTGGACCATGTCATTCCTAAAAGATGGGTTCATGACAAGGTCGTTAAACATAACGACAATGATGGTAAATTCCAACTAGGGGTTTTATTTACCTTACTAGGAGGTTCCATCAAGTGCATAGTTTAAGTTCATTATACGGCTTCAATCTCTTCTATGGTAAGAAGGATCACACATGAAGACATGTTATGCACAAATATACTAGGGTTGAGTGTTTTAATTAACTTTCATTATTACGTTTACAAGATAAGAATACAACAAGTTGATTAATTAATCATTTATTGAACATTGAAAATGTACTAAAGGATATTAACTTTAAATTCATTTACCATATATATCAAACCTTTTTACCATATGTACTAGGAATCAAATTGAACCTATGATTAAATACACATTTCCTAGATGTCCCTAAAACTAGCATCTCATACATATTAACAAATTTTAAATATAACCTTTCTGTAATAAGACTACATTATACATATATTCTTTTTACAATGACCTATATAAATTACAATAACAATAATGAATTACACATTGCGTTTTCACAATCTTTCTTGCATCCTGCAAAACCATTTGAGCATGAAATCAGTGATAAATCATTGACATGGTATCCACCCTGATCTAACATAATTAACATTTTTCAGTTTCTCATTTACATATAATAATAATTATAATTTTCAATCGAAAGAAAAGGTTTAGAGACATGTATTCATTTCATTTCATTTCACTTCATTTCGTAATCCAAGGAGAGAGATGGAGAAAGGAAGAGCGAGAAACACCATTTTGTCAAAATTTCTATTTCACACAAGTTACACTATGGAGTTTTCAAATAGTTTTTTACATGTGTCAAAATTTTCCATGATGATTTGGCAACCTGACAGGGTCCTACAACTTTCTTTTTACATTTTCCTGTTAGCTACAAAAATGTTCAAAACAAACTCGGAGGCTAAGAAACCACTTTTAAACGTTGTCTTCCGATGAGCAACACACCATGGCTAAATTTATACGTGTCCACTTATAAACCAAGAGTTCATAGGAACTGACAGAATTCAGAACTGGTAAACGGTTTACAAATGACGACATGCTTTCTAGAGCCTCCGGTTGTAATTGGTCTAGTTTGACCTAGTCAAACTATGGCCGGGACCCTACAAAATGGCTTTGCCAAACTATCAGGAAAAGTGTTTTTCCTCAGGCTAAAAGTTCCAAGAAATTTTCTAATAAGAACACTAGAGGTTTACAAATACGGATAAGCATTTCTCTGTCCAGGATTCAAATGGCGGTTCTAAACGAAAGCCAACTTTTTAGTTGTAGCAACTTCTTACAAATGCAAAATGGTGAAAGGGACCGATCCAAAGAGTGATATGAGACCTCACACAACAAGGTACACAAAGGAATCTTAATATCCCCTTTCTAGAGTTACGAAGGTTACTTTGCGAGTCTCCGGAAGTCGTAATTTATCTATTTAAACCAAGAGATAGTCAATATATTTACCAGGAAGTCAACTTCAACTTGTCGATAAAACAATACTATAGTGATCTAATTTGGTTAGGAAGTTCTATAAATCACTTCAAAATGAGGGTAAAATTTCATGGTTTGCTACAAATATTGTTATTTTGATTGTGTGAATTACGATGCAATGTTTTATTGTTTTGTAACAAGTTCATATAAAATAATTAAATCTTACGATAATCCTAAGCTTTTAAAATTATATTTCGTCAAAAAAGAGAAACTAAAGTACAAGAATTACGAAACACAAGGAGAGATGAACCATTCCTAGAGGAACGGAGCCAGTTAAACCCATGGGATTCGGTTCAACATCTCACTTAAGCATTTTATCAAATAGTTCATGAGAATCCACAATTATACCATTTCTCCTTTGCTTGAAAACCCAAAAGTATTTTCCAATGAACCCATTTTACACAGAACCAATAATAAAACCACAAGTTTAAATGGTATGTTGATAATAATATTTTAGACCCCCTTAAAGTAGTTAGTGTAGGACCTCATATTCATATGTGATCTTCAATAACTTAGAATATAAACCCAAAATGGCCAGCACATGTTTAATGGTGTTTGATGATAATGTTTAGAGCTCCCTCAGGATAGCCAACATGACTAAGAGATCCATACATACCTGCATACAGACTTATTGTAGATGCAATGCAACAAGATTTGTTCACTCCAATACTGGAAATCCCTCCATTAAAACTATAAGCTTCTGTCAAATACAAAAAGATAAGAATCTTACATGATCAGGAAAACTCCATATGACCACATCTCTTAAGGTAATTTTTAGGAAAACCACAGACCTAGCTAGGCATCAATATTTACCAAAATACGTGCAACTATTAAAATCTGACAAATCTCCCTTGTTTTGCATATTGGACGACCAGGTGCAGCTCTAGGCTTCCTTGATTTGAATCAGGATGTGTGTACACAACAGGGCTAGATGGATCTACACCTAAGTATAATTTTAAGCATGTATACTAGAAATCGTAAGACTCAGGCTATTGTGAATGGATTTACGATAGGAAAACTGCTCAGCCTGAGAGGAGAACTAGAAACAACACTAACACAAACAAAACTGCATCATATTTAATGAACAATAGATTCCACCATGTTTTTGTTGAACCAATTTATGGCACAAGAATATGGTATCCTAAATTTTTTAGCACTATTTATGAGTAAAATATACGTGAGTAAGAAACTCAAATACTAAACTAAGTAATAATCTTTACGAATGAGAGAAGATAAACTTATGAAGAGGGAAAAAATAAGTCCAACGCATTTGCTTGAAATTTTCAAATCCTTTTCCACAGAATTCAATCTGCACAACTTCTGGCATGTTGCACTCCACGCGGCCATCATCCTTTTGGGTGTTTCAGCCAAACATTTCACATGCCAAATGTATGCTTCCCCAATAGAATACATATCCACTAAATAACTTTGCAACAAAACATATGAGAAAAAAAATCCTCATTTTGGCAAAGGATGGGAGGAAGCCAGCAAAGGTAAATTGATCACGTTGGAGACCTGACTACATCCACATTTACAGGAATATCTCCCAAGGCACTCATAGCTAAGACACGTCACAAAAATCATTTTGAGCCCTTCTCCTTTTCCTCACTACCATCATGATATCAAACACAGCTAAGCAATACAAACATGTCATGATCTGGGAGGTGGTTAACAATTGGAATTCATAAATAAGGTGTGTGAATTACTCAACAATGAAAGTGATAGTTTTGAATTGCATCCACAATGTTTCATTCTCCACCTATTACACACTCTACTCTTGGCATTTCCATTAACTCCCCCTCCCCAACCATTCTCTCCTGTCATGTCCAACTTTCACTACTAAAATCCACTTGTTGCTCAATTTACAATGTTTACAGGTTTGAAATGGAAAGGACGTGTTTGAAAATCTGCAGGGACATGACTCTCCAACTACTACCCGCACCCACTCCTCCTACCATAACTACTTGTCCCCCTTCTTTTATTTTATTTTATTTTATGTTTATTTTTAAAGGTGTGAGGCATTACATTATAATGACACATTGGATTTTGATACATAGATTTTGTTAGACTATCTATCTAGTCTTGTGTTCTCATTATTGCCAATGAAATGAAAGAATCGAAATATCTTAAAATTGTAAACAATAGGTGAAATTACTTGATTTTAGTGATGGTTTCGTTATGTTATTTGATGATGTGAATTGATACATGTACATTCACTTAGTGTTTTGATGTCATTGATATGGCCATGAGGCCGAAGAGGTATTGTTTTGATTTTTACAGGAAATTATAACACAAAAAACAAAATGGTATAGGAGGCCAGCAATGAAACAATTTTTGGCATTGACAACTAGCTTAGTCACCTTGGCAACTTGTGTTTTTGTATGTTGTTATGTTGTTGATATTTTTTTAGGAGGTCCCCATTGGGGAGTGGCCTAAAATTTGACCATGTGTAAATGTGTTGTTTTCTCTTTTCATTTTAATTATTTTGTGAGTCTGGTATTTATTATTGTAATGTGTTCTACTTTATTATTGTTAGTTAATGTGTTCTTATTTAAGTATATTAATCATGTAATTAAAATAATTTTGGATGTGACCAAGGGATAATTAATTTTGATAAATTTTCCTTGATTTTATTATGGATTTTAAAAGGATTTTATTGGTTTTGGTGTTGTGGACTCAACCTTGCATGTCAAACTTGGATTTTGGCTTAAGGGCCTTTTTTGGAGGATTGTGGGACAAGTTAAGTTTGTCTCACACCTTTTAAATTCACCTAAGAACTATACCTATGGGGTAATGGGTAAAAATTAGTCCCCATTATGTGATTTGGAAGGTAAAAAGGTTAAATTATTGTAACTTCTTACATGATCTTTTACTTTTGTCCTTTCGAGTATGGTTAATGGTTTGTGTGTGGAAGAAGAACTTGTCATATTCTCACCCACCAATTTATGAGCTTTATTTTTTGTGTTTGACTATGTGATGTGGAGTGGAAGAGAAGAGATGTGGGATCCTACATAGATCCAAATCACCACTCTCTCCTCACTTTTCTATTTATGTATGTTGTTTTGACATTTTTGGGGTTACATGTTTTTTTTTTCACTCTTGAATTTTGGGAGGAACTTGATTTGGATGTCTTGTTGCGAGCTTGGGAGATCCTTTTGTGCTTATATTGGACTTGGAAAGATTAGATCTTGTGCTTGTGGATTGGTTACTCTTGCAATGGCAAGGCAGAGACTTCACTCATGCATTGTTTTATTTGTATTTGTTGCATAAATGGTTGTAAACGAATGATTTCTGTGTGCTTTGGTTTTGGGGATAGAATGGCCTTAAGGTTGTGTAGGAGAGAGAAAATGTGGATCTATTGAGGGAGGGATAAGTGTTTATGTTTATGAATTTGTAGGAAGTTTTTTGTTGGGTGTCCCACCTTGTGATAATAATAAATATTTCTTATTTATCTTTATATGTTTAGTGAGGGAGGGATAAATGTTTGAGGGAGACATAAGAGAAATTGAGGGAGGAATAAGATTTTGGTTGTGGTTATGTGAATGAAGTTTTTGGAGGCTTTTAAGCTGGACACTTAACCCATTGGGAGACATAAGTTATTCCCCGTATTTCTTCTCTCTCTTGGATTGGATATCGAGCCTTTGTGCTTGGGAAAATTGTGTCTTTGTTGTGATTCTTGTATTGTGCTTATTGTGTTGAGATTTTGTGTTAATGATTGTTGTTGAAGCCATGGTTGCTTGATACCTCCTACTTACTCATTTTTGGGGCTCAAGGGCTAATGAGGAGGTTGACTTTTCCTTCTTATTGGATTATAGGTATGGTGGAGAGCATTGCCTACTCCCCTATCTGTTGTTCTTGTGTTTGGATATTGAAGAAATTACGGAGCTCAAGTTGTCACCTTGGAGAGTGTTGTGTTGAAGAAGATCAAAGAAAGAGATAGTTTTTTTTTGTAAAATCTAGCCATGTTGTTTCCACTTAAGAGGAAGGATTGTATACTCTTACATTTTAAAAGACATTATTGTAAATTTCATTATCAAGTTATGTATTGGAAGTGATTGAAGAAAGACTCTTGAAATTCATATTCGTTGAATATGTATTTCCTTTAAATTTGAAATGTATCAAAGTCTGTTTGTGCCTACTTCTTGTAAAATGGTTGTTGTAATGGAAAATATATGTTGAATTTATAATTATTTTCTTTGGAAATGGATGTCATTTGTATTGAGAAAGGAAAAGAAATTACACTTGGTAAATGGTTGGATTCCCTTTCTCCCTTTTAGAGCTTAAATAGAATTTTATTGCAAAGGAAAAATAGAGAAATGAGTTTGTTTAAATATATCATTCCCTTTATTCTCTCCAAACTAGGTTGTCAAAAAGGAACTATTTGAGTTGAATTTTAAAGTCAAATTTCATACAAATTTATAAGGAGAAAGTTTTATATTTAGTGTTTTAAATCAAAGAAGTATTTCCTCTTTACTTGCATTGGGTTGAATAAAAGGCTATTAGTTTTACTTATCTCACATATATGAATAGATAGAAATTTATAGCTATGTTTTTCTTATATTTCATTATACAAATGAATTCATTGATTGTTTAAAATAAGTAAAACCAAAAATATACAATTATAATTATATGAATTTATTAGATAATATTTTTTATTTATATATTATAATTATACCATAATATATATATATATATATATACATATATATATATATGCTATATATATATATATATATATATATATATATATATCGACATATATATATATATATATCATTTTAATAATGTTAAAAATAATAATTTCAATATATAGCTAAAAATCCTTTTAATAAAACAAAGTCTGGATATATAAGAAAAAACTATTGATTTTATTAATTTTCTTTAGGCTCATATGGGTCGCGGCCACTCTTATTATATGCGTTGTGTGAATTTGATTCGACCATTGCCTGAAGTCTACGTTGTGTATAATATAATACTAATCAAAACTTTTAATAGCAATATGTGTGTGTGTGTGTGTGTGTGTGTGTGTGTGTGTGTGTGTGTGTGTGTGTGTGTGTGTGTGTGTGTGTGTACATAATTTTGAACCAGAATAAAATGAGGAAAATGAAAACCTCCATAATCATATAAATCGCAGGAAATAAAAAATCCATTCAAACCCTAGGAAGGGTATACAAATATGTAGAAAAGAAATATATATAAAATAAAATCATAATATACACACAAATTGTATGTATACACCCCAAAAGTCAAACCATCAATTCTCCATAGCTTCCTTAAGCTCCTTGGCTCTTCCTTCAACCTGTAAAAGTGAAAATGAAATGGATTAGGGAAAAAATGGGAATAAAAAGCAAACATAACAAATTTTAGGGATTTTTAGAAAATCTAGCATCCTAGGGCTCAAAATGGTTTGATCTAATGGTTGAGATATTATCCTACATAAATTAAAGTGGTGGCCTTTTTATGGGAATGAGATTTAAATAAAATGTATGGGTTATTGGTTGAATTGGGTCACTAAATGGTTAGGGTAAGTTGAGAGTTTAGCATTAGAATATTAAGTGAAGAAATGACTTTAGAATTTTCAAGGATTAATTAAATTAAATAATTATGAAAAGGGTAACTTTGTTAATGTTTTACAAGGGTTAATTATTGAATTTTAAATGTATAGTTAGATGACCTCGTGAGGGGAATTATTGTTAAGTTGTTATGAGAAGTAAGAATTAAATTTAGAAATATTGTGCCAGATGATATTTTAAATAAGGTGAAATAACATAAATGTTAGAAGGGGATTTAAACCCGAAATGATTGGAATAAAGTAATAATAATTAATTGTTAACTTAATTTTGAAAACCTTATGAATATGTGGAATTTATTAATCAATAAATTTTTAAAGCTGGTGGCTAGCCATCTTGTTGCAACCCCCCTTTTTTTTAAAAAAAATTATCATGTAATTTTCCTAATTAATTATTGAGTTTTTCTTTGAGTTTTGTGCGACAAAAATTTGGGTGTTACATATAGCATATTTATTTCATTGCCATCTATAACACAAAACCAAAACCCCATAGCTACTGCACATGTTTTGTTTTTATCGAGCCAAGGGTTTTATATTGGAGGCGACAGGTTTGCGGTGGCCTGCGCCACGGTAGTGTGGCCATAGCCACACCACAATCAACTTTTGTGTGGCTATGGCCACACCACTCTAGTTTTGAACAGTTGCTTGGGGGAGGGGTGTGCAAGCATGCGGCCCTCCCCAATCTTTAATATTATTAAATTATTAAAACAAATGAAATCACCCAACAACAAAACCTTGCATCATTTATTATTTCATATAATTTTATTATATAGAAAGTCAATTATTAACTCATCTCTTTTAAAAAATATATATATATATAAAGGAGACCCTATATAAATATGTGCATTTACATGGGAGTATAAATGTGGGAATGTTCCTCCTTTGTGAGAAATCCATTTCTTACAAATTGATTTGAAACTTTTAAATGAAACGGAAAGAAAGACATTCAACATATCCAAAATTCCGGCTACTAAACAATACTTTTAAATCTTTTAATTTTCAATGGTTTAGAATATAAAACACATAACAATAATAAGATAAATCTCTCCCTCATGAAAGAATCGGGAATATTATAAACATGCCTCTTACAATAAGGATTCAAGTTTTCTCTAATATGAAGGATCAAGTTTTCCCAAAAGACTACACCTATCTTTCATTTTGCTATGTTTTTAAAAATATACACAAGACAAGAGTATGAATTTATTTCAACATAAGAGGATCATGGCTCCATACAACTGTACTCCTTCCACCAAGATTTTTTTTTATCAATATGAAAAATATCAAGACTTCAAAACAACAAGTTCCTTCCAATTGATTTAAGTTTTCCATAAGCTTCTAACTAAATTTTTTACTTTTTTTGAGCAAGAAATGGAATGATCATTTTAATATGAAAACATCAAGCTTTAGCACAAGCATTCCTTAAAAATGCAATATAGTTCCAAATTATTTTCCTTTGTATTAAAAGGTAATAATTTCAAACTTCACATGCCAGAATTATAGGTCTTACATGAAAACTTTCCCAAGACTGGGCTTGCGGGCCTGGGAGGAAAAGTTTCCCCAACTCGGGTCTGCGGACTTCAGAGAGAAGATTTTCTCGGAGGAGAAAAGCAGACCGGTAGAGTAGGGAAGAAATTTTTTCCCAGATGCGGGCCAGTGGAGCGGGGAAGACATTTAGCACCTTTTCCCTTTTGGAACAAAAGGTGCAATTTGACTCTGCGCTCCCACGAGTCCGTAAGGGATCACGTGTCGGCATTTCCAAATTTTGGTGGAAAGTCGGGCTGCCAGAGAATTTTAAGGTTTTTATCCTTTTTCTTATCGACGCCCAATGAAGGCATGTGTCTATCAATGATTGGCTGCGGGGCGGCAGGGCCGCGGAGGCAAAATTGCCAGATTAACTTTTCGGACTTAGATCATTTTTAGACAAAATGAAGGCTTGTGGATTAGTGGAATGGTGGGAAACTTCATGAATTTGCACTTTTTGGGAAAAAATTAAAAAAAGGAAATTTTTAGCCCACGGGTCCACCCAAGAATATTTTATTCATTTAAAATTTGACAGTTAGATTATTTTGTGCCCGAAATGAGGTAAAAACTTCAGAAGGCCATACCTTTTGATTGGGAACTCAATTTTTGGAAAACATGGAATTTCTAGAAATCTCTCGATGTCCTCTTTTCACAGCAACCTTAGGAATTTAATTTTGATAAATTTTAAAGGGTCAATATTGAGAAAACGTCTTTCTGTCACTTAGAAATTGATCTAGTATTTTTAACTTGAATCAATTTTGTTCAAATTTGGGATTTAATTCTTTTTCCATTTTCCAAACAGGCATGGAGGACTTTACTTCAAATATTTTAGAATAGATTTCAAGGGTTAAATTGTTTGATTGAAGATCAATTCAAATTTCCCCAATTTAACATCAAAAACGACTAAGAAATTGTTTGAGCCCTAGCATTTTGAAAGGTTCTATGAAAATGTCTTAAGTATTATAGTTTGTGTGGGATAATTTTAATATTTATTAGCTTGTATTAATGTTTCAAATGTCTTTCCTAGTCTGCAAGGTTGTTCTGTACATTTTCTGATAATTATTTGTTAGTTTGAAAAATGTCTAACAGAGATCTAATTCGAAAGGATCTATTTTCCATTTTCTTCTTCATAAGTATTAGGATACGTTGATCAATTCCAATCTAATATATTTATTTGATTCAAATAAAACTATTCAAAACCAAAATGTTAATTTGGATTTCTAATTTTACACATTTCAAAAGACAGAGCTCTGTGTTTTCCTCACATGCATTTCTTCCTTTCAAACAGAGATTTCAAATACATTTAAATGATTAGATTCAATACCACAATGTAATTTGAGAAAGGTAATACAAGCATTTATTGGTTCCCAAAAGACAACTTACAACTTCTTTCTTTCATTCTTCAAATTCATCATACTGTTAGATAACTAATACATCTGTGTTACGTATTTGTTATTGATCAGTTGTAATCGGTTGTATAACCGTCTCCCTCACGCACAGTCTCTATCGGCCTATATAAAGGCGTCATTCTGTATTCATTTGAGACATAACAATATACATTCTTCTTGTGCGTCCATCATTGGTATCAGAGCGTGGTTGTGCGTGAAAGAAGAGCCGTGAGAAGAGCAGGAGCCGTGAGAAGAGCAGGTGCGTGGAGGAAGAGAAGGAGCCGGTCGTGTGAAGAGCTGTGCGCCTGTCCCGCGTGGAGGAATCGTCATTTCTTTTGCTGGAAATGCCATTTCTTTTGTTATGCGTGCCACTTGGTTGAGAGCTGTGCGTGAGGCATGAAGGTCGAGCGTTTCCTTGCCTGTCCCGTTTTTCATGTGCGTGAGGAGGCGTGGAGACTGCCTGTCCCGCGTGAAGGAGGTTCTGCTGTGCGTGGCGCTGAAGAACAGTGCGTGGACGTTGTTTGCTGGTGCGTGCCTGTCCCTGAGTGAAGAAAAACATTTTTGCTGTTGCCTGTAGTGTGCCTGTCTCGTTGAAGGAGGTGGTGTCTCAGTGTGCCTGTCTAGTTGAAGGAGGTGCGTGAAGGAAAAACGTTGCCAGTCCCGCGTGGAGGAGTGTGCAAACGTTGCCTGTCCAGCGAGTTGGAGTCTTGTTTCTTTGCTGCGTGCCTGAAGGAGCGTGAAGAAGACTGAGCCTGTTGCCATTTCTTTTGCTGTGCTGTGCGTGCCTGAAGGAGAAGAAGTCTGAGCAAGATTCGTGCTTGTGACTGCTACGTGTAAGCAAAGTCAGCAAATTTAAAAACAGTGTGTGCGCGTATGTCACAAATTTCCGATGCACAAATCACCGCGAGCAATGCACCAAATATTTGGGCATTGAATGACAACGAGGACACCACTGGGCTATTCTTTGCCTTGGTCAACGAGCTACACAACACTGGTAACATTCTCTTTGACGAGATTGTGCGCCGCGGACTGTTGGAATACTTCTGGTTCGACGTTCGATGTCAAGCACGGCGGATTCGTGCAGAAATTGAACGTGGTTATGATGCAGATGACGTCAAACGCGAAATAGAACGCCCACAGGAGCGTCGGCGTCTCACTGCACGAGCCTATAGAGCCCATCTTCGGGAAAGATTCCTTCAGTAAGCATTGTAGCCATTTTGAAAAATAAATAAATAAATAAAGATACATTTTTGAGTTTTTTGAAAAATGTCTGCTCCAAAAATATTGCTATCAGATGCCCAACTCTTGAAAGGGCCAAATTTCGCCGCATGGAAAACCAAAATGCGGATGATTCTTCAATTCGAAGACCTTTGGGGGATTGTCTCTGGCAAAGACGCCCCTCCTGCAGACGATGATCTGTTGGAAAAATATGAAAAGGCTGATGCGAAAGCACTCATGCTCATCACCCTCAGTCTTTCTGATGAGGTGCAGCCATACATTCGAGAAGCAACTGCTTCTTCTCAGGCTTGGAGCACATTGTGTACCATCTACGAAGCTAAGAATCTGACGTCAAAGTTGCAACTTCAGACAAAGCTTCATACGATGAGTATGCATGAAGGCGAATCAGTAGAAGCCTTCTTGCGGCGTGTAGCTGAGTTACGTGCAGAACTCTCTGCACTTGGAGAACCAGTGGACGACAAGTTGCTTGTCCCGCTCACCCTGCGAGCTCTTCCGTCACGGTTTCGGACACTGATCACCACGTTGACAATTACTCAACAGGAGGTGAGTTTTGCAACCCTGGTGAATTATCTCCAGCAGGAAGAAGCCATGCAAAATGTACAAGAAGCCTTCGAAGATAAGGCTCTTATCACGAGGCAAAAACATAAGCCTCGGAAAGGGCAATCAGCCCCCCAAAATCAGAAGCAGCATGCTCAGCAGCCATCTTCACAGCGGCCACCACAGCGGCCACCCCAGAAGCAGCATAATCACAAGGCGGATCGGTGGTGCCACATTTTCTCCACGGATACGCACACGACTGCGAACTGTTATTACAACGGTCGCAAGTATGGAAATTCTGGCGAAGAGAGCACTTCTGGCCGAGGATATTCCAAGAAATCCCGATGGCATGCTCGTAATCAGAGGCAGAAGGGCCACATTGCTGCTCAGCAGGAAGCCACCTCAGATGAAGAGGTACCAGATACAACTCATTCTGACATTGTTCTAGTCTCACAGACTTCACAGCCGTCAGAAGATGTCTGGTTGATTGATTCAGGTGCCAGCAAACACATGACTGGCAACAAGAAGTTGTTCCATACTCTGAGTGACCGGCCCACTGGAGATCGGATCACCATTGCAGACAATCAAGAGTATATTGCAGCAGGGATTGGTGATGTCATCATTCCTCTTGGAACACGAAGATGTACACTGACAAAGGTGCTCTATGTTCCAGGTTTGACTTCAAATCTTTTGTCTGTAAGTCAACTTCTTAACCATAGAATGCAGGTTGAATTCTTTGTTGAAAAAGGGGTCAAGTCCTGCATCATTTCCCAGGGAGAGTCAGTCATTGCTCAAGCATTTCTGAAGGGCCGTCTATTTGCACTGGATGCGGTCACTTCATCTAGCGTTGCTCTCTCTGCATCAACGGCAGAGTCCACTGCACTTTGGCACTTTCGATATGGTCATCTTTCTGCCGGGGCTCTGCATCAACTCAGTGCGAAGGAAATGGTAAGAGGGCTTCCTCCACTCTCCCATTCTTTACCTGTTTGCTCAGGATGTCTTGCGGGAAAACAACATAGAGGTCCATTCAAACAGAGCTCTTATCATTCTACAGAGCATCTTCAGGTCATTCACACCGATCTGTGTGGACCCCTGCCAGCTAGCTTTCAAGGTTTTGTGTACTTTTAGCTCATCATTGATGATTACTCACGGAAAATGTGGGTATATTTCCTTCGGAAGAAGAGTGAGGCACTTGCAAATTTCCAAACCTTCTACCAGCAAGCCACCAGGCAGTCTGGGAAGCCTCTTCTTCTCCTCCGCTCAGATCGAGGGGGGGAATTTGTGTCAAAGAAGTTCTTAGCATACCTGAAGCAGCATGGCATTCAACAACATTTGACTGCTCCCTATACGCCCCAACAGAACGGGATTTCCGAGCGCCACAACAGGACTGTCATGGAGATGGCTCGTTGTATGCTCTCGACCGCCAAGTTGGAGGATCAGTTTTGGGCAGAAGCAGTCCAGACAGCAGTGTATTTACTCAACCGGGCACCCACGAAGATCTTGCAGAACAAGACACCGGAAGAGGTATGGACTGGTCGTAAACCTTCTATTCATCATTTAAGAGTTTTTGGTTGTACTGCATATATGCATGTTCCAGATAAAAGAAGGAAGAAGATCGATCCAAAGACACTGCCATGTCTTTTCTTGGGGTATAGTACTACCTCAAAGGCATATCGTCTCATGGATCCTGAGACGAAGAAGATCTACGAGAGTCGAGATGTGGTATGTGATGAGTCGTCCTTTGACTCCTTGCCACACAATGGAGATCCAGTACCGACCTCGTCACATAGATTGCTCACACATCCAGATGATGAGCAAGATGATTCTTCTCAGAGAGAAGAAGAGCTGAGTGGAGATTTGTTCGTTGATCTTGGCACACTGGAAAACACATCTTCACATCAGCAGCGCCAACGTCTGAAATGGGTCCAGAGTACTATCAGGGATGCACACCTGAACTCACTTCCTGGTACTTCTACGGGAGTTAGAACACGAAGTCAAGCTAGACATGAGGTAAATTTTGCACTCATGAGTTCAGTTGTTGAGAGCACCGAACCTGACACTGTTCGTGAGGCATTAGACCAACCACAGTGGAAACAAGCTATGGATGCTGAATATGATTCCCTGATTCAGAATCAGACGTGGGAACTTGTCGATCTGCCTCCAGGTAAGAAATCCATTGGCTGCAAATGGATTTTCAAAACAAAATATAAGGCAGATGGTTCAATCGACAAACACAAAGCACGACTTGTTGCAAAGGGTTATGCTCAGCAAGAAGGAATTGACTATGACGAGACCTTTGCACCCACTGCGAAGATCAAAACCATCAGAGTTGTATGTGCACTGGCAGCACAAAATGGATGGAAACTTCAGCAGATGGATGTCAAGAGTGCTTTTCTAAATGGTGATCTGCAAGAAGAAGTGTACATGGCCCAACCTGAAGGGTTTGTAGACGAGCATCAACCACACAAGGTATGTCGTCTGATAAAGTCTCTTTATGGACTTAAACAAGCACCTAGGGCATGGTATATAAAAATTGATGATCACCTATTGCAGCATGGATTCACTCGTAGCCCCTCAGATACAAATTTGTATATCAAGAAGGTAGGAACAGAGATTGTCATTTTGGTTTTGTACGTAGATGATCTTGTGATCACAGGAAGTTCTGACAATCTTGTAGATGATGTAAAGAATGATCTGAAGAAATCCTTCGACATGACTGATTTGGGGCTACTTCACTATTGTCTTGGCTTAGAGATATGGCAGAAGAAGAATCATATCTTCGTCTCCCAGATGAAATATGCCAAGACACTCCTGGAAAAGTATGGGATGTCAGATTGTAAACCAATGTCCACACCTATGGAAAAAGGTTTGCAACTATCTAGATTCCAGGATTCACCACAGGTAGATGGCACTCACTATAGGCAGCTTGTGGGGAGTCTCATTTACTTGACTTATACCAGACCAGATCTTTGCTTTGCGGTGAGCTATCTCTCCAGATTTATGCAGGAGCCGAAGAAATGTCATTGGATAGCAGCAAAGCATGTGTTGAGATATGTCTGAGGTACAGTTGACTTTGGTCTGGAGTATCAGAAGAACACTCAGTTCTTCTTACAGGGATATACAGACTCGGACTATGCAGGATCCGTTGATGACAGGAAATCCACTTCAGGATATGTTTTTCATCTCGGATCTGGACCTATCTCGTGGATCAGCAAGAAGCAAACTGTTGTTGCTCTCTCATCCACTGAGGCTGAATACCGCGCTGCACGAGGAGCTGTGTGTGAAGCAATTTGGTTACGTCGCATTCTTGCAGATATAGGGATTCCTGAAGAGAAACCTCCCATCATTCACTGCGACAATCAAGGTGTGTTGAAGCTTGTGAAGAATCCTGTTTTCCATGAACGAACAAAGCATATTGAGGTCGAATGTCACTACATTCGTGAACAGGTCTTGAACCACCAAATTCAGCTCCAGTACTGCCCTACTGATTCTCAGATTGCAGATATTCTCACCAAGCCTCTCGGCAAGGTGAAGTTTGATTTATTTAGGGGGTACATTTGTAAGAGCAATGTATTAAGGGGGGGAATGTTAGATAACTAATACATCTGTGTTACGTATTTGTTATTGATCAGTTGTAATCGGTTGTATAACCGTCTCCCTCACGCACAGTCTCTATCGGCCTATATAAAGGCGTCATTCTGTATTCATTTGAGACATAGCAATATACATTCTTCTTGTGCGTCCATCAATTTTATTTCATTTTCCTTTCCTCCAGAACAACAACATGTAGATTTATCATTCTTCCAATTCTGATCACAACAAGAGCAAGGGAAAGGAAATTCTCTCCACCCAACCAAGACATCCAATGACAAGGAGAAGCCATCCTTCTTCATTGGCCCTCGAGCCCCAACCACGAAGTAATGTAAGATGTGATTCAACTCATGGCAACAACAGGATTCCACAAACACACATGTAAATTTCACATTCAAAACATAGTCCAAAACAAAACTGCAGTTTGCCACCATAGAACAAAACAACATTCAAAACTCATGATTCATCATGCAAGCCAAAGGAGCAAGAAACTATGGGCGATGCTGCTTATGCCTCCCAAAAGGGAAATGGGTATCACCACCTGAGAACAAACTACCAAAATATATATCATTTCAAATACCTAACATGCCATTATGCCTTCCCTAAGTACCCCTTATTCCTCGCATTTTCTTATGCCTCCCCAACCTCTTATGGCACCCCATAAAAACTAAATAAATGCAAGTTATTTCTTTGTAAGGTGGAACCCAAATCCCAACTCCCTCCACACTTATACCTCCCCAAAACACTTATTCCTCCCACAAAATGCCCCATAGTCTTCTCCTACGCCATCCCTAGGCCATCTACCAAACCAGCCAACAAATAAAACAACACATTCAACCATTCACATATGCATACAAATAAAAGGAGAGTATTTCCAAGAGCTAAGACCTTACCTCTCCATGATGGAGTTTGTTCCAAGTTCAAAACAACAAGCTCTCCAATGCTACATAAACCAAAAGATCAACAATCAGCAAGTATGCAACAATCTTTAAATTTCCCCCAATTTGCAAGAGCTCCAAAAACCCAAAGCAAGTCACCAAAAATGAAGTGATAAAAGTGAAGCAAAAAAAAAAAAAACCCAAACACAAGCCAAGGAATTCGAATATATAGAATAGGAAAGAGAAGAGGATGAGGTGGATCCATGTGGGATGCCACATCACACATCCTCAACTCCAACTCATAAGTCAAATTCAATCTCCAAGGCACAATAAATGTAACACACCAAAAATACCAACACAAGGACAACACAGTGAAATACAGGATAACTTTTTTTTTTTTACTTGCTTTGACACAACATGACACAACATGTCGTCACAAGGTTACAACCAACACCAGGAACCACTTGTTACGGGGGAGACCACAAGGTCAGCACGGAAATGTTCACACCTATCAAGGACAATGTACTCTTCTTTTGACAAGACAACATGGAAGTCCAATCCACATGACACACTCACAGCTAGGGCATCCCATGAGAAATTTCTTGTTAAATTTTCTTGTTTACTAAAGAGTCTCTTAATTCTTAACTTATGTTCTTATAAAATTTCATGTTACAATTCACACAATTCTTTTCACAAGGAAGAACTTCTTTCTTTTCAACTGTTTGATTAAATAGCTTAAGGCCCAGCTTTCTAAACTAGGATCATCAATTTGATGTCCAAATCTTTCTTATTCATTTGATTTTAGAACATTTTCCATTTCTTACAAGGTTAATTAATCTTACTCAAGTCACTAAAACATGTTCCACAACTCTATTGCACAGGTGAAGGCATAAGCTCCGATTGAGTGAAAGGTACCGCTTAGGGTTCATAACAATAGCCTTCTTGTTTAAGGATTAAATTTTGACCTTGCTTAAGAAATATCACCATGAATCAAGGCAAGGGTTAACAGAACATGACAACAGAATTTAGCTTCAGGGTCACATTGTTTACTATCAGTCTTTTATTGAGGTTAAGAGTTTATCAAGATTGGTTAAATGTTCCATCTAGACTTTACTTAATTAAGTTTGACAAAGGAGGACATTTCAAACGATAGAGAGAGATTTAAGGTTTAAATAATCAATTTCCCTCCTACCAATTAAATCCTATCATCGTCTAAAATCTAACCATTGATTTCACCATGAGATCATTTAAGGTTTCACCGAAAAAGGATAGTGTTTATTAGTTTGGCGCGGAAAATAAAAAAAATGAGTAATCATATTTCATTACAAAAGATAGTTTCCTCTTGTTTGTTCCAGGTCTCAAAGGTTATCTAGTAGATCACATCTACATTAATATATTCATATATATAAATTTTAGTTTAACTTTTATCAGGACTATCCAGCTCACTTTATAGTGCTTACAAACTCATTGCTACTAAGCCTTAGGAGGATTCACAACTCAACATTTTAACTCAAGAGCAAAGTTTAACAGTACTCGTTTGCGGAAACAAAACATGGTTATATCAATTCATTCCAACATGATGCACAAATCAAAGGGACATACCATCTCTATTGAACCATGACTAGGGAGCAAGAGAGTAATAACATGGGACATGCCCCGCTACTATTCTAAGGATTAAAATACACTAGAATATCCCATAGCCAAGCGGTAATCAAAATTCATCTTACACATGATAACCAAACAAGCCAAAGTTTCAACAGTTACAACAACAATACTCTACAATACATTTACTAGGCACTGACCCTTCTTCTAAAATGTCTAAAGGCCCTTTCCAAATTTTATAACATAATACACATTCCTACAAAGGAACATCATAACCAAGATTGATGCAATAATCTACAAGTCCTTCCATCATCTAACCACATAAGCCATCTGCAACAATTAATAACCTGAGTCAGTTCACGAGAACTGAGCAAGATAGGACTATACATAGCAACAATAAGCTACTAGCTAACAATATCATGAAAGGTAACATTCTATTTCAAGAAATGGATCAAGTTCTAACCTCTAACAACCTTTTGAAACAAGATATAATTTTAAACATATCAACTAAGAAGAAAAATCCATAAATTTTAGTTATGAAAAATACCTCGAAAACTACAAAAGTTTGACAACCAAATACGCAAGACTATGAAATTTAAACGATTAGACACAAGATTTGAGAGTATTAGGGTTTCAATCATGTAATCCCGTAGATTACGTGATTGAAATCTAAAGTGTAACCCATCAATCCACATTCTCAAGGTGAAGTCAAAAGATAAAACCAGACCCGATCTTAGCTGCCAAAAAGAATATAGTTTTGGAATCGTTCCGTAGGGCCATAGGCCTAATAGGCTAGAAACGAACAACGAGGGTAATAACAAAGTTACATCATGTAATCAAAAATTTTTAAAGGGTGAAAATATTATATTCAACCCACAACCATTATATCTTAGGTAATAAGTGACTTCATAGCTAAAAGGATGAGTGGAAATGATGATAAGAATGTCCGGAATAGGCATTGTCTAACAGCCTACCTACTGAACATAACCAGGGCCGGAATAGCGAAAAGCCTCATTAATACCCAAGTTGAGTAGGCAATCTAGTACTCTAAACACAACCTTGCAATTTTCATAATACCTTAGATTTATAACCCTCCCGTTCTAGAGGAACATAGCCATGAATCTAGACTTGGTTGAAATTTTCCGACGTCAACTCACTTTCTAAAATCATAAACGATGTATACAAAGAAAAATGTCTCTCAACTCTCCTTAATTTACATCTCATCACTAAGTTTATGGCAACCTATGCAGTGATTAAACACATAATATACCATCGAAGATAGATATCCTCCAATAATGAACTTCTATAACGATGTAATTACAATTATTACACTCGACACATAAACAAACTATTCCATAGCTTCTTTTCCCTTTTTGACAACAAAATATATATTCACGACCTTCCATCACAATCATTCTAAATTTGCAATGAAAGGTCACTCATCAAGAAGGAAGTACAAAACAAGTTTGACTAAATTAAGGAACTTCATGTTACCTTAAGCAGTTGATGAAAACCTTAACTTTCATGAACCATGAAAGATATTACCTTACTCCATCAAGGCATTATGTCTATACATGATTAAATCGATCACACAAGGAATCATCAACATACCATATCTTAACACCATAAAGGTCATTAATTTTATCAAATTTTACTCATAGAAAGAGTAGAATCAAAATGGGGTTCTATCAATAATTTATGCCCTTCTATCAACCCAAGACATATTTTCGGCCCAAAACTTCCTTCTTAACAAGCATAAATATTGAACTTCTAATTTCCAAAAGCCCTAATAATTTGCACAATACACGAAGTGCATAATCACGCTTATCATAAAAATAAAATAAAAAATTTAACTGTATGTTTTCCTCTAGGGCAACAACATAACAGGAAACCAATACTAGTCAACGCTGCAACATTCTAGGGGCGATTACATACCCAGGTTCACAAAAGAAACAGCGAAATTTTTGCAGAAGGAAGTAACTTTAAAATTAATTATATATATATATATATATATATATATATATATATATATATATTTTTCATATGATCAATCAAAGCATACACTGGGAACCTTTGTTTGTTTTATAAATAAAAGGGTTTGATCACGTCAACAAGAACAACCAACAGAGGAAAATCCAGAAGTAACAACTGTTAACCATGTACTGAACGCAAATCCACAAAATCACAGATTTAAACCAATTTCTAGAAAGAAAAAGTTTCATTTCAAGAGGTTATTAGATACTAGCATATTATGTATATGGTTAGTCTATCTTGCCTATTTTAACGCATCCACCAGTCGTGCACATCCAGCAAGGACTGCTACAGCCACACGTGCTTCGCTTTATCCTCTGTTTCACTGGTATTTTCTTGCAATATACTACACCAGGATTCCCTTTTGAAGGCACGACTAGAAGGATGCAATAGGTGGCTGTCCAAACACTAGATCGCTTCCATGCAGCTGCTTTGGGGGTGAGAGTCGAACTGCTTACCACTCATTCCGAGAGCAGTTGCGCTAGAAAGCTAAACACTGACCATGGTTTGAAGCTCAAACACAAGACCTAATGATTACATCGCTCCTGGTTCTGAAAGGCATCTACCGTATTGATACACAATCCTTTTCCTTTATCAGATTTGGGGACAGCATCAAACTCTTAGTGTAAACATTGCAGCTGAAGCTTGTAAGGTGATGATAATTTCAACAGAGACCTTTATGCCTACCAACTTAGTGACTTGTTGAAGCAGCTCATATCATTGCAAAGCAAAAAGTGTTTCATAAATACTCTGATATGAAACAGATCCGCCCCTATGAGATTCTCTTCCATGAGTTACATCGTAAACAAGTAAGAAAGTAATAGAGAATCTTAGAAATAAATTTCATCAGGTCTTCTGGTAATACTCTCACTGTCACATAACCGATTTTGGAGATACAAACCCAGTGCATGCTCTAGATCTGAAGAATATCCTGCTACCTTCATCTCCCAAGAAGTTTTCTCCGACATTGCATACATCTCCTGTGCCCATGGGTGTGATCTATCACCATGAAGGAGGATCCCGAATTTGAGGATGCAGAGATACAGAACAAATAACATCACAGTTGGACGAGCACAACCCAAACATTGAAAACTCGCACTAAGATATGGAAAGCTTGAGCATAACAACAAAGTGTATCTGCAGCAGATCAAACTGGGGAAAAGACCAGAGAGCCATTGAAACACAAAACAGAGCTCCAAAATATTGCCCAGCTCGAAAGCACAGAAAAGAGCTCTAATAGCAGTGTCAATGACGCCCAAAGCTTAAAAAAACAGAGAAGAAAAAGCAAGATGCATGGCGACCAACAGACCTGGGAGTATAATCTCGAAGAAATCTCCTACAACAAAGGCAGGTAAGAGATTTGCACAGAAAAACCACGACTTGCAAATGCTACAGAGCTCCCAACATGCGGCTTCATCTAAAACCACCATATCTAACCCATGGCTAGGCACTGGAAAAGTTCCGGTCAGAACTAGAAACAGCAGTGAACGCACTCTCAGCCTCATTGCAAAACTTGCTTCAAGGTTTGATCGAGCTTCTTCCATGTTAGATTCGCCACCTAGAAAAAAGTGACTTTCCAAAATGAAAAGGCAAGACATCTCAACTAAAACTTTATCTCACTTTTCTGCTACAGCTGCAAGATCTTGCAACAACTGATTATGACTGTGGTCGCGTGCAACCAGAACATCAAGTTCGGCACCAACGGTTCCTTGGGATCGTCCTGCAGTAGCTGTCGCACTTTCTCTCCCTGGAGGCCACTGATTTTTTGAGGTAAGTTTACCTCTCGACCCTGTAGCTGCTGCATACCGCCAAAAACTTCCTCACGGCACTTTCTGAGGAGAAATTCAGTTCAACACTCTACGGATACTGCCTGCACAACATGATTTTCAAGACCCACACCCACTTGTACGCATTGAAGGAGGATCTCAGAAGAGATTATGGTGAAAAAAAATGTGACTCCACCCACTCCCGTCTCCCTCACGCAAGGACAGAAAGGAAAACGTGGCAGCCAGTATAGTCGGCCAAGGTGGCAGTGGAGGCAGGTGGAAGCGATGGATTAAAGCATACAACTTGACTTACAAAAATGCATAATGAAAGCTAGATTTAAACCCTCCAACCATAGGTAAGGTTGGCAAGCAAATTTAAGAGGTATGAGACAAGTTTAACTTGTCTCATACGCTTCCAAATCAGCCTCCAAGGACAAATTCAAATTTCAAAAGGAGGCGGAGTGTTTCATACTCCAAAATTAATTTACACATAACTTACACATTTCTTAAAACACTTTAATTTTAGACCAACAACTCTAATAGTTACTTTCTTATGTCCCAATTTGATTAATTAATGTTAACAACATGTTTACTCACATTAATTTACCACAATTAATAAATAATTAAAGGGGTAAACACATCACTTAATAAACACATACAAACATCAATAAAAAGGAACCAAAAAAATAAATACACATAACCCTTGTGAACATTTAAAGGTGATTCCCCCCATTCAAATCCCTAACAATCAAACACACACACACGAACAATACAAGTTTCCATGGTGAACTTGTTGAATTCATCTAGAATTCCAATGTGGTTGGTCTCCAATCCCCCGATGTTTGTTGTGATATTTTTAACTTACACAATACAAATACCCCTTCGGCCTCATGGCCATATCAAAACATCTAAATCAATATAATATAATTTTAAAATCATATCAACCAATTTACAATAGCAGGACTGCAATACTTATAGGTATTATATAGTCATGTGTAGACAAAAGAAAAGGTTGCACATATACAACCAAAATTACAACAGCTTCTATAAAACATCCAGGAAGCACACAAAAATACAACCAATAAATTATATTGTTAAAACAATATAACAACATCTATGATGTTGGAAATAAAACAAATAATATAATATAATGAGAAGGCATTTGTTGACGAATCCCGTGAGTTTGTAGGTAGTCTCTGAACTCATCACTAGTGAATTTCCCCCTCGATCTGAGAAGAGAGTTCTGATGTGATGGCCAGTTTCTTTTTCAAATTCTACTTTGAACTTTTTGAAAGTTTCAAACACTTCACTTTTCTTGCAAAGACAGAAAATCCACATTTTTCTCGAATAGTCATCAACACAAAGCATGAATTACTGGAACCCAAAATGACTTAGCTGCATCGGACCACAAAGATCGGTATGAACTAGTTCAAGTTTACCATGATCTCAAAATGTAATCCTCTGGAATGAAGTTCTGTATTGTTTGCCAACTAGGCAGTGAGGACACTTGTCTGTATCCTTCTGAAGATATGGTAGCCCATGTACCATATTACGCCAGCGAAGTGTTTTGAGATATTTGAAACTAACATGACCAAATCTCTGATGCCACAACTGTGCTGAGGTGGAGTTCTTAGCCACAAGTGCTTGATCGTCTCTGTGAACAAAATCAAGTTGGAACATGTGTCCCACATTGGAGGCTTTTGGAATTATTTTTGAGCCTCTTGATTTATCTCGAATCAAACACGTTTTCTTGTCGGATTGACTATCAAATTCAATTTTTAGGTTGCGATCTAGGAGTTGACTGACTGAAAGAAGATTCTTTATCAATCAAGAGAAATATATGACATCTGATAGTCTACATTTGCGTGAACCAAGGGGTAGAGAAATGTTCCCAATCCCTTGAACTGTATATGAGGAATCATCTCCCAACGAAACATGATTTTTCGATGGTGTGTCCCTCATTGAAATAAACTAGTCTCTGTGGCTGGTCATGTGTCGAGCGGCCCCCGAATCAACATACCAAACATCACTAGATGACGTGGATGGTTCACTTGATTGAGTAGTGAACAAGAAGTCTTCATTTTCTAACTGTTCTTGTTGCTCAACAATATTACCTTGTTGGTGAGGTTTTCTTTTCCAGTTACCCTTTTTATGCCCTTGATTGCAATTAGAATGTCCCTTATTAGATTGTTGTGGAGGTCCAAAGTTTCTTGATGAACCTTTCTTGTAAGTATTATACCAACAATCTTATAGGTTATGTCCTCTTTTGCAAATTGGACATTGCTTCTTTTGTTGTCTATCTCCTTGATACTGATTTTTATTTTGGAATTTTTGATAGGAATTAGGTTTTTCATTACCTTTTCCTTTCCATTTTTGATGTGAAGACAGTGATTTCTCCTCTTCATCATCCTTATTGTGCATTGCTTCCTCTTGTTGCAGTAGGTTTACCAGTTTGTCAAAACCAACTGTCGTATCTGACACATTTAGTGTTGTGACAAAAATGTGGTAAGAAGAGGGGAGTGCTCTTGGAAAAATGGGAATGAGAGCATCATTTATGACTGGTTCTCCCAGGGATATAAGTGAAGCCCTCAATTTTGCAACTCTTCTTAAGAAAGATTCAATTTTTTCATTCTGTTAGAACTTTAGTGTGTGTAACTGACTCTGAAAATTTAGTATAACATTCTTGTTTTTGGCCTTATATACTTTGCTCAATTTATCGCACGCTTCTTTGGCTATTTTGGCATCTCGAATGTAGGGTTACACATCATTGAACACTCCAAACAAGATGATGAGTTTGGCCTTTTGATCTGCTTTATCAAATTTTTATTGTTGTGTTGCATCAGTAGTTGATCTAGTCAGAGTACCATTCACAGCAAGCCAGATTTCTTCAAACTCAAGTTGTGTCTTGATTTTTGTCTTCCATGTAGCATATTTGTTTCCTCTGAGTAGTTGTGAATCTGGAAGAAAAAATTTGGGGGCATTGGTACCCATTTTTCAGAGATCACTAATAGGGTTTGGCTCTTATCACTCCAAGTATAAGGTCTCCCAATCTATATACCGTCATTCTGATATACCGAACCTTTCTATATACGTGCCCTTTTGATATACCCTGTGGTACGTGGAAGAAGCCCACCATTTCTATATACATGGAGGTACATGAAAGAGGCATTAACAAACATGAAAGAATTCAATACGTGGTACTGAGACAATACTGATGGCGTTTGTGTGATTATTGACATCGCCTCAAATAAATATCCTCATACGTGCGCGTAACTTTGCTATATACTTGGATAATTTCTCATTCTAGATTTATGTCGTGCAATCATTCACAGACGGATGGGATGGTTCATAGTGTGTGCACTGTGACCTTATTACTCCCTATCAATTTAAAGGGTCGATGCCCAGACGACGTTGTTGCAGCTATATTAGGCATTAAGTGCAGTAGTAGTCACGACGGCTTTACCCCTAAACACTTCCCAGAGGAACCGTATATACCGAATGATATCTACGATCTCGTGAGTGTTACAGAACCAATTTTTAGCTTTTTTTAATTATAATTCTACCAGTTTCTGAGTAGTTACAAAGTTTTTAGTTGACTATGGAAACCTATAAATGAGTACAATATATAGTAGTATGTAATTACATTAAAAAAACTGAAAAAATTGAATGGCAGGAAAAAAAAAAAATTGTTTTGCGGGCTAGTGGCCTTCAGAGCCTAAAATGACCCAAAATGCCGAAAAACGTTAAAAAAAAGGCCCAAGATGAAGTTTTTGGATGGTCTTCCTTTTTCCAAAAATGTCTAAAATGAAAAAACGGGCCTAGTGAAGAAAAAAAAAAAACCTAAATTTAGGGTTTTTCTCGCTAAATTTAGTTAGTTATAACTAATTTCAAATTTCACGCTAAAGTTAGCATTCCCACCAAATTTTTCTGCCATATTCAAAATTTTCATTTGGGGGTGGGATTCGAACCCCAAACCTCCCACTTTTAAGGCTTTCTCTCTAACTGCCTTGGCCACTTAAGAGCGCTTGATATAGAAGTGAACAAACTTGTATTTAATGAAAGGTAAAATCAACTTACCTTTGTAAAATGGCGATTTGGCAGATTGACAACATGGAGGGTGAATTTAAGGCTGTGTGTGCACCCAAAAAATCTAGATCAGAGATCTTATTAAAGAAATGCCTTTCTATTTCTGCTTCTACATTTTTATTGATTTATTCAACCAGTGATTTACATGTATATTCTGCGATTTCTACTTGTTTTTGACTGAAGACTTTGTTCAGGTCGTTGTTGTTTCCATGGATTTTTTCTCTACATTTTTTATTTATTTCTCCACCACTTAGCAAATGGAACCACTGCTTATGCTAAGAGGAGACGTGGATTCATGGCTTTGGTGTTGTATTTAGATCGATCGCTTCTTTGTTGCAGGTTGCAGGGGCTGTGAGCTTGCCGCAGGGTCACTGAGAGGATGAGGTCCCGTTCTTCACAGATGTAGGGGGACTACTTGGCATTTTGAGTGTGAGAGGAGCTTGGTATTTAGAGAATGGCTCTATTGAATCTTGTGCAAGTCTCCAAAAAAAATGCAAACAACTCGGTCATAAGCTCCTCATACACACAGGCCTCCAAATGTAGATGTCTGATAAAAAATATTAGAGATTAAAATGCTCCTCTAAATTAGAGGTAAAACCTCTATTGGGGGAAAATAATTTTATTTTTTTAAATTGCATCCAGGGATCAAATTTTTCCTGGTGCAAGAGGCACCAAGGCAAAAAACATTTACCTTACAAACACCTGGAGAATGGCAGGAGGTTGTGGAGATGCAGAACATTTTGGGAAGTTTCTGGAGGCAACACAAGCTCTCCTAGAGTGCAAAATCATTTCCAAAACTGTATGCTTCTTCTCTCCAACCTTTTATGCTTCACAGGTCTAGATTCTCACACTGGTACCAAATGTAAATTGAAAAACAGAGGCAGAAGCTTGATTAACTTTATTAATCTCAATCAACCAATTTACAATAGCATGACTGCAATACTTATAGGTATTGTACAGTTATGTGCAGATAAAATAAAAGGTTGCACAGGTACAACCAGAATTACAACAACTTCCATAAAACATCCGGGAAGCACACAAAAATACAACCAACAAATTATATCTTTAAAACAATATAACAACATCCGTGATGTTGGAAATAAAACAAATAATATGGTTAATAAAACCAAATAACAATATTATTTAATTAATGTTTTTAATTAAATAATAAATTATATAATGCATAATTAATTAGGATATTTTATCCTAACATATATGAATCACAACAACATCTATACAATCAACAATATCACTTACAATTTCATCAACAACTATATGATCATCAATTTTAAATTTAATTTTCTCGGTCTACTCAATATATCCAAATATCACATGTCCTAACAAAATCCATAAATATATATATATATATATATATATATATATATATAACCATGTCCAAAAACATGTCAACATCTATATAAAATGTCTGTAACAATCATCATGAATCATATATGAATCAAATTCAACAATAATCCATGATCTGACATCTAACACCATACTAAATCAAAACTATAATAATGTCCATAATATAGTCAGCAGTATCATGATCAATATCAAAAGTGTTGAAGGGAAGTGGGAACTACAGATTAATCCATTAGATTTTGATTATGATTCAGTTTCTTAGGAATTTCTTAACCCAAAAGTGGTGTAAGTGCAACAAGTTTGTAATAATGTATTGGATCACTTATCAGGATCCCAAGACTTTGCAAAACACATTGAAGTTTTTATTCCAATCCATAACAATGAAAATGTAAATCCAAATAAAAAATAGGGTTGGAACGTTCTCAATCGGAAAAATAAAGGAAAAATGTCCCCCCTTAAAATGTAGCTAAGATCCAAAGGGAATGGGCTTTGTTGAGATTGTTGTTGGTTTTTGGCTTGTGACTGCATGTTTGTTTTTGTTGTTTTTTGACACAGGGGGTTCATTAGCTAGGCAATATCCTAGCACGTGAGTTCATATTGAGGTAACTAAAAATAATAAAAGTAAATTCAATATACCGGTAGAAAGGAGGGGGTAAAAGGGTTTAATTTATTAATATTTTGAATCAGGTATTGGGCGTAGGTTAGAGAGGTGGGATAAAGGAAAGGGAGGTTTAATTTTGATATTAAAAAAAACATTTGAACCCTATTTTTTAAAATTAAATAATTTAAAATTACAAAAGGAGTGTGGTCATAAAGCTAAATTATAATATCTTTTTGAATTAAAAAATCTCAATTAAGAGATTCTTAACCAAGAAATAATAAGATGGTAGAAAACTAGGAATGAGTATGCTTTTCAACAAAAGTGATATTATTTCACAATATTAATTATTTGAAGCACTATTGATAAATGATTAAAGATTAAAATTTATAACGTAATTGGTAATAGGTCTTGAATGGCTTCAAAATATCTTTCTAGAGGAAATGCATATTAAAAAAAATTGAGTGAGAAATATGGTATATTTTACGTTTAGTATATTAGGGTAGAAATAAAAAGGGGTAAATAAAATTATAATGGAAAAATGGGTAAGTAAATTACATGGAAAAAATAGGGGTATTTTCATTCTAATAATATAACATGAGGGGGTATTATCAATTGAATAATTAGAAGTAAAATCTAAAATTAAGGGTATTCTTTAATACCCTTTGAATGCACGTGTTATACCATACTTTTACTAAGTGAACCCCCTATTTTTTTATCTTTGGTGCCACTAGTAGAGGATGGTTTTGTTTTGTTCCTCAATGTCCTATCTTTTTCTCCTGTTGTTGTATGGGGTAGGGTCCCCTTAACCTTTTTTCACCGTTAATCAAAAAATAATATAAAAAATTTAGAAAAATATGTTACACGATAGGACAAACCTAAAACATGTTTTTAAGTATAACGTTGTTATTTATTATTATTTTCAATATTTACTACAATCCTTTAACATTTACAACACTCTTCTAAAAAAATCTCACTTCATTTGATATAATTTTATAAATATTCTAACAAATGGAGTGAAATTGTAAACAACATGATACATTATGATGTGGTATTATTATATCTACCTACACCTTCTACAAATATGTTTTATTATTGAGAATGTGCACTCAATTAGGCACTATATTACATAAAATGTCCCATATGTGGTCATGCTTTGGAGGAAGTGTATAGAGGATTTAAAATTATGAGTAAGAAAACAACTAAACTAGTGATCACCTTTATTTTAAATAGATATGAGTAAGGAGCATCCACGCCGTAAAATTCATCTAGGGCACGATACTAGCCTCAACCATTTCAACTCTCTTGTTAGGTATCTCGAGGTCTTTCAATCAGCAAGACTTGATCCCTAGTGAGCTTATTCAGATCCAATCCACTTCACCAATGATCCAAGGGCCCTTTGATCCTTTTATGAATCTTTTAGTTCGATCAATTTCACATTTTATACTTGTCTCATTATAGCAACAACAATATTACTCTAGAAAATATGTATGAAAAGAGTATTTTTTAAACTCTAAATGTCCCCAAAAAAATTATTAGGAGTTTGTGAACTCTTATTTAACTATTAATAAAGTTTTCATATTCTATATGTATTCTAATGACACAACTATGAATGGAATCTCACATTGCATTTATATTCTCATTTTCCTATTACTGCTCATGGTGAATTAATAGTCTATCTTTCTCTTTTTAGTTCATCAAAATGTCGAATAAGACACTTTAACTAATGTGTAATATATTTATGGTTACAAAGTCATATTGCAAGAAGCCAATCTATTATTCATTTGGACAACATTCCTAGAGTTAAATGTTTAGTTGAGAAGACAAAACTACTTTTACATTTGTGAATTTCTACATGTAAATGATCTAAAGCACCTTAAAATATTTAAGTTATTTACAATAATTTCACTCTCTTATTTTTTGAGTTTACAAATAACAAATCTCTGAAATCATAAAGCAATTTTAGTTTCTTATTTTGAGAGTTTTTAATAATTTTTTGAAAGATGAAGCAATTTATTTCTAAATTTTTTAATTTAAAACTATTCTGAATTTTTCTAGGAGTTAAGTTTTCTATTTTTATAAATTGAAAGAATTTTTAATGAAAATATTATCTTTTATTTTTAAGTAATTTAATTTTCAAATCAAATCAATTGTATTGCTTATTTAAAGAGACATAATTACTTTTTATTTCAAAAAATTAATATTGCATTTTTTGATTATTGGCAAAGATTTTTTTGAAAGGGACTGTACCCTTGTACAAAAGGGCTAAAAATATAGATTTTACAAAAGCAACACTTCAAAAAGACATCAAAATCTAGATAAAACCATAAAGTGCAACAACAAAGAGCAATCTGCCAAGATCAAATCCTAAAACCAATAACATTACAACTAGTAGACAACGACTTCATAGCAACAACAGTTGCTCAACAGTAGAACAACATGCCTACAACCCAGATATAGCGATGAAAGCACACAACAAGACAAGGCACATGCCTTGTCTAAGAATATGCAAGGTTTAGATTTATTTTATCCCTTCTTCTTCCTATCCATCACCTTCCATTCCTCATATTCATCTTCCATTGAGATTGGAAGAACAACTTCAAATGATCTAATAGGGATATGACCCTCAGCAAGGGGTGTCGAATCAAAATCTATCACTGAATAAGCACCCTGAGGAGAGTGATCTTGAGGTTTCTTCTTTGTATTGTTTAGAATCTCTTCCGCGGTGGGTAAGTCAGTTTGTAAGGGTTCCACTAATGGTTATGAATGGGGACTAATTGTCAAATGATCTGGTAGAGATTCCTTCCACCATGCAGAATTTTCCTTACTTTTAGAATGTTCACATTCATTTGAAAAATGCCCCGTTTGGAAGCATCTTCAGCATCTAAAAGCTAATCCCTCATAGTTTAGCATCTACACCCACTTCCTTTTTACTATTTGTAGGTGAATCTCCATTGGGAGGGCTTGAGAGGTGTGATTATCTACCAAAATTCTAGCATAATTTGTATGTGTTTGATGGGAGGTTTTATCATCAAATTTCATAGAATATTCTAGGGTATATCCTATGGCAATGAGGTAAGATCTATTTTTGAGATGCAATGAAAGTCTTGGAAAATGGATCAAGATAGGGTAGGTATTAAAGGAATCTTTGAGGGGTTCAAATGATGGATACCATGGCTTGAACATGAGTCTATGTTCTCTCTGAACCCAATATTGATTAAATATTAAATCCCTGTCCTCAGGGGTTTCAAAAACATCAATAAAATATGCTTTAACACATGGGTAAAGTTAAATCTTACCCATAATCATTTCTCTCCATCTTTGTGAAATCCAATCATGAAGCTAAGAGAGCTTAGGCCAAAACTTGTGAAACCTACAAATGAGTCAAACATGGGATATATTTTCCTCCTCCTTGAGGACCTTTTGTATTAGATCCTCTTCTATCTTCAACATGGGAGTATTTTGTGAATATTTTATTGGTGTGTCTACATTTATGGAATTTCCAACATTTGGAAACTACTGTAGCATAAGATTTGGACCGATTAGCTCCGTTGTCCTAATTCCCCTTGGTGAATCATCTAGATCTAGAAGAATTGCATGTTACTATTAGAAATACCCTTATATTAATAAATAAAAGAGAGTTACATTTGTAGTGGTGACCAGAGAACTCATAGTACCACAAAAATGCCACGAAGGCCATAGAAAGAAATTCCAAAAGGGAAAATAAACATCATGAGAACTAAAAAAACTAGAGAGCACTAGGCATATGTCGCCACTCCGGGATGAGTAGTAGGATCATCCTATAGAGGGATGAACACTCCACTTGATGGCTCAGCTAAAATAGGATCCAACTGTCCAACCATCTTGAGTCAGGATGTCTACATATGATAGAAGGAACAATAATCCCACAACCAGTGGGACGAAGATCCAGAAAAGATTAGGCTTTCCTAGTGAAGAGGAGAGATGTCCCATGAAGAGATATCAAGTTGTCCATAGTCATCACCCTTGGAGGAGGGCTCCATCATGAGTGCTAGAGGAGGATATGGAGTTGTAGGGTCAGCCTTGAGGATAGGTAGAGCAGTTGTTGTGAGAGAGGACTTCTGTGACTGCAATCCTTGTGATCGCAGGCCTACCAAGGTAGAGATTGATGAGGTATAGGTTGCAATGGGTATGGAAATACTTCCGTGGGACCCGATTGTGTATGGTGCACTCCCCTATAATGTGCGAGAACACTCCTATAAATGAGTGAATTACTAAGAGAAACTTTATCAGCTTGAGCTTTAATTTGTATGTGCATAATAAACAGATATAACCAAATTATGGAATTATTAGAGAACTAAAGCAACCATATTGCTCATTACAAGAATCACATCGAATTTTGATATTTCCAAATATGAAATAGAATACAAAACTCTAAATAATCTTCATAGAGAATATAAATATAACTTAGGCCACATGATAGAAGTCACCAAAAAAATCCAGGCGCTAGAAAAAGAATTAAGGGTGGTAGGGTTGAAAGAATGAATGGATCCAAGATTATATGGTCTAATCAGCATGGAGACAAGACCAAAACAAATACTTAAAATATTGAGGTTTAGAAATAAAAAGTGAATTTAGTATTGGGGATTCCAATGCTGACTTAGACATTTACTGACGGGAAGGCCCTGGTAAATAATGCACCAAAGAAAATGGTTAAATTTTGGCTCAAAAACGGAACTTCGAGCATAAGAAAGCTTGCAAAACTAGGTGCAATATGTAGAATATAGATCTTAGCGGGAATTTAGTTTTGAAATGGTAGGTGAGATGGGACTCAAAAGATGGTAAATGGTTCTGACATTATAGTGAATAAAGGAAATATCATGATTAAAATTCAATCACGCCACTAAGCATCCAAATGTTTAAGCCCAAGTTTTTTGAGGATGACATCTGAAATCGATTCTTAAATTCTGGAGATAGACAAGGGGCCCAAATTGGTAAAATTTAATTTCATTTTGAGCTCAGGTCAGGGAACCCTGTCTCTGCGAATGACCAAATCCTGAATTGTATGTATCCCTTTGTGAGAAAGCCAGAGAGCTTTGATTCCTAGAGTTTCTTCAAGTTAGAATACTATCGTTAGTAATGATGAGAGACCACCATAATATTTTAAGAATTGAAAGTGAACCCAGTGGAAAAATCCTTTTTCAATCCAATGCAGTAGGGATTTTACTGATTCAAAAGCTTTCCATATGAATTTAGCAAACAATGGTTCTAGAAATATTGACTGGAACCCTAGTGATAAATAAGGTGTGCAACCTGATATTGATCCAACTTTTTTTCCATAACGAACACCAAAAGAAATGTAATGCCAAAGGATAATTTTCATAGCTTGATTTTCTACAAGATAACACACAACACATTTAAAACATAAATCCACATTTTACCTATAAAAATGAATAATTCCCTTGCCACCTTGATCATGGGGGAGACAACAGATATGTGAGGCCAACCAATGAAATATAGCTGAACCAAATATGTTACTCCAAAAGTAATCTCAAATCAACATAAAAATTCTAGCGAAGGAGGCATGGTAAGCATACAAACATACAAAATAATAAACATGGGTTATCACAAGAATCTTGGTACATAGCTAGAATTTACCAACCATGGAAAAGGGTTTAGAAGACCGCTAAGAAACCGTATGTTCAGTTTTTTCAATCACATACTTCCATAGAGTGACATGGAATCGAATATTAGAGTCAAAAGGAATTCCCAAGAATTTAAATTATTTTCCTTTTCCATTTCATTTCCAAGGGATAAGATCTTCAAGAACTGTTTGGCATAGGCCATCAGACTTTGTAGACAACCCAATGTATTATCCATCATGAATGTTAGAACCTAAAGCATGGCCAGAAAGTATCGATGCAATAAAAAATAGTATCCACATGTCTTATTCAGATTCAGCAAGGGTGAGAAAGGATTCATCGAAAAAAATGACAATTAATAAGTTGTGTCACATAATCCAAAAGTAAAATTTCCCTTGCATGTCGACCTTGGTCATCATGGTGAAGCAATAAGATATAGGAAAGCATCGGATGGCTACAACATAACACATGTCAGGTTACTAATAGATCACCTCTATATCATAATAGTGATAAATAGGCCAATCATGAAGAATACTTAGGATCCACTTACATGATTAGGCAAGAAGACACATTAGAAAATAGACTTTCGGACTGCTGAGGTGAAGATTTATTCCAAATCCTAAGGCTGTGAGCATAGGAAAAATAAATGGCCATTTGATACAATCATAATCCTTTTCAAAGTCAATTTTGAGAAACAACGTAGGTTACAGAGATAGTCTGGCCAATTCCATTCCTTCCTGGACTACTATAAGATTATATATAATGTACCAGCCTTTAACGAAACCTGTCTACTCAGAGTGAAGAATTTTGGGTAAAAGATCAGCAATGCGAAGAGCCAAATCCTTAGCAATAATTTTTATGGGATATTTAACATGGTGATAGGCCTCCAACTAGTAATCTACTCTGGATTAGTGACCTTAGGAATGAATTTTATGTTTCCTTGATTTATGAAACTCCCAAGAGAATGGGATTGGAGAGATTCATTGTAGACCAGAAGTAGATTAGGACCAACAAAAGACTATGTTTCTTTATAAAATTCAAAAGGAAATCCATCCAGTCCTAAAGATTTATCATCTGAAAGGCACAGCAGAGTGTCATAGCACTCATCCAAATAAAGAGGAGCATTGCAATGGTCTCACTCCTTAGGAGAAAGCTTAATTAGCACCACCTCGATACATTTCTACAAGGTTGCAGCTCACTCATTCGTAGCCTTTTGATCTTGGAAGACTAACCAATAATTCTCAACAAAGGCATTAGAGATCTTGGGAAAATATGTGAGTCACTGATGTGAATGATGTATAACTTTGATCTATTGAAGAGTGTGCTTGGATTAGAGGAATTTGAATAAGTGATTTGACACTTTGTCTCCCACCTTAAGCCAGTGCAAGATCAACCAGATCTATGCACCATAGGCTGAATGATATTCAATGATCTTGAGCTTGTGTTGAGTATCAGAAACATGTATCTAAAGAGGTATGTTGAAAAGGTTAGAATCAAGAAGAATCGAAATCCTTCTTAATTCTTTGTGTAGAGTCAAGTCCGCATGTTTATGAACTTGAGAAACGTAATTACTAAAATCATGAAGTAAATGAGAGGTGCACTGAATTGCCGCTTCCCACAACTCATCCAGTTAGCAGGAAATTACAAAATGTGGCCACATGTTCCAAACCTTAGCAATAAGTGGGACCACCCCTGAATGACTCAAAAAATGATACATTTGAACGAATTGATTAGAAGTGAATTTGAAAGGGGCCCCATGCCAAATAATCTTAAAAGATATTGGATGATGATCTGACAAAAGAACATCTAACCACACCTTGGTAAGGGAGAATCCTTACGTGTTAAAATAAAAAATAGTCTTGTGAGAAATAAGTACATGATCAAGTCTTTTAAAAACCCAGTCATATCTGGAACTCAAATATTGGTCCAAGTATACCATGTTTAGGCCTTAAATTCCTTTCGCCGAATGAGAAACGGATCAAAAAGTCACCAATGACTTTTAAAGAAATACCAAGTCGTACACTCACTGACACACCAATGCATAGGGAGGGAACTGAATTTATCATTCGGATGCTCTATCATATTAAATTCATGACACACCATCCAATAAGATAAAGGTAAGTTGTCACCTAACCATTTCCATAAAGTCATTTTTCAGAGCCATAATTAGAAGCATAAACATTAAGAATACAAAAAGATAGATAATTAATGGCCATAATCACCCACACAACCCAATTTAAAGGATCATGGCCCAAGGAGGTGATTAAGGCCAAGAATTTTAGTGCTATGGAAATGCTCGCACCACCTTTTCCATCAATGCACTAATTTTGAAAATGTGAAAAAATTGAGATAATACAAGTTAGCATATTTTGAAAAAAAAACCAGAAATATTAATTTCATGGAAAAAAAAATGTCAAGGCAATTGAATGATGGGAAGATAAATGAACGATAGTATTTTTGAGATGGATATGTAAGACCCCATAACATTCCATGAGATGAAATTCATTGAAAAATGGGACATATCAAACTCCCCTTCCCATCTGGTATACACCATCCTTCGAGCCAAGAATGGCACAATTATTAGCAAGTGGGATCTAGTTTGAATTAGAAAGCTCAACTTGAATGGAGTGGTGTTTGACCCCATTATCTCCTCACACATTATGGGATACCTCACGGGGTGGACTGCGAGAGCATAGCAGAGGAAGAGAAATTGAAGCAAGATTCCCAGTATTCTCTAAATTGTACAGGAAAACCCAGTCTCTAAAAGGGTTTGGAAGGAATGGAAACCGATGAGTGGGGTGGATCAAACCCAAATCATCCTTGGATGCAGGAGGGGAAGGAGAGGGAATAGACATTACCAAGGGAGTGGGGTTTCAATAAAATCCCTTATTATTCCCTACCATAGTTCAACCATCATACGACAAGTCACTTTTGGGCTTGGAAATAGTGGGTTGCATCACCAATGGCTTAGAATGCTCTAATAGAGAATTGTTGCAAATGTAGTGGTTCAGGGCATGATAGTGAAAACACTTGTTGGGGAGGTTGAAATATACCACCTTTTGAGAGATACGCTAGGACCCAACGTGAATATCTAGGTGGTGCCGCAAATCTTTCACGAGATTAAATTCAACACACACACTTACCTGTTAGGACGATCGTAAAAAAATGCTCTTATTCATAGCATATCACCCTAACAACAGGTTTCACTATCTCTAGAAGGAAAGACCAGAGATGAATGGGATTCGATACCTTTTTTATTATTGTTTTGATACTGTCATCTGCACTTATGGATATACTATAGTTTTTGATATAGCATGTTAGTAGATATCAGAGATACTGAACTGTTATTGATTTGATTCTTATATGATGCATATGGACTACTGGAGACATTTGATGTTGATATTGATATACTTTTGACATGGTTATTTATCTGTATTTCTGACATGTGATATATTTAGTCATATTTAGTAGATCTTGATAATTGGATTAATGTGATGATCATTTGACATGAATGAAATTTGGAATAGAAATGTACTAGAAATTGTAAGTGATATCGTATTTGCATAGATGATATTAATTCGTATATAGTTGATTTCAGATTTATATTGCATATTTGGCATGAATGTTTTAATACGGCCACGAGGCCGAAGGAGGTATTCTCTGTTTTGCAGGTATATTATATTCACAACAACATCGGGGGATTGGAGACCAACCACATCGGAATTCGAGAAGAATTCAACTAGGGTCACCATGGCAATGTGTAATTGTGTGTGTGTTAGAATTATTTGGTTAGGAGAAAATTGTGACCTAGGGGTCATGTGTTGTTTTGTTTTAATTTTCCCTCTTTGATTATGTTAGGTATGTGTTTTCTTTTAGTAATGAAATTTTTACTTGTTTTATTATTTAGATTTTTGGATTTGTGTTTACCCCTTTATTATTCATGGGTTGTAGTGTCTTAATTAAGCTAATTTAAATTTGTCCTAAACTAATTAAAGATGTGACCAAAAAGGAGTTCATTTATTAGAATTGATTTACTCTTGGATTTTGTGTTGAGTGAAGTGTGTTTGAGTTTTGAGTGTAGCACACTCTACCCCTCATGGGAAACTCGAATTTGGCCTTAGAGGCCAAATTTGGAAGCTTGTGGGACAAGTCAAACTTGTCCCACACCTCTTAAATGCCCATGCCAACCCTACCTATGGGTTGGGGGTCAAATTTAGGCTCTTTTAGGTGTTTTGGGGGATAAAAAGGTAAAATGTTAATTGCACTTTCTTTCAAATATTTAATTTTGTCCTTTGGGGGAGTGGGCTTAGATGGAGTGTGTAAGGTTCTTGTCATTCCTCCAACCACTTATTAATTGTGCATTGGAATATGAGGTTGACCAAGTGATGTGGAGTGGAGAGGAAATGAGGTGGCATCCTACTTGGAGCCACATCACCCCTCCCTCTTCTTTCTCTATTTATTGAATTCTTGTTGCTTGTTTTGGGGTTGGATAATCATTTTTAGTCTCTTGAATTTTTGGAGAGTAGGAAGTATTTTGAGAGAGTTGTGGATTTTTGGAGCTTGGTGGATGCTTGCTTGATCTTTGGAGAGGAGCTTGGAACTTCATACTTGGAACAAGCTCTACCATGGAGAGGTAGGAGCTTCACCTTAGTTTAAATTATGTTATTTGTTTTATTGTATGTGTGTATATGTTGTGTTGAATGTTGTTGTCTCTTTGAAATGCTTGTTGGGTGTGGGTAGAATGCCTAAGTTGGGAGTGGGAGGAGACTATGGGGAGTTTTTCTTGTAGGGAGGCATAAGAGATCACTTTCTTGTGGAGGGAGTTTGGGTTGGGTGCCCCATCTAGTATGAGAAATGCTTGCATTTCTTCTTGTTCTTATTATGAGGGAGCCATAAGAGTTTTGTAGGGAGGCATAAGAGTTATGGAGGTATAAGGGGTACTTGAGGGAGGCATAAGAGTTGTAAGGGGAAATTGTGTTTTGCATTGGAGGCTTTTGGGTGGGCACCCATTCCCATTGGGAGGCATAAGTGGCCTCCCCATAGGTCTTACTCTTTTGGCTTTCTTGATAAGCCTTGTGATCTTGTTGCTTTGATGTTTTCTTCTTGTTGAGTTGTTGTTGTGTTTTGTATGTAAAAATGGAATGAATGTGAAATTATATGTTAAGTTTTGTGGAAGCTAGTAGTTGCCATGAGTTGAGATCTTCTCCCATTGTAATGTGGTTGGGGCTCGGGGGCCAATGGGGAGGATGGCTTCTCCTCTCCATTGGGTATCTTGGTTGGGTGGAGAGCGTTGCCTCTCCCCCTATTTTGTTGTGAATCAAGAAAATTCTTGGAAAAGCTACCTTGTTGGTGTTTGGAGCATTGGAGTCTTGTTGGTGACCATGTGAAACTTCCTTGTATTTTTACCCACTTAGAGTGGAAGAAATTGTAATAATGTATTCATTCTTGTATTTACATTTTGTATGGATTCCCACTTCAAGTGGAGGAAATTGTAATGACTTTGTAAAAGAAAGTTGTAATCCAATTGTTGTTATTGTTATTGTATTGCATGTGGAAAGAAACAAATGAGAAAAGAAAGAAGAAAGAATGTTATTCTAAAGTTAGTTTGCAAATAGAAAAGAAAGTATTTTCTTCTTGTTGAAATCTTGAATGTATTGTGAGAAAAATAGTGTTTGTATTGAAAGATTAATCTATTTTACAATGGAAAAGAAGGTATATTTTCATTGAGTATTTATTGTATTGTAAATGTGAGAAAGAGGAAAATGTAGAGATTGTTAGAATTTGAATTTTTTCGTGATGGAACATAAAGTTATTATTGTAAATATGATGTACATAAATTACTAACATTGTATGGAAAATAAATTAATATGGTTATTTAAATGAATGCTTATTATAGTAAAATGAAAAGAGAAAATGTGGAAGTTAGATTATATTATCATTTGGAAAGTTGATTTGTATATGAAAAGGAAATGAATAAGTAATGAAATAGATTTACATTCCTTTTTGCTCTTGTAATGGAAAGAAGAAACTTAGTTAAACAAATAGAAATTATTCTTATAAGTAGATGAATTTAATTAGAGATGGAAACACTTTAAGAAGACTAGAGTTAATGAAGAAATAAGTACATAAGTAATAAATCTCAATTCTGGAACTTTGAAATGAACAAAGACAACTTAAAATGCATTTTTACATCCTTTAGCAACTTTAAGTTTTTGTAAAAATCTCGGCATTAAGGTTTTGTTTTTTATAAACAAGATCGCCGCCTTGTGCAGAGTGACGGTCCTGTAACCGCCGCTCAGGTAGTGGCGGTGGTCTCAAAACCGCAGCCCACTAAGGCGGCGGTCTTGTGTTTGTCACCCAAGTAAGGTGGCGGTTTCACAACCACCACTCTAGAGGGTGGCGGTCCACTGTTTGTCACCCTGGCAGGGCGGCGGTCCCAAAACCATCGGTCTGCTTAGGGCGGTGGTCCTGTCACTTATGATAGAATTCGCGGACCCGCAGCCTGTGCATGAAATTTAACCAGTTTTCACTAATCCCTAAGTTGTAAAATTTAACCTATTACTACCAGCAAGTAAAATAAAGAGAAATACTATGGATTGGAATAACAAAATAGTCAAATGGTGAATCTAAAATCATTCTTTCATTTATAACGAAGGGGGTAGGGTTTGCCCCAATTTTAAACCCAATACACTATAATCTTGGAATAAAAACCAGATTAGAGGAGGAGACCCCTTCCAATCTTTAAATGAAATAGATTATATGAATAAAACTAAATCTAAACTAAATCTAGACTAAATCTTCATGTAGAAATCCTCCATGGCTTCTTCCTCTTTGCTCCCATGGCTTCCTCCTCTCCAACCTACAAATTTAACAAAAGAAAATGAACCAAATGAGAAGAATTAGAATGAGAAAAGGTTTTAATAGACTTTCATAAGGATTTTTAGGGCTTTGTTGAGAACCCTAGGATCTAGTGGCTAAGATGGATTTAATCCAAGGGTGGAGAATTGACCCTACCTTTTTAAGAAGAAATGTATTTTAAATGTTTTAATTTAAAATCCTTAAGGGTATGTGTAGATGAATGAGTGGGGCCTTTTGATTGCCTAGGGGTGTAATGTTTCCCCTTTTAAACCCTTAGTGTGTGTAGGAAATTTATTAAAGGATCTTTAAGCTATTAATGTAATGAATTTAATAATTTAGCATAAGGTTAACCTTGTTAGGAATGAACTTAATCGAAGAAAAGAAAAATTTAATTAAGTAAATTAATCCTTGTTACCTTCCTATAGAACTATCAATTAATGTACCCTTGTCAACATCCTTGTACCGTAACCTTCTTTTAACTTAAACAAAAAAAATTAGTCACATTTTCGGGTTAAGTGTTAGGTTGAAGCGAGTTCCTAGAATGTCATTTTTGTGGGCGTTACACTTGGTATCAGAGCCGTGGGTTCAAATCTTGGACCCTTGGGCACACCTAGAAAACATGAAACATGAACATTTAACCTAGTGCAAAGTTGATTCTTTTAAATCTAGAAAACCACAATGTTTGATAATTGTATGAAATAGAAAACTTAGAAAACTGAAACAAGACCTAGAAAAATGAACTAACTCTCACCTTGATCTATGTAGGAGGCGCAGATTAGGCGAGGGGTCTTTTCATATAGACCTAGATATACCACCGCCAGAGCAGGCTGTAGCGGCCATTCTACCTCAGATTTTACAGACGCTTCAGGACGTCAATGCCACTATACATGGAGAGCCCTTGGGAGGACGATTTGCTAGACATGGCATGGAGCTATCAGTAGAGGCTCAGGCATCCCCTTGACACAGTGAGGAGTATAGGGTAGAGAACTTCCACACAGAGTCGGCTAGGGTAGAGTCACCACAGAGAGGACATGGGGACATGATCTCAGGACATAGGGACAGGTCTCAGAGCCCTAGACAGAGGGAGGAGCATGCAGAGAGACCTAGGGGTCATCAGACATCAGTAGCAGACCATATCAGGGAGATCCTGAAGCTACGACCATCTCACTATTTAGGTGATACAGGAGGTTTTTAGGTAGAGGCCTGGTTGGTGAGCTTGAGTGGATGCTTCAAGCTCTGTCCTTGTACTAGCAACACATGAAAGCTCGTGTTGCGATCCATCTTCTGAGGGATGGAGCAGGAGTCTGGTGGAGGACCGAGGAGTAGAAGCTCCATGTTGATTCAGAGACAGTCACCTAGGAGTTATTTGAGGAGCGTTTCAGGAGTAGGTATTTTCCCAGGAGGTTTATACAGCAGTGGATAGATGAGTTTCATGACCTCCGTCAGGCATCGATGACTGTAGCTGAGTATGAGAGTTGATTTCTGGACCTACTCCAGTACATCGACTATATGCAGGATGAGAAGGTACGGATTCACAGGTTCATCCAGGGCTTGAACTTGGATTTGGGTGGCGCGGTGAACATTCACTGCCCACAGACATTAGCAGAGGCCGTGGAGAAGGCCTATATTACAGAGGAGACACGGGGGAAGACGTAGCAGGCTAGAGACAGAGTTTGGAGCCATATCCAGTAGATGCAGGATGGTAGGTCGAAGGGGTCAGTTCCTCCTCCACTGGGTGGACAGAGTTCAGGACAGGCTTCATTCAGGCCACCACAGCAGCAGCAGTAGCAGACCCACCCACCTTACAGACCTCCTCAGAGATTTGATGCGTAGAGAGGATGGAGTATGGGGCCTCCTCCTAGGGGTCCCACCAGGACACAGGGTGCACCGAGAGCTTAGTCAGCAGGAGCTCATCAGCAGAGACCTCAGCAGTCCATAGCTGGATCATCAGGATCCACAGCTCAGACATCTAGAGTACCGGCTAGAGTTGCATCCCACTAGAGGGGATCAGGCAGTTGTTATGGTTGTGGTGTTTTTGGACATCATTGGAGAGATTTCCCACATAACCCTAACAAGGGTAAGATGTAGAGCTCAGATCCTACTGTTGGAGATATGGCATGGAGTCATTGGATCTACATAGCAATCGAGAACTACCAGGCTGAGCACTAGAGTACCGTGATTGAGATGACAGGTAGTATTGGTGGTATTTCACCTCTATATTATTTGATTCTGATTCTTCTGATTCATTTATTTCTCCATCCTTAGTAGAGCATTGCAGCTTGGTGGTAGTTAGGAAGGGTTGTAGTTGGGATGTTGAGATGGCTTCTAGAGCCAAGATTTCTATAGACTCCTTAGTTAAGGAGTGTGTAGTGGATTTGGGACCCTTCACCACTACTTCGGATCTTTGAATCCTTCCATTAGGGTCTTATGGTGTCATTTTGGGCATGGACTGGTTGTCTTCTCACAGAGCTAGAGTGGACTGTTACCATAAGACTATTGCTTCGATAGATGATCTTAGAGTGGAGTCAGTGATATCAGGAGTTAGGAGACCCATTTCCATTCGCACCATCTCCACTATGTAGCTTAAGCGGTGTGCGCGACGGGGTTGTCAGTTGTATGCTGTTACAGTTAGTGATAGATCAGAGGATGAGTCTAGTGGACCATCCCTTGATGACCATCCCATCTTGAGAGAGTTTGCTGATGTGTTTCCAGGGGAGCTACCAGGGTTACCTCCCCCACGTGAGATAGATTTCCACATAGATCTGGTTCTAGGTGCAGAGCCTATCTCACGAGCACCTTATCAGATGACTACTCCTGAGCTATGTGAGCTCAAGTTGTAGCTTGAGGGCCTTCTGGAGAAGGGCCTAATCCATCCTAGTGTATCCCCTTGGGGTGCACCAGTGATCTTCATGAAGAAGAAGGATGGATCTCTACGGTTGTGTATTGATTACCGTCAGCTGAACAAAGTAACGATCAAGAATCGTTACCCCTTCCACGCATTGATGATTTATTTGATCAGATGAAGGGGGCTACAGTTTTCTCCAAGATAGATCTTAAGTTAGGGTACCATCAGCTCAGGATTACGGAGGCAGATATTCATAAGACCGCTTTCTGTATGAGATATGGCCACTACGAGTTCACAGTGGTACCTTTCAGTTTGACGAATGCCCCCGCAGTGTTTATGAGTTTGATGAATGGGGTATTCAGGACTTTCCTAGATCACTTCATGCTCATCTTCCTTGATGACATTCTGATTTACTCACGTACGTGTGAGGAGCATGAGGAGCACCTTCGCTAGGTTCTTTAGTGTCTTTGTGAGCAAGCACCTTTACGGGAACTTGGAGAAGTGTGTGTTCTTTCAGACAGAGGTGTAGTATTTGGGCCACATCATTTCTGGGGAAGGTATCGTAGTCGATCCTTCCAAGATTTGAGCCATCATGGATTGGCCAGCACCCACTAGTGTGACCGAGGTGTGCAACTTCATGGGTCTAGCAGGATATTATAGGAGATTTGTTCAGGACTTTTCTCAGATTGCGCACCCCATCACTTCCCTTTAGTGGAAAGGGAAGAAGTTTGTATGGTCAGATAGATGTGAGCAGGATTTCAGTACACTAAAGGAATGCCTCATGACAGCACCTATTCTTGTAGTACCAGATCCTCAGGGTGAGTTCTACGTTTGCACAGATGCTTCTTTGGCAGGACTTGGAGGTGTGTTGATGCAGGAGGGAAGAGTAGTTACTTTTGAGTCTTGCAAACTCAAGGATTATGAGCTCAATTATCTGACTCATGATCTTGAGCTTGCAGCAATTGTGCATGCCTTAGTGTGGTGGAGACATTTTCTTCTTGGTTGGAGATTCACACTCAGGACTGATCACTTGAGTCTTCTGCACCTCTTCACGCAACCCAATCTCAACGCTCGTCAGTGGCGTTGGATGGAGTTGCTTTGTGAGTATGACATGGAGATAGAGCATGTGAAGGGGAAGAGAATGTGGTTATAGATGCCTTGAGTAGATGGAGACATGTGGCTATGGCCACCTCAGTGGGCACAGATTTGTGGAGCAGGATTTTGCAGCAGTAGCTTCCTCAGGACAGTTTCTACCTTGCAGCCAGAGCAGAGATTGAGTCACAGAGACCCCTTGAGGGGAGATTTGATGGATTTTCATTAGAGGCAGATGGTCTTCTCAGACACAGAGGTCGGATATATGTTCCTAGAGATGGAGGCTTGAGACAGGACATTTTGACAGAGGCTCATCGTGCACCTTATTCAGCCCATCCCAGGGTGAAGAAGATGCACGCCACCTTGAGATAGTTATATTTTGGAGAGGACTTTGGAGAGACATGGCCTTGTTTGTGTCACACTGTTTAGAGTTCCAGAGGGTGAAGACTGAGTATCAGCATCCACCTAGCCTTCTCTTTCCTCACGCCATACCAGAGTGGAAGTGGGACACCATTTCCATGGACTTCATCATTGGGTTACCTACGTCGAGATACCACCATGACGCCATCATGGTCACGGTGGATAAATTGATGAAAGTAGCTCATTTTTCTCCAGTGAAGACCACCTATACAGCCAGTGCAGTGGCATGAGTATACCTTGATGAGATTGTCAGATTACATGGGATTCTGTGGAAGATCATTTGCGACCGCGATCCTTTGTACACTTCCCATTTCTGGACCACCATGCAGTATGCTCTCGGGACGAGGATCAATTTCAGCACAACATATCACCCTGAGACAGATGGATAGACTGAGCGGGTGAATCAGATCCTGGAGGACATGCTTAGGATGTACGTTATGGATCACCAGTCGAGATGGGAGGAGTATCTGTATTTGGTGGAGTTTTCCTACAATAATAGTTTCTAGAGTTTGATAGGCATGGCTCCTTTTCAGGCATTATATGGTAGAGAGTGCAGGACACCTCTTAGTTGGGACAGGATTGAGGACAGGGTTTCCCTTGGGCCAGCATTATTACAGGATATGGAGCAGCAGGTTACCTTGATCAGACAGAGATTGTAGGAGGCGCAAGATAGACAGAAGAAGTATGCAGACCAGCATAGGACAGATCATAGTTTTGAGGTGGGCACGAAGGTGTTTCTTCATGTCAGACCGCATAAGAGCCCTATCCATTACAGAAAAGGTTCTAAGCTTGCTCCTAGGTTTGTGGGTCCCTTTGAGATCTTGGAGCGCCTCGGTCCCTTGGCCTATCATCTAGCATTGCCACCTAGCTTGTCTCGCGTCCATGATGTGTTTCACATTTCTGTGCTTAGGAGATATATTTCTGATCCTTCTCACGTGCTAGATTGGACTGCATTACAGGTGCAGGATCAGGGGTAGGTGATGGTGGAGCCCGTACGCATTATAGAGCGCAGGACCCTGGGCCTTCACAGCAGAGAGATTGATCAGGTTCGGGTCCAGTGGGACAGATATGATGAGACTGCAGCTACTTGGGAGGATGCTACTTTGCTACGAGTGTAGTTTCCACACCTGTTCCAGTGACTTCCAGGAGGAAGTCGAGTCTAAGGGGAGGGGGATGTAGTGCCCACTTCCCTTCGACACCTTTTTTATTATTGTTTTGATACTATCGACTGCACTTATGGATATATTATAGTTTTTGATTTAGCATGCTAGTAGATATCAGAGATACTGAACTGTTATTGATTTGATTCTTATATGATGCATATGGACTACTGGAGACATTTGATGTTGATATTGATATACTTTTGACATGGTTATTTATCTGTAATTCTGACATGTGATATATTTAGTCATATTGAGTAGATCTTGATAATTGGATTAATGTGATGATCGTTTTGACATGAATGAAATGTGGAATAGAAATGTGCTAGAAATTGTAAGTGATATCATATTTGCATAGATGATATTAATTCATATATAGTTGATTTTAGATTTATATCACATATTTGGCATGAATGTTTTAATGCGGCCACGAGGCCGAAGGAGGTATTCTCTGTTTTGCAAGGTATATTATATTCACAACAACATCGGGGGATTGGAGACCAACCACATCGGAATTCGAGAAGAATTCAACTAGGGTCACCATGGCAACGTGTAATTGTGTGTGTGTTAGAATTATTTGGTTAGGAGAAAATTGTGACCTAGGGGTCATGTGTTGTTTTGTTTTAATTTTCCCCTTTTATATATGTTAGGATGTGTTTTCTTTTAGTAATGAAAATTTACTTGTTTTATTATTTAGATTTTTGGATTTATGTTTACCCCTTTATTAGTCATGGGTTGTAGTGTCTTAATTAAGCTAATTTAAATTTTTCCTAAACTAATTAAAGATGTGACCAAAAGGAGTTCATTCATTAGAATTAATTTTCTCTTGGATTTTGTGTTGAGTGAAGTGTGTTTGATTTTTGAGTGTAGCACACTCTACCCTTCATGGGAAACTCGAATTTGGCCTTAGAGGCCAAATTTGGAAGCTTGTGGGACAAGTCAAACTTGTCCCACACCTCTTAAATGCCCATGCCAACCCTACCTATGGGTTGGGGGGTCAAATTTAGGCTCTTTTAGGTGTTTTGGGAAGTTAAAAAGGTAAAATGTTAATTGCACTTTCTTTCAAATATTTAATTTTGTCCTTTGGGGGAGTGGGCTTAGATGGAGTGTGTAAGGTTCTTGTCATTCCTCCAACCACTTATTAATTGTGCATTGGAATATGAGGTTGACCAAGTGATGTGGAGTGGAGAGGAAATGAGGTGGCATCCTACTTGGAGCCACATCATCCCTCCCTCTTCTTTCTCTATTTATTGAATTTTTGTTCCTTGTTTTGGGGTTGGATGATCATTTTTAGTTTCTTGAATTTTTGGAGAGTGAGAGGACTTTGAGAGATCTTGTGGATTTTTTGAGCTTGTGGATGCTTGATTGATCTTTGGAGGAGCTTGGAACTTCATACTTGGAACAAGCTCTACCATGGAGAGGTAGGAGCTTCACCTTAGTTTAAATTATGTTATTTGTTTTATTGTATGTGTGTATATGTTGTGTTGAATGTTGTTGTCTCTTTGAAATGTTTGTTGGGTGTGGGTAGAATGCCTAAGTTGGGAGTGGGAGGAGACTATGGGGATTTTTCTTGTAGGGAGGCATAAGAGATCACTTTCTTGAGGAGGGAGTTTGGGTTGGGTGCCCCACCTAGTATGAGGAATGCTTGCATTCCTTCTTGTTCTTGCTATGAGGGAGACATAAGATTTTTTTAGGGAGGCATAAGAGTTATGGAGGTATAAGTGGTATTTGAGGGAGGCATAAGAGTTGTAAGGGGAAATTGTGTTTTGCATTGGAGGCTTTTAGGTGGGCACCCATTCCCATTGGGAGGCATAAGTGGCCTCCCCATAGGTCTTACTCTTTTGGCTTTCTTGATAAGCCTTGTTATATTGTTGTTTTGATTGATTTTCTTCTTGTGAGTTGTTGTGTTTTGTATGTAAATGGAATTGATGTGAAATTATATGTTAAGTATTGCAGAAGCTAGTAGTTTCCATGAGTTGAGATCTTCTCCTATTGTAATGTGGTCAGGGCTTAGGGGCCAATGGAGAGGATGGATTTTCCTCTTCATTGGGTATCTTGGTTGGGTGGAGAGCATTGCCTCTCCCCCTATTTTGTTGTGAATCAAGAAAATTCTTGAAAAATCTACCTTGTTGGTGTTTGGAGCATTGGAGTCTTGTTGGTGACCATGTGAAACTTCCTTGTATTTTTACCCACTTAGAGTGGAAGAAATTGTAATAATGTATTCATTCTTGTATTTACATTTTGTATGGATTCCCACTTCAAGTGGAGGAAATTGTAATGACTTTGTAAAAGAAAGTTGTAATCCAATTGTTGTTATTGTTATTGTATTGCATGTGGAGAGAAACAAATGAGAAAAGAAAGAAGAAAGAATGTTATTCTAAAGTTAGTTTGCAAATAGAAAAGAAAGTATTTTCTCCTTGTTGAAATCTTGAATGTATTGTGAGAAAAATAGTGTTTGTATTGAAAGATTAACCTATTTTACAATGGAAAAGAAAGTATATTTTCATTGAGTAGTTATTGTATTGTAAATGCGAGAAAGAAGAAAATGTAGAGATTGTTAGAAGTTGAATTTGTTTACAAAATATCATTGTATGGAACATAAAGTTAATATGGTTATTTTTAATGAATGCGCATTTTAGTAAAAGGAAAGAGGAAAATAACTTAGATTATATTGCATTGAGAAAGTTGATTTTATTTGAGGAAATGAAAAAGTAATGAAATAGATTTATGTCCTTTTTGCTCTTGTAATGGAAAGAAGAACTTAGTTAAACAAATAGAAATTATTCTTAAGTAGATGAATTTTATTAGAAATTGAAACACTTTAAAATGAATAGATTTAACTAAGAAATGCTAATAGAGCACTAAATCTCAATTCTGGAACCTTGAAATGAAAAAAAAAAAACTTAGAATGCATTTTTACATCCTGTAGCAGCTTTAAGCTTTTGTGAAAATTCTCAGCATTAAGGTTTTGTTTTTCTAAACAAGGACCACCGCCCTGTGCAGAAGGCGGTCCCGTAACCGCCACTTAGGCTAAGTGGTAGCGGTCTCAAAACCGCTTCCCAGTAAGGCGACGGTCCTATGTTTGTCACGTAGGTAAGGCGGTGGTTTCACAACCGCCACTCTGGAAGGCGGCGGTCCACTATTTGTCACCCTGGTATGGTGGTGAGTCCTAGGACCGCCGGTCTGCTCTAGGTGGTTGGTCCTATCACTTATGACAAAATTCTGCGGACCCGCACCTGTGCGTGAAATTTAGCCAAATTTCCCTAATTCCTAAGTTATAAAATTTAACCTATTACTACCAACAAGTAAAATAAAGATAAATTCTTAGGAATTGGATAAAAAAACACACAATGGTGAATCTAAAAGCATTCTTTCATTTATAACAAAGGGGGTAGGGTTTGCCCCAAATTTAAAACCCAATACACTATAATCTTGGAATAAAAACAAGATTGGAGGAAGAAACCCCTCCCAATCTTTAAATGAAATATTATTGCATGAATAAAACTAAAACTAAACTAAACCTAGACTAAATCTTCATGTAGAATTCCTCCATGGCTTCTTCTCTTTGCTCTCATGTCTTCCTCCTCCTCAACATGAAAATCTATAAAAAGAAAATGAACCAAATTAGAATATTAGAATGGGAAAAGGTTTTAATAGACTTTCATAAGGATTTTTAGGGCTTTGTTGAGAACCCTAGGATCTAGTGGCTAAGATGGATTTAATCCAAGGGTGGAGAATTGACCCTACCTTTATTAAGAAGAAATGTATTTTAAATGTTTTAATTTAAAAAATTCTAGGAGAGCCCAAGTATAAGCAGCGATGCATATTTACTTTCAATAAAGATGCAATAATAGGAGTATGAATTCTTATAATTCATGAATGTTTACCCGATTAAAACCTCAATGCATACCATGCTACCCCTATGAACGACCTGATTGCATCTTAAGGGCGTGATTGATAGATAATTACTATAGCATAATCTTCAAATAAGACAAAAAGATGTAGTATTTTATGAGTAACGGATTTCTTTATTTTAGACAACGATAATGTAATGTTTGTTCTTTTGTGTTACTACCGAGCATTGAAAAGTCCAAAGGAAAACCATTCACAAATAATAATGGTTGCATATAACGTGTAAAGGCGGGTATGGAGATGTATAAACATGAACGTTAATGTGTCCATTTTGAAGCTCACCGACCACAAGATACATGCATTGAACAAACTTAATATAAAATATTTGATTTGTGCTTTTCTCATGGCGTTTTCGATGTTGCAACTTTTAGTCCATATACTCCAAAATGGCAGCTTCCCTGCTATCCTTATTTTATACACATTATGATAACCTTCGCTTAGAGGAGCCGTAATACAAAAATCTGAAGGTTTATCAACCTACAGGACAACCTATGTTGCATTTTCTGTTTGAAGTATTTCAACAGAGCCTTTTTTCCATATAAATCTTTGTATTTTTGAAACAAAATTATTCTCTCAAAGGAAACCTTCATTTCTCTTATATCAATCAGTTCCAATCTTTAAATGGATCTTTTGTAGATTACATGGATGTGGTGTATTTTGCAAGAATGATCAAACCGTCGAAATTAACCATCTCTATGCTAATCTAATTATTTACCTTAAAGATTTGATATAAAGACATTGATTTGGAATATACATTATGCCAAAAAATAAACCGCTTCACTGTAGTATGGTGATACATAACCATCAAATATATATACTCGTTCTGTGGCAACACAGATTGCCCTTTGATAATTATAGTTTTTCTAATGACTTGTCACAAATTGCTGTTTTGGGTTGAAAGATGTTAGTAACGTTCACCAAACCAAGCAATTTATTAGATGAACAGTAACAATAAGAGTTTTGTTTTTAAATAAAAAAATTAAAAGCTGTATAATTAGTCATATGAAATTTGTACTTTATTATTGCTGAATCTATTACTAAAGATCTCGATTCAAATATTAGCTATTTTGTCAAGTGTTGTCTCTTTAGACAAGGCAGTTAAGGTATTTTTGTGCTTGATTAGGATGTTTTTATAGAAAATGCATTTCATGTTGTCGTGCCAGTCTTTTTCTACTGCTCGTTTGTTACAAAATAGACATATTCTCTTTTAAACATTGTCAGCATGACAATTTCAAATATAAAATTATACCAACTAATTCATAACTAAACAATTGATTTTTTTCATTCCATTTAACTTTTATTTTTATAGAAGCTATTTCTTCATGTTTTTGTGGGATTAAATTTTCAACATAATATTTATTGTGCTCTCGTGCAGAAGACTATCTTAAATTTCTTTGCAAATATGCTTTAGTTTTGTTTATTTTTTTTGGGCACTCTAATACAGGAAAAATGGATATAAATGAAATTTGTTTTCGAACTTTCTGGTCGGTTTTGATCTGGTGGTATTTAGGATACATCTTACGTACAGGCTTATAATTAGGTTTTTCCAACTTCCATTATAGAGCGGCAGGCTTCTTTTTAAAAATAAATATTGTGTTTTTCCTCTTTACCAACAATTAATTGACTTTTTTTTTTATTAACTCAAAAAAATTAGATTCACTGAGGAGAAAATGTTCAATAAACTTTCAACAAAAAAACTAAATAATGTCTTAAAACCAGCTATAACATATAGAAAGTAAACAAGAACAGGTTTTTTTTGGTTTGTAACGACCAGATTTGTAGTCTACGTCAGAATAACTTCTATTAGTAGAAAAAACCTCAACCGCCAGGTACCCACCCACACTACCAGAAAATTCAACTGTAATTGTTATAGAAATGATAATACTGAAGATTTTTTAAACTGAAATGTGGGGCCTTGAATTTGATGGACAATCCGTCTGATAGACATTCATAGTAGGGTGGACGGTCATATGCTGCTAAGAAGAAAATCAACGTACCATCATAAATGTTTATTGTTAACCTCACAAATGCTGCACCAATATTTATAAAGACAATTGCTTAATGTGGCCCGAGTTTTCATCACCGTGTAGGATTGTTCTCACGCCATACGAAACTGGGGACAAAACTCTTTCTGCACACACTAATTATTTTCATCCTTCTTAATGATAATGAATGAATACATGTCCGAGAAAATCGAACTAAATAACTACTATTCTCATCCTGCAGATCTGGAGGAATTTTCAGAGCCCAAGATTTTTCTGAGAGGTTACTGGAGACCAGTTGAAGACGACAAGCTAGAACATGTGCGGCAGTATTGCCCTCAAAATTGAAATTGTATTGCTGATAAACTCAATGGAAAATCAGGTATTATATTGTGAATTTCATTTCATTGCGTACATTAAAATCACTACTACAAGGGAGTGTTTTTGAGATAACAATAGAGACAATATTTAACCAAATCATCTCAAATATAGACAACAAAAAAGTTGTATATTGTCTCAAAGCGGGTGTTTCTAATTATTGACTCTCGAGAGACAATATAGATTGATACTTATTTTGTCTCTTCAGAGGCAATATCATATTTGTCTCTCTAGAGACAATATAGAATACTAATTTTTTGTCTCTCTAGCGACAATACGAATTTCAATTTTTCTCTCTCTAGAGACGATATGAATTTAAATAACAAAAAAAGTGAATTTCAAGAATAAATAATAACCAAATATCATATAGTGCAATCGACGACTACATATCAAAGTGGATTGGTAATAAATATTATAAATTAAAAACAATTTGATTTGAATCTTGTGCCCAATAAAAATGGGTCAAAAACATTTTATTAATATCAAATAAGATAAAATACAAAAGAATGCCTAAATGTTGTTAACCTTTGACATACAATGGTACACATAATTATTGAGTTAAAATTAGCAATAGAACCCAAAGGTGTAATGGATAAGATGATAGTTTGCATCTCTTGTTCCCCTTACACTAGGTTATTTACAACTGTGGTTGGATAAACAATGAACAATACCTGGGAGAAGTTTTTCAATTTCGTGCATGCATCGACAATGTTGAATCTCTTTGAATTCTTTTAAAATCTCTTCTCTATTTTCCATGCAATTATCTATCATATGAACTGTTGTTTCCCCCCAACATATTGTTCTCATTTGAAATGGTAGATGAAGAATAGAGCAATGTATATAGAAAAGCACATCTCCGTATGAAGGGTAAGGTCAAATGGAGAATTAGCAATTCTTTTGGAACTAACAAAAGATCTGCATTAGCAAATTCCAAATTTAATTGGATCATTGTAGTCCCTGATAATGTTGTAAGGATACTTCCAATAAAATATTGAGAACCAAACTTTAACCCGGAATAAGTAAAACCAAATCTTCCGGCATATGCAATTACCTGCAATGAATAAGAACCTGCACATCATTAGTTGCATGGTGCATAATTAGAATCCAATAGAAACAATGGAATTTTGTGAAACATGAACATACAAATTTCAAATTACATTAACCTGTATTACCTAAACCAAACAAACCAGATAGAAAATATTCACTAAAGAAACGAATAATTCAATTTCCACTACCAATGAACTGGGGAGGCAAAATAACATCCAAATGAGAGATGAAAAAGGATCGTGCTTAAGCACATGATCTGTTGTACACTTCCAAAACTGAATATCTAAAAAATATTTTCCCTTGTTGATATGCTCTTGATGTAACACACCAAAAATACCAACACAAGGACAACACAGTGAAATACAGGATAAAATTTTTTTTAGACTTGCTTTGACACAACATGTTGTCACAAGGTTACAACCAACACCAGGAACCACTTGTTACGGGGGAGACCACAAGGTCAGCACGAGAACGTTCACACTTATCAAGGACAATGTACTCTTCCTTTGACAAGACAACATGGAAGTCCAATCCACATGACACACTTACAGCTAGGGCATCCCATGAGGAATTTCTTGTTAAATTCTCTTGTTTACTAAAATGTCTCTTAATTCTTAACTTACTTTCTTATAAAATTTCATGTAATGATTCACACAATTCTTTTCACAAGGGAGAACTTCTTTCTTTTCAACTATTGACTAAATAGCTTAAGGCCAGGATTTCTAATCTAGGATCATCAATTTGATGTCCAAATCTTTCTTATTCTTTTGATTTTAGAACAGTTTCCATTTCTTACAAGGTTAATTAATCTTACTCAAGCCACTAACACATGTTTCACAACTCTATTGCACAGGTGATGGCATAAGCTCCGATTGAGTGAAAAGTACCACTTAGGGTTCATAACAATAGCCTTCTTGTTTAAGGATTAAATTTTGACATTGCTTAAGAAATATCACCATGATTTAAGGCATGGGTTAACAGAACAGGACGAAAAAATTTAGCTTCAAGGTCACAGGGTTTACTATCCGTCTTTTATTGAGGTTAAGGGTTTATCAAGGTTGGTTAAATGTTCCATCTAGACTTTACTTAATTAAGTTTGACAAAAGAAAACATTCCAAACGATAGAGAGAGATTTAAGGTTTAATTAATCGATTTCCCTCCTACTTATTAAATCCTATCATCTTCTAAAATCTACCCATTGCTTTCACCATGAGGTCATTTAAGATTTCACCATAAAAGGGTAATGTTTATTAGCTTGGCTCAAATAAAAAAATAAATAATAAGTTGTCATATTTCGTTACAAAAGATAGTTTCCACTTGATTGTTCCAGGTCTCAAAGGTTATCAAGTAGATCACATCTACATAATATATTCATATATATAAATTTTTAGTTTAACTTTTATCAGGATTATCCAGCTCACTTTATAGTGCTTACAAACTCATTGCTACTAAGCCTTAGGAGGATTTACAACTCAACATTTTAACTCAAGCGCAAAGTTTAACAGTACTCGTTTGCGGAAACAAAACAAGGCTATATCAATTCATTCCAACACGATGCACAAACAAAAGGGACATACCATCTCTATTGAACCATGACTAGGGAGCAAGAGAGTAATAACATGGAACATACCACACTACTATTCTAAGGATTTAAAAATACACTAGAATATCCCATAACCAAGCGGTAATCAAATTTCATCTTTCGCATGTTATCCAAACAAACCAAAGTTTTGAACAGTTATAACAACAATACTTTACAATACATTCAACATTGTACAGATAAACCTTTAACCCTCTTTTCCTCTAGTCTACTCGCATAATCCAGCTTCACAAATATTAACTAAAGTCAGTTCGCAAGAACTGAGCATGTTAAAGCTACACATTGCAACAGTAAGCTAACATTTAACAATATCAAGAAAGGAATGTTCTAAATTCAGAAATGGATTAAAACACAACTCACAACTCCTATATTAATCACATGAGAGAGAAATCTAAACCATCCAACAAGGAGAAGGTCAAAATACTAGTAAGAACAAAATTACATAAATCAAGGCAAGACCTTATGGGTTAGGAACAAGAAGGTCAAGAGGGTTGATATTTCCTTCATGTGATCCTATGGTTTACGTGATTGGAATTCCAATACTCAATCCATCCATCTAAAGAGGTCCAAGAGAAGACAAAATATACTAATTATGATCGTAGGCGCGGAACAAAACGACGTTATCCAAATCTCCCAGGGGGAGGCTTCATAACAATAATTAGGGCTCGACGCCCTTAAAAGAAAAACAACTATGGTTTCAGTTCTAACCAAGGAGTTTTACCACTACCTTCTTATAGGAATTTCTTAAACGTAGGACTAGTTAATAAAACAAATCCACTCTTCCAAAGCATACAAATGAGACACAAGAGGGGCCATTATTCTACCAACAAACCTTATTCCAATCGTAAACTTCTCTACAATATATAAGGGAAGACTAAACCCAAACGTCGTTAATAATTTTTATATAATTCAGACAATGTCAATAAACATTAAAATAAAATTTCATTTCCTTAACAAGGCCACAAAATGTGACCTTTTAGTAACCAAGTTTGAAGTATAAGGTATTCGAGTTCGAAAACAAAGGGATTCGATACGCAGAGGGTAAAACACCAACGATGCCCCAGACTCAAAAGACCTTACCACGAGTACAAGCACAAAACAAGAACCAACGCACATATCCATCAGGAAGGTTACGTAGTGCAGTCAGGCCTAGAAGTTCTATGAACTCCTTGCAAAAGGTATAGAAGATGGAAATTTTACCCGATCCATGTGGGCTTATCGAGGAAAAGTCTAGCAAATATCAAACAGATAAATATAAAAGCCACCTATGATAATATCACTAAAATCAGCTGTCATCTAATAGGAACGAGTTCGCGAGTCCAATACCATGGGTTCACCTACAACTTTTGTTTCAGTCCAGCTAGTAACATCTTGCTTGCGACCCTTAATAAAAATGGTAGAGATTTCATTCAATTAAACTTACAATGTTTCCCCTTGCTTTAATCAAACAAGAGTTTACATCAAGAAGTAGGTATAGTAATTCTCTCAACACGTAGAGGCCAAAATAGATGCCAGGTTATCCCTCCTCTAGACTAGGTACAACAGTCAACCATGTACAGTTCTAAAGCAAAACCCAAATGCCATTTACTAATCAAACAAAAAGTAAGGAATGCCCATAGGCTTAAACAAGTTTTAGAACACAATGTCACTATTAATGTACCTTTTAGCAAAACAGGAGGGCCCTAAACAGGAAATACGTATTTATTCAACCAAACAGAGATATGAAGGCTTAACCTTCCATTTAGTAACCTTCAATTATAACTACCATCACAGAATTATTTTAAAAGAGAGTCATATAAGCAAACAAAACTCAATAATATTTCCTTCCCTACGAACTAGATTACATCACTCCAAATTTGTAGAAACCCATTTAGACAAATATGAAATAGAGTAAGCTATAAGGGAGGAAAGGACATTCCAAGCAAAACCAACAAAATTGGATCGATATTTAAAGGAACAACCAACACAATCAGGCAGCGATATAAACAACCACGAAAACATTTGTCTAGGTGTTATTCAGTAGGAAAGAAAATTCATTTCAAGATACTGAAGGAAGGTAGAAAACTATTACAAGGAGTAGATTTAACATGCCTGATTAGAATTCTTCCAATCCAACAAGCACGTCGACCAGGGCTCGGGCAATAGCAACACAACCTGCGCAACTTCTCTTCCTCCGCCTGCTGAAGATCCATACCCTGTTAACGGCCATGCTTGGCATAGGAAAGGGGATGATGAAACATGCCTTCTTGGAATCCTCGGGAGCAACTCCGGGAAGATAGAAGCACTTTGTTCTCTTGTGTACATCAGTGTACTCATCTGTTTCGTCCACAATTTCTTCCTACAACAGCTCTTCAAGTGTGATAATACCTATGACCTCCCCTTCTTCAATGTCATCCAGCATCCTATTAACTCCATTTCTCAAGTCCTCACGCCCTAGCAAATTCTGTTGCTTGTCTAGTGAATTAAGCTTGGTAGGAAATTCTGCATTTCCAACTCGACCCTTCTCAAGGTCAACTGGCTCAGCCTGGTTCAGCAAAATAGAAGAATTGACATTTGAGTCTTCAATTTTTTTTTTTCTTCTTGATACTTTCCTGAGAATTTATATCCTCAACATCAAGTTGAGGCTTTGGTTTTCTAGCTTTGACAACTGTAGCCAATCCTTCACAACACCGGCAACATTCATTGTCAAAGCTGAAGTCTTTCCGATCAGGAGAAAAAACTGCAAGGTTAAGGGCAAAGGCACAGATAGAATTTGTGCCAAACACGAAGTAGTCCAAGTGGAATGTAGAGTTATCCTTGAGCAAAAGGGAATTCAACAAACAACCAGGGTACAGTCAAGAACACAAGACAATAGGGTGCAACATAGTACAATGAGGTGATGGGATTCAAGGTGATTCCCTTTGAAGTAAGCAGGATCTGGATCAAAACCAACCTTGTGGCCTCAAAAACCGACTGTACCCAACTGAAGCATCACACCCCATGTATTAAAATTGGCCTCTCCATATGCTGCAATGGCCACCCCAACTGAAATCCCAATCATGTTTGCCATAGTATTAGACTTAAAGTTCTCCTTTTTCAACCCAACTCCAAAGGAATACACAGCCACGGGCATGAGGGCTTTAAGCATTGGGATAAATGACATAGACAGATAAATGTAGGCAGAATTTGAGAACCAGAGGCTCATTGAATACAGGGCTCCAATGGGAACAATGGAGGAAAAATAGACCTCCTTAGTCATCCCAATTGGCTCCACAAGTTTCAAGACCCTGACCAACAGAACAGCCAGGGCAGAACAGAATGCCAAGTGGATCATAGTTAGAGTAATAGGAAAGGGCCAGTTGTACATCTTTTTATCCAAAATATACTTGTTGAACACAATCACAGTGAAGCTCAGGAAGATCCAGACGGCCACATAGGTGTAGCTCAGTAAAACCTTCTTCAGAACATTGTCACTGACAGACTCGCCCTTTACTGATCCCTTACCCATCCTCACAAAATGGGTATCCTACTTTCTGCCCTGCGCGAATTTGTGAAGGAAATCTGGTAGATCTGAAATCTCCAGTAAGAAAACTTACAGATTTGGTTAGCAAGAAATCCAAATAGTAGCAGATGAGTGAAGAAGCAAACGCATGCACAGGAGTTAACAAAAAACGATCTGAGCCTCCTGCGGCCTAAACAGGAGGCAGAATTGCGCCTCCAGATTTGATCGAGCTTCTTCCATGTTAGATTCACCACCTGGACAGAAGTGACTTCCAAAATGAAAAGGCAAGACAACTCAACTAAATCTTTACCTCGTTCTTCTACTACAGCTGCAAGATTTTGCAACAACTGATCACGACTGTGGTCGCGTGCAACTAGAACAGTAGGAAGATCGTTGCAGAAAACAGCCTGTACAACACGTTTTTTTTTGGAGAAAACACACCCAGAACACGTAGCAAATTCATCTGTTTCAGCATTTGATGGAGCGTAGCAAGCATCCGTGGTTTGGGGCAGAAACCACAGGCGGACCACGTGACAGAAAGGAGTCAACAGAAGATTTGCAAATAAAAAAAAAATTAATAATAGGAAGCTGCGCCCCACACTCCACCGACTCCCACTATCCCACGCCAACAAGAAACATATTCCACCTAACTGCCAGCTGACGAAGCAAAAAAAGAAATTTTTTTATTTTATCTTATTTTGGAGCCCCGCGCTGTGGGGACAGGCTGCCTGCCTGGAGTGAACAATGGATGGGCATTACACTTGAATTGAGAAAATGTTACATGCTTGACAAGGATGTGCTTAGTATAAGTCAGTACTGCGAGAAACAACATGGCCAAAAAATATGAATTATCAAACTATAACAATTAGACATTTATGTAGGAGATGTACAATCATTTATGGGGAATGAATTCATAATATATTTGTCCGTCAAGAATTCAAAGGATATGATTTATATCCTTGTGCACTAAATATTTAAAATTGTAGATATGCATCTAGATTATACACACAAGAATTAGACACTTATGTATCTAGACTAAGTAAATATATTGTATCTACCAAGAATCAATTTTAGAAGCTCAGTGGTTGCAACCTGCACCATTATCAACGTAGTAGACAATTCTCTGGACTGAAACACACAATTATTCTTGAAAACATAATTTCTGGAATGACAGAGAAGAGGCTGTAAGTGAAAATCTCAAGGACGATAAAGATAATATTGATTTGGAGGATTTGCTTCATTGCAGAGGACCTCCTCTTCGTGGTAAGTTTCTTCGGGTGAAATTAAAGAGATAAATTAATAGCAAGGTGTTGGATACTAGAGATTGCTACAACTCGACTGAAAAGAATGTAAATAATATGGGAAAAAGGATTTCAAAAGAGAAATCATTAATAATAGATGAATGGTGGCTTGAGAAATGAAGTAGATAATGGGAAGAATAAGGAATTTGTTGTTGCAAATGAGGGTAGCAAGAATAAGATCCGTAATGATACTTAGTGTTTTGATTTACAAACCAACTCTGGAAATGCCAATGAATGCAAATTAGGTGGAGATACAGACATAAAAAAAAGACCGATGAGGGTGTTTTTTAAAGTATCAATATGACCTCCCGTAGCAAGAAAAGGGTCAAGCATACTGATGCGAATTCCATTTCCTTGAATGAATGAGTGAAATTAAGTGATAAAAGACACTACTTTAAATTAAATTTTCAGAAAATGAAAAATTCTAGCTATACTAACCTCTACAATTTACAAGTAACCAACTAGACTAATAACTTAATAAGAAATTTCCAATCAAAATGATCAAGAGGGGATACATCCAACCTGCATCTAGTACTCAAAAGTGGATCATAATTAAATGAAATTAAATTCAAAATCCAATTAGCACTAAGTAAATCAGTTCAGCTTCTAGCAAAGTGATTATAACTCCCTCCTACTCCATGATGGCTCCTTCCTTTAGTCACGTCAAAGACATTCCTAAACTTCTATCATGAAAAACTGAATGTCAAAGAGCTAAAAAACATACAACGAATAAAATTGAAATTTAACATTGTCATTACTTCCTTAAAACTGTTTATCTACAAAATACATGACAAAGAACATAAATTAAGCACCAACAATAGACTCCAACTGCTAACAAACAAAGAATCAATAAAATTTAGAAATCTAATAACAAATCTCATTAGTCAAATAGGAATCATGCTGCAATAATATATTAGAAATCTACAAATCTGTAAATAGAATAAAACAACATTAGTATTAGTAATACCCTAAAATTCTTGAATCAAAATTGGCAAGTCCTCGTCAGTGCCATTATATTTGGCAAACTTTTCTTTGGTCCGTAATCTATGTACACAAGAAAAGTACATTGTCTAAGAAAAGAAATAGCATAAAAATATAAATTAAGCAATGAATCTTACACATAGGTTAATGAATAGTTCATTACTACAATTAACAAGACCATGATATGGAAAATCCTGCTGAGGTTTACCCTTTCAGTAATAGTAACAAATTCAGAGATTAATAATGGGGGAAAGAATCTGAAATACAACTTATTTTTTCAATTACATTGGACAATAATGTTATATTAGAGTTGTGTTACCCTGGTCATTGTGTAATATATTATACATTGCATAAGAACACATAATAACAAATTTATGTTTGGCTGTAAGGAAATTAGTGTATGGGTTGCATATAACAATAGTATAAACTGATTATAGATTTTAAAAAAAGACTTGTAAATGGAAAGTGCTAAAATCATTATTTGAAAGTTCTAGAAAGTATTGGTTTGTTATACAAGTTGATGTTGTAATCATAAAGGCACAATATGAATAAAAACATGATGGTGTTGAGTAATAGAGAAAAAAAAAAACATTGTTTTTTGTAGCGAAGTTGACTGAAGGAGAGAAACTTAAATGTATGAACTCGAAGGACGGATATATGTGGATCTGAAAAGAAGAAGAAAAGAGAATTGTTAAAAGAAAAGGATAATTTTATTTTTTGATTGCAGATAAAAATAATAAAGAGCAAGTATAGGAAAGAAAATCAAATGGCAATTTATACAAACTGTTGTTTGCTTATACATGTGGATGTTATAATCATAGAGGCATAATATAAACAAAAACATCAGATGGTAGAATAAAAGGGAAATATAAACAAGAGTTGTTCTTTATAGCGAAGTTGAGAAGGCCAAAAAACTAAAATGTATTAACATGAGGGAGGAAAATATATGAACCTATAACAATGAAGAAAATAGAATTGTTAAAAGAAGAGGAAATAGTTGAACATGGAAAATGTTAGGATGTTTTCAAAATAAAATTCAAAGAGAGATATATTTATTTTTTGTATGTTTTAGAAGGACAAGGTAACATTAACAGTATATGTGTATGAATTAGAGTGGGTTAATGGATGAAAGGTTGTTGTTAATTGTAGTAGTGAATGTTCCATTGATTTCGAACTAGCGGAGGAGAAAACCTTTAGAATAGATTTCCTATTGATGTTGGTCATATGTTATTGCACACAACTTGTGGAATACTTTTCTAAGAAGGGGTTGGTGTAGAGTGCAATTGATGGAGCCTTCTTTTTTTTGCACCAAACATTGTAACATGTGTTTATATTTGTAAGGTGTTTTTTATTGCATATTGTGCACAAAGAGGTGGTGTCTTCTTCTCCCAAGTTTGGTTGAGTTTTATGACCATATTTGACACATAATGCTTGAAAGGGAGAAAGGTAGATGTTTCTAGGTCTTAGGCCACTTGTTACCTATGCAAAAAAATAAAAGTGTGGTTATTATTATGAAATAATAACATAAATCATAAATGAATGTAAAAAAGAAACTAAAATGTGTGATACAAGAAATGAGAGAGCTTGAATAGAAATATTTTTTTTTGAATTTAGAAGAGATTGTAAATGTTGTCTTGTATAGGTATAATTGAGAGGATCAAAGAAGGAAGAAAGGCCTGCATGGAAATTACGTGATCCTTTTTTTCCTTGTCTGTAAAAGTTTTTAAATAGAAAAAGTAGTAGTGTTCCATTAGCAAGGCTCTCTTATATCATACAGTATAGAGGTAGTTAGGGACTTCCTAATTGAACCTAGAAAATGTAGTAGCACCTGTTAGTAATTGTGAGATGAAGTTAAGAAAAGAGAGGGAGAACATGAGGAAAATAACTTAAAACTAAAGAAAGTAAAATAATAATTTACATTGTTATGTCTTGTTCAGCGCCATCATCCTTTATATAAAATACATATTGGTCATGGGACTGATGAGTTACCATAATAATTGAAGCAAAGGAGCTAACTGAGTATGCAACAGGTGATTGCATAAGAGAATGTATTGTATTTGAAGGTGTTAACCTTCATTTTTCACAAACTGTTGGAATGGTTTCCATTTCTGTTTTACAGGTGACCACAATGTAGCAATCAACATCACCTCTTTCATATTGTGTTTTATCCTTTATTAAAAATTTGGTGATGTGTAAACCTGATCTGGGCATGACTTGTGGTGCAATGACATCATTAAGGTTGTTACTAATATTCATGGCGATTGTCATCTGTCCATTTTGGTCAACAAGGTCTGCATGCAAAATTTCAGTTTTTGGAGGAGAATTTTGTAATGACCCAACAACACACACACAAACAACACAGTGAAATACAGGATAACTTTTTTTTTTACTTGCTTTGACACAACACATGACGCAACATGTCATCACCAAGTATACAACTAACACTGAGAACAACTTGATACAAGGATGGCCATAAAGGCAGCACGGAAACATTCACACATATCAAGGACAATTTACTTTTCTTTTTGACAAGACAACATAGAAGTCCAATCATAGAACACACTTACAGTTAGGGCCAACCACAAAGAGTTATTCTTGAGGGTTATTTATTTTAATAAGATATCTTGCAATTCTTAGCTTACGTTTTCCAAGGAGGTTTAAGATATGATTCATATAATTTCTCTTACCAAGCTAAGTTTATTCTTTTGAAACTAAGTAAACATCTTCAAATCTACTCTATTATGACATTTATTTGCTTAATTCGTTTATCAAGAAAAGGGGGTAGCCAAATTCCACAAGGCCATCTGCTCGCCACTAACGCTACTAAGATTCGTTCTTGCCCACAAGACAACATGGTTTTAAGTTCAACACACTTAAGAGAAGAGATACAAGGTGCCTTGAAAAAGGGTTAGAGGGAGAAGGTCGAGATGAAACATTTTTAGGACCTCATTAGTTATTGCCAGTATTAAATTGAAGCTAGGGCTCTTAACCAGGTTTAACAACGACTTTACTTAGGCTTCGCTAAAAGTATTAACAAGGGGTAAAAATTTACTTTCCAAAAGGCGGTGAGAAAGATGGTGAGGTCTCCAATTTGTTTTCTCTGGCTTATTAAATCTTATTATCTTCAAATAATTAACAGCTCAGTTCACCTTAGGGTCATTTTACAAATTTTACCATAAAAGGAATAATGTTCACTAGAGGAGCTAGGTTATCGTGTTATAAAGTTTAATTGCAATGATAGTCTTGCCCTTGTTTACTTAGAGAATTTCTTGCTCTCAAGTTGGTGACCCCTACATTACTTTATTTGAATAGAACTTTTAATTTAACTTCCCGGAGTATTAAACAATCCCATGTTAGTTTACTTATGACACCTTATTACTAAGTCATGTCAAGGTTTAACTCAAAATTTACTCTCAAGGCGAGGTTGAAGCAACACTCATTTACATGAACGAAACAAGATTACATCAATTCTTAAATTACTGATACTCCAACAATGTCACTCAACAACAATAACCAAATTTTCTTATAATTTCAATGATGGTCAAACAATACAAGGTTTCCAAAGTTCAGATGACAAAGTCCACCAATATTTATACTAAGACATTAATCCTCTTTTAAAATTTCCACAGGACGTTTACAAAAGTTGAACAACATAAAAGGTTTCGAGCAAGGGATCTTCTCAGCTGAGGTTGATGACAAAGTTCTACAAATATATCCCTCATCTATACGCAAAATCCATTTGCAGTAATTTTCTACAAGAGTCAGTTCACGAGAACTGAGCAAGATAAGGCTACACAAAACCACCATAACTATTTATATCTAACAATATCATGAAAAGAAGCACCTTATTACAAGAATTCAGGTCAAACCTCTAAACACTATGAGCACATCAAGTTATAAAAAGTCTATAACATGTCGATCAAAGAAGGAGAAGACCTTGTACTTCAGTTAGGAGCAATTGCAACGAAAGTAACAATCATATGAGAATGGTCCTTGGCCCCATAAGGAGAAAACAAACAATCTAGCAAAGACAGAATCCCTATCAAGTAAGTGATTAAACAATAATTACAATATTGAGATTTGATACATATACCAGTCATCTAGAAATTTATCAAAGGTACCAAATGCATAGGCTAAAATAATATTTTTCCAAAAGAACAAGAGTTGATCAGCCCAAGAAGGGGGAAAACACGGGTTTCAGAAATTAACACAAAAGCCATGTGTAAATGAGTTTCAAACCGGAAATCAATTAGAGTATACACACAACATAAGTTTCAAAGCGAAGGCAAAGTATACTAGTTTTGACCATTAACTACAAGGAGATTTACCAATCATCCAGGAAGGGTCAAAGTCTTACAAGCTAGTAGCAAACACGCGAGAGAAGAAGGGGGTTCCGTCCAACAGAAGTATACAATAATGTCATCAACATATTTTTATAACACTAAAGGTTTGCAAACCTCCACTACAGTACTAATGTTTGGTTAATTTAAAATAAATTGCCCACATCCCAAAACAACCATATTTTATGGCACCCCTGGGTAACACAGTCAACTGTCGCACAAAGATACAAACATAACTTCAAAGTGACATTATCAAAACAAAACCTCCCGCTATGAATCCATAAGACTATCAAATGAAAGTTGAGTTTTTCCCGAAGGTTAATTACATTTAAGGAAATTTTCCATCACAAACTATTACGGTAATTACGTGCATAAAAACCGACCCATATTAATTACTAGCGTTAACATTATAAGGGAGCAATTAATGCAAGTTAGGAAAAATAGAAGAGTGCCATCAGCAATGATTCTGAGAGGGGATTAGACCAACTATTCTAGTGTCAACGAGGTACAGGATTCGCACAAAGAAACCTCCAGCTTAGTTGATCTGAAAAGCTAGTTATGGTTCAAGTTGATAGGGGTGGTCAAGGCACTTCCTGAGGATGGCCTTAAAAGCCTAGAAACAAGATGAAAGATAGTATAAGAGTCTAAACACGTGAGACAGCAAAACACATTGCACGCGAACCCTTTTATTCTACTAGTTTTAATACCACAACTCTAAGCTGGCTAGCCCACGCATTGCTCACACAATCCTACAACCTTTCTTTCTCGATGCCAAAAGGTTATCAAGGGACTTGTGAAGGAGCTAAAAAAAAATGTCAAGGACAACTTGGGTGCTAGGAAGGGGGTTTCATAGTTATTGTAAACTTACTTCCATGATATCGAAAATACTAGTTAATCAACATAACAACTTGCAACTCAATCACAAAGAAGAATTAATACAGAAACAAACAGACGAAGGTCCATCATTCGAGTAAGAGAAACATAGCATTCAAAGGAGAGGGAACATGCATCCTTTCGACCCACATACTGCCAACGATAAAAGCTAAAACAAGACGACACAAGCAGGAAGGGAAATCTCCCATCATGACATCCAACTGACAAATCAATGCAAGGAAAAGTGGTTCGATTTCACAATATTTTTAAATAAAATAACAGTAGAAAAGTGTAGAAATATCTTGCCTGTTTCTCCAGCTTCAACAGGTCGTATAGACTACGCACGGGTCAGCATAAGAACTGTAGGTACTGGAATCCGGGTGCACCAGTTCTAAGCGGCCCACATTCACGATCCGTGAGACCATGCAATTGAAGAGGATTTTTGTCAAACAGTTCACGAGCATTGTTGTATTCGAAGTGTCTCCATGCACTTGTGCTCAACTATTGATTTGCTTGAGCTTCTACTTCTTGTGGGATTCGACAACCAACACACATACCCTATACATGCTACCACAAACACAAGTGATCTACACAAGGCTAAAGGAGACGGATTTACCCAATTTATTCATATTTGTTTCAACTTCCTATGCCTCCTCCACAAATCCATTCCAAAACATATCCTGTAATCCTTGCTGTCCTTTGGCCATATTTCACTCAGGCATTTTGTCAAGAAGTTTGGGTGTCTTATGCTTGCTTCCACTTTGCATATGTATCTACCAACGCACCGGAAAACAAAGCATTTGAAACGGCCTTGACCCTTCTCCATTTATTTATTTATTTATTTTTTTCAAGTTCCCAAGGTGTCTCAAATTCACCTTCCATTTTCCCAGTTGGAGTTCCTAGAGGACAAGCTGATGAATACTCAAAACTAGTCCCGGAAAGTACAACTGGCCGCTCTCTAATGACCCCAATGCCCCAGATATGTTCAGTTTTTTTTTCCAGTTGCATCTGTAATAGCCCAATGCCTACGAAGTAGCTAGACTGGTCAGTCAGACATATTGTTGATTCTTATACGGTATGCAAAGAAATATTGTCCTTTCGACGGATGGCTCCGTCCTCTTACATAGATGCTCCTAACTTGAACTCTAATTCCAAATGTAGTGGTATCACTGAAGAACTTAAGAAGTGCATCAGGAGCAATAAGCTCAAGTTCATTTCTGTATTTTGTAGCATCTTCAAACCTCTCCTTAGAAATAGTTTTTTTTTTCAACAAACTCTGTAAGAGGAGTGTTGGTTCCTCATCTTCCAACAGCTTTAGAGCATCTCGTAAACGGGAAGCTTCTTTGTAATCCTCGTTGGGTACAGCCACAACCATCTGCTTCTTGAGCAAAAAATGCATCTGAGACCTCAAAAAGAAGCTCAACCACGCTCGGGCTTGGGCTTGGGCCTGTGCTTCCTCTTCCCTTGCTCCGCGCTTGAGTTTTTTTTTACATGCCTGCCAAGGCCATTTCCACCTGAAAAGGCATGTAATAAGCGAGCATTTGACAACGCAGGGTAAACATTCTTTGCTGAGATTGACATCTTCGAAGGCTTAGTAGAGCGGAAGATGAGCAATAAATGAGAAAATGGCACTAAGGGGAGCCTTTGCAGGAAACGTGCTGAGAGAGCCAAAGTGTGACCGAAGTCACCGGAATCGAACACAAGAAGGAGGCAGACACTCATCTACGACAGAGTGGAAGAAATGAACAGCAAGGAAATTTGGTGCTTCGTGAATATTCTGATAAAAAAAATAGATCCACCTGTAAGGGATACTCTTCTATGAGTTACAACGTAAAACAAGAAGAAAACAATAGAGAATCTCTGTAATAAATTTCATCGGGTCTCCTGGTAACACTCTCACTGTCACTTAATCGATTTTGATGAAAATATCTTGAAGGAGAATCCCGAATTTGAGGAAGCAGTCGAACTGAATAGATAACAACATAGTGGACAACCTGCTCGTTGGAAGCACTCAAAACGGCTTCTGCTACAGCTGTAAGATTTTACAATAACTGATCTCCACTGTGGTCACGTGCAACCAGAACATCAGAATCAACACCAACGGTTTCTTGGGCTCGCCCTGTAGCAGATATTGCACCCAGCTCTCTTTGGGCCACGGATTTTCTGAGATAAGTTTACCTCCGACCCTGTAGCTGCTGCATACAGCTAAATCTTCCTCACGGAACTTTCCTAGGAGGATTTCAGTTCAACGCCCCTCGAATACTGCCTGCACAACACGATTTTGAGGATCCAAACCCTCTCACACAACACCAGGGTGACAGACCTTCATTTCACCATTAATGCATCCACTGTTCAGAACACACCAAGGAGGAGAAGGTCAAAATGAGGTGACAGGGAAGAGAAAAAAAAACGTCCAAGAAGGAAACGCGCCCACCACCCACCTGCATGCATTGAAGGAGAATCAAAAAAATAGATTATGGCAAAGAAAACGGGTCTCCATCCATTCCTCACGCGAGGACAAATAGGAAAATGCGGCAGCCAGTACAGGTAGTCAAGGTGGCAGGTAGAACAACAAAACTCCAATGTCCAGTGAGGCATTACAAATTTGTTTTGACATGTGTTGTTCCATAGACAACAAGGACATATACTTTGAATACATTTGTTATTTTCTGCAAACAAAGGTCAAGTTTGTGCAAGAAACAACCTAATCAAATTTTTTTGCTGAAAGTTAAAAAAATGTAACAAAGTTAATATTTGAATCAAGCATTATAACTTCATGAAATGTAAAAAGTTAATTTTTTTTATCAAAGTAGTAATAAGATAATGTTTAAAATGTTGAACCAATGTTGTGTCGTTCTTTTGATTAGATTTGTTATTTTTATATTTTGGCAATATGTCATGACATTGTTCAAGTTCTGTGATTTGAGTTAGCTTTATGTTTTTACTCTTCACATGTTCCATATTGAACCAAAGTTGGAAATGTGCAAAAAATAAAATTAGTAAGAATGTAATAGGGAACAAAGTAGAAAGGTTCTAGTTAAGTAAAATTTATTTGAGTACAGGAGTAAAAAGGAAATAAATCATGTTACCTATGGACACTTTGTTTATTGTTTACGAGGAGAAGAATTTTTTTTCAAAAGGTAGTAACCTACATAATGTAAAATGAATAATAATGTAAGTAGGGAAATAAATAGAAATGTTTTATTTGAGTAGAGGGAAAAATTGATAACAAACAATCTTACAAGTGAATGTTTTATTTTTCTTTTTTTATGAGAAGGAAAATGGCAGGATGATCACTCCAATACACATGTCTTTCAAACAATTGACAAAGATAGTGTACAAAATTTGACCAAACATGATCAATGTTGTTGTGTACAAACACACTTGGTTGTGAAATGCAGAAGTGGAAGTTCTTTTGTGGCATGTATGAAGTTACAAGTTTGGATTTTTTTGTGAATGTGTGCATATCGGTATTCAAATATCCAAACAAGTAGGAAGGCATATCAAGGGAAATATTTGGTAAAATGTATTCCAAAACAATTTGGATATTTTCAAAGGTTGTTGATGAAGATGCATAAACATTGATGACGATTAAAAGTTGTCCATGTACAATAACATTGGAAAAAATCACTTTGACATTTTTATCATGGAAAGAAAGTTTTTGGAGAAACGGTATATTCAACTTGGCACATTGTTGGAACATAATGATTAAAGTGGTCCGGCGAACCTTAATGTATATGGGTCTATCAGTAATATATAGGTTAATATTTAATAATATGAAATATTTATATTCCTATTATTAAGATGTTTAACTAGGTAACATTAGGTAAATATCTTAATATCATGAAATGATATATTTTTAATATAAAATATAAAACTTAGGTGGATGTACTCAAACGGCTTCGCTCTACAGCTGAAGATTTACAATAACTGATCTCCACTGTGGTCACGTGCAAACCAGAACATCAGAATCACACCAACGGTTCTTGGGCTCCGCCCTTTTGTAGTATAGCAGAAGATGTCGCACCCAGCTCTCTTAGGCCCACGGAGATTATTTTCCTGAGATAAGTTTACCTATGACCCTGTAGATACGGCATACAGCTAATATCCCTTACCCCCTCAGGGAACTTTCCTAGGCGGATTTCAGTTCAACGCCACTAGAATGCTGAAACAACACTGATTTGAGGATCCAAACCCTCTCACACAACACCAAGGGTGACAGACCTTCATTTCACCATTAATGCATCCACTGTCTCAGAAACACGCCAAGGAGGAGAAGGTTCAAAATGATGGTGACAGGGAAGAGAAAAAAAAACGTCCAAGAAGGAAACGCGCCCACCACCCACCTGCATGCATTGAAGGAGAATCAAAAAAATAGATTATGGCAAAGAAAACGGGTCTCCATCCATTCCTCACGCAAGGACAGACAGGAAAATGTGGCATCCAGTACAGGTAGTCAAGGTGGTAGGTAGAACAACAAAACTCAAATGTCCAGCGAGGCATTACAAATTTGTTTTGACATGTGTTGTTCCATAGACAACAAGGACATATACTTTGAATACATTTGTTATTTTCTGCAAACAAAGGTCAAGTTTGTGCAAGAAACAACCTAATCAAATTTTTTTGCTGAAAGTTAAAAAAAATGTAACAAAGTTAATATTTGAATCAAGCATTATAACTTCATGAAATGTAAAAAAGTTAAAAAATTGTATCAAAGTAGTAATAAGATAATGTTTAAAATGTTGAAACCAATGTTGTGTCGTTCTTTTGATTAGAATTGTTATTTTTATATTTTGGCAATATGTCATGACATTGTTCAAGTTCTGTGATTTTGAGTTAGCTTTATTTTTTTACTCTTCACATGTTCCATATTGAACCAAAGTTGGAAATGTGCAAAAAAATAAAATTAGTAAGAATGTAATAGGGAACAAAGTAGAAAGGTTCTAGTTAAGTAAAATTTATTTGAGTACAGGAGTAAAAAGGAAATAAATCATGTTACCTATGGACACTTTGTTTATTGTTTACGAGGAGAAGAATTTTTTTTCAAAAGGTAGTAACCTACATAATGTAAAATGAATAATAATGTAAGTAGGGAAATAAATAGAAATGTTTTATTTGAGTAGAGGGAAAAATTGATAACAAACAATCTTACAAGTGAATGTTTTATTTTTCTTTTTTTATGAGAAGGAAAATGGCAGGAATGATCACTCCAATACACATGTCTTTCAAACAATTGACAAAGATAGTGTACAAAATTTGACCAAACATGATCAATGTTGTTGTGTACAAACACACTTGGTTGTGAAATGCAGAAGTGGAAGTTCTTTTGTAGGCATGTATGAAGTTAAAAGTTTGGATTTTTTATGTGAATGTGTGCATATCGGTATTCAAATATCCAAACAAGTAGGAAGGCATATCAAGGGAAATATTTGGTAAAATGTATTCCAAAACAATTTGGATATTTTCAAAGGTTGTTGATGAAGATGCATAAACATTGATGACGATTAAAAGTTGTCCATGTACAATAACATTGGAAAAAAATCACTTTGACATTTTTATCATGGAAAGAAAGTTTTTGGAGAGAAAGGGTATATTCAACTTGGCACATTGTTGGAACATAATGATTAAAGTGGTCCGGCGAACCTTAATGTATATGGGTCTATCAGTAATATATAGGTTAATATTTAATAATATGAAATATTTATATTCCTATTATTAAATATGTTAACCTAGGTATACACTTTAGGTTAAATATTTAATATCATGAAATGATTATATTTTTAATATTAAATATTATAAACTTAGGTGTATGTATCAACCATTTTAGGTTAAAAAGGTGGGTCGGGAGACATACTCAATCACCTTATATAAAAAGGACTTTAAGTCTTCATTTGATATATTTAGAAAATATATCAAAGGTGTGCAAATCAAGTGATTTGGTTTTACCCTTGGTAAATAGGGTTTTAAAGGAGAAAGTGGTCTTACTGAATGTAAAATAAGTTCTCTGAAGTAAAAGGTTATTTTCAAAGTACTTTTTACCCTATTGGGGTTTATCACTATAAATATTGGGTCACATGTGCTATTTATTTTCTGTAAGTATTTCTTTATTTACTTATGTTATCATGTAATGTTTATTTAAATATTGATTGTAACATTATATAATATGTAAGTTGATTAAATCCGTATTTATTAGAATCCTCAAATTCTAACATGGTATCAGAGCGAGGTAAATTAAATAAATTAAGATCAAATGTTTTGTATTTTATTTATTTAATTTGTACGAGTTTTTTTAACCAACTCAAAAGAGTATTTAAAAATATTCAGTCCCCTTCATTTATCCCCATTTATTTTGGCACTACATTTGTGCTTGCAAGGGGAGATGTTATATAATATGATTTTTACTTTCATTTGTACTTTGTAAACTATATGGAATTAATGTTTGTTTGGAGATTGATATGTGCATAGGTCAAAGGGGATTCAAATATTTACCTACGTCAAAGTCACATAAGGGAAAGGAAATGATTTATCACTATATGAAATAATTTTCATGTTTTCTATAATTTCAACTATTTGTAAGTTAAATATTTCGGAAGGTAAATTTGATTAGAAAAACTATAGTTTCTAGTTGGCCTGAGTTGGCCTAATGGTGAAGAACATGTGCTCTTGAAATAGAGGTCAAAAGTTCAAATCCTACAGGGGGTAGGGTAAGTACGCCTCATTTGTAGCAAAGTTAGTTGCCTCCCGCATGTGAGTACGAGGTAGTCTCATATGTTATAAGTTGTTTGTAGACCCAAAAATAGGCCGCCCCACAACATCGTGGACTGTAAAAACCTATTATTATTATTATTATTTAATTAATCTATAATTATATTCTATATAATTTAAAAACTATATATATATATATATATATATATATATATATATATATATATAATATATTATATATAATAAAGTTTATATAATAATTTATATAAACATCATATTAAATTTGATATAGTTTTGAAAAAAACTATATATTAAAAACATTAAACCATATTAAAATTATATGGGATTGGGGGAAGAGTCAACATACCATATTCTAAGCCTAAGTTTAAATCAAATTTAAACTTAACTTATAAATCTAGACATATATAGTTTGAAAAAAGAAAAAAGAAATCTAGGTTTGAATCATATTTAATATATGGTTACTTTAAACCGCTTAAAATATAAATTTTATTAGATTTGGTCTATATATGTTATAAAAAAACTTAAGTGCTTATTTTTTTTAGTAAGGGGGCCAGTGTTTATTGTTTGGCCACTAAGGGATTTTTTTAAAATCTTAATACTTATTAAATAAAATCTAACATGTGTCCCTGACCATTTATATTATCCATGTAAGGGGGTGACCCCATGAGATAATATCTCAGGTATAAATGTGAAGTTCTCGGATATAAATGGTGAATTAAAAAAGGGATAGTTTATTGGTGACCCATGTGAAGTGTGGTAAATATTTATTAAAATATTGGTAGTTATAGTCATATAAAAGTTTTAAAGTTTTTAGCTTGCAGGAATTATATTAAATATTTTGCAATATTTTCATAGTTTTAAATGTGTGTAGGGGTAAAATTAAGAGTAAATGAAGGAGACAAGGTTCATGAAAATAGGGATTTCAATTTATTTCATTGGTCAGATGAAATTACTTTTCCTATCTGTAAAATATGAAAGTTAATCTATACTCTCATAAATCTACTTGCACCTGGTAAAATTCTTTTAAGTGTATGTCCTTTAAACCCCTTTAATAAGGGTTGTGTTTTTTTATATAAAACAATATACTATAGTTCATAATTTTTACAAACTATATGTTATATTTTATTTACATTCTATAAACTATATACCTCTTCTTTTTTTACAAAAAAATGTATATATTTTTACATTATAAATTATAATAGCTTATTATAATGTATTAAAATATAACCTCCCTAATATTATACAGAAGAAGAAATTATAGACTTTCACATTATAGAAATACACAACAAGTTTTAGGGTGATTAAATTTGATGGTCAAATGACCGTCATGGTAGTCCAAACATAAAACAATATGACAGTCATTTAGATGTCAAATTTAAGCTTGATGGTTCTAAGAAACTTTTACTGTGTTAAAATTGACGGTCAAATGACCATCACGATAGACCAAAAAATAAGTCACTATGGCGATCATTTAGATGTCAACTTTAAGATGGCTACATCTTTGTCTATATTTATTTTTTTCATAAATTTGATGTTGTTATGCATTCTTAGAGGTCTCTTCTTCACTTTTATATGATCAGAAATTTTTTTAATATAAATCTGGGGTATAATGCAAAGCCCTTTATATTGCGGGTTATTGTTTTGATCATGGGAGGTTAATTAGTATGCATTGTAATGACATAATTAGTTATGATCAAATAGTTTTTTTAGATGTATAAAATTTAGATCTGATTTTTCTTTTGAAGTTACTTCAGTAAATGCTTCTAAATGATGGTTTTGATTCTGATTTAGTAAATGGTCATGATGATGTTTTGATGTTATAGATGTTTCTGAAACTCTTATCTTCCTAGATAAGATATTAAATTGGGCTCAATCTATGTTAGAAATTTCAAATCTTATTAACCTTAGGAAAATGACCAAAAGCCATCATATGTACTATGCATTAATTACGTTGTATGAACCTGAGCTGCAAAGTATTATATGGTCTAGGTGGACATACAGAGTAAAATATAATGATGATGGTAGTATTAACAAAATTCTAGACTTATTGTTAGAAGTTTCACTTAGAAACCTGTTATTGATTATCTTGAGACATTTTCCCATGTAGCTAAAATGAGTACTGATAGGGCCTTATTTGTAATTACCGCTCAATTTGGGTGGGAAATTCACTAAATAGATAAGAAAAATATTTTTTTGGTATGTGAAAATTATTTTTTTATAAACTGTTAGGTTTTTTAATTGTTCTTTTAATAATGATATATTTATTAAATAATAAGACTTGCATATTATCATTATATGTATATATGTTGATGATTTGCTTATGTCTGGTCACAATTTTGATTTAATTCATAGGATTAAAGAGAAATTGAAGCAGTAGTTTGAAATGAATGAGTTAGGTCTCTCACACCATGTTCTTTGTATAAATGCATTTTATTCTATTGTTATTTTTCAAAACATAATATGCAACCATTATATTGATAAAATTTAGTATGATTGATCGTAAACCATTTTCTACTTCAATGGAAGTTAGAATAAATATTGATTCTTAATCTGTATATAAAAAACGTGGATCTTATTTTACATACATTGTTAGTTGATAGTTTGATTTATCTATCTATAACTAGATCAAATATTTTTTATACATTAGGAATTACTTAAAAGTTTATGCAAGAACCCTTTTTTAGAGATCACGAGAATCTTACAAAAAAAAATTTAGACATATTAAAGGAACAATCAATTATGGGTTGCATTACACTAAGAATGAAAATGCTATTTTATATGGATTTGATTCTAACCATACTGATGTTGTGTTATAAAATATATTGGATACATGTTCAAGTTTTTTGGTGTAGGAACCATTATTTGGAACAAAAAATGTAATCAATAGTATTCATTTCTTCTAATGAGGTAGAGAAGTAAAATGGAAGAAGTAATGAAGTCGTGTGGTTGTAACGGCTATTGGTAGAGATACACATGGAAGATAAAGGAAGTATTTATCGTATATGTTGTGGTTAGAGTTGTATTAATCTTGATTAAAAATCTAGTTCAACATTAGATGACAAAGCACATTAAGATACATATATGCTTCACCCGTGAGAAGGTGCTAAGTGATGAGATAAATCTCAATTTCGTGTTGATTGAAGAGTAGGTTTCTGACATCTTCACAAAGTCCCTAAGTGCTGCAAAGTTTTGTCACTTTTGTGAAAATTCTTAGATTTTTAGAGTTGCCAATAAGGGGGAGTGTGCATGACAATGTCACCTCCTAATGGAACTTGGTTTTTGTAAAAGATTTTTGGGCATTTGTAAAATACCTTCAGGAAAGTGTAAAGAGACCTTCGGGCATGTATACCTCCTTGACTTATTTTTGAGAAAGAAGTGTAGAAAGATATTAAGGCAGTCTTTAGTAAACTCTTTAGTTATATTGAGTTTACTGGTAAACATCCAGTACAAGCATATTGTGAAGGAGGTCCTTAGTTGTAAAATACTCATATATGCTTGGGTTCAATAACCTTTTATGAGAACCTGTGAGAACATATAAAACTCACAAATCATACTTAGCCACTGATCATGGGATGATCTTTGGGATTCTAAATCCTTTTGTACCAAGAATTAAATTGAGTATAATGAAGGTGTTATAATTCTTTCAAACCGATGTGTTACCCTAAAACCTTTATGGTTCAAGGATTGTAAATCTTGTAGTGTACCATGGGCAGGTAATCTATTGGCATATGTTATTTTATCCCACTTAACATTAAAGGGGAGTGTTGGAAAGTAATGATGAAGTGGTCTTGCCAACCCTTAATGTATATGGGTCCATCACTAATATATAGTTTAATATTTAATAATATGAAATATTTATATTTCTATTATTAATATGCTAACTTATGTATACACTTTAGGTTAAACATTTAATATCATGAAATGATTATATTTCTAATATTAAATATTACAAATCTAGGTGTATGTGTCAACCATTTTAGGTTGAAAAGGTGGGTCGAGAAACATTCCCGATCACCTTATATAAAAGGGACTTTAGGTCCTCATTTGATATAGTCAGAAAATATATCAAAGGTGTGCAAATCAAGTGATTTGGTTTTACTCTTGATAAATAGGGTTTTAAAGGAGGAGGTGATCTTACTGGATGAAAAATAAGTTCTCTGAAGTAAAATGTTATTTTCAAAGTGGTTTTCAGCCTATTGGGGTTTTTCACTAATACTATGTCACATGTGTTATTTATTTCTTGTAAGTATTTCTTTATTTACTTATGTTATCATGTAATGTTTATTTAAATATTTAAGTAACATTATATAATATGTAAGTTGATTAAATTTGTATTTATTATAATCCTCAAATTCTAACACACATATCATAATTATTATGGAGAAATCACAGCAACAGTGATTTCTCGCAAGTGAATGGTTGAGGCAGTCAGTGTGATTAGTCAAACATGGTGTTATCCCAAAGTGTAGGACTTTGCAATTGGGATAACTCTCCAGATGAAGGATGGTTCATATTTCTCTATTTTGATACACACATCCAAATTGTATAGGATCTACTCTAAAATATACTCTAACTTTGCAAGCAGACAAGGTTAAGAAGATTACAAGAAATTAAACCTAAACTAACAAAGGTGATGCACCAAAGGAATGTTGAATAACTGGTCTTGCATGGAAATAAGAATGAAACAAGATTGAAAATGATTAGCATCAACACAAATCAGTTTATTATCAAAAATTCATTTACCATTAAACACAAACTTTCAAAACATGTAACATAACCTAACATGCACAATTAACCAAAATTGTAATGAGAGATCAGAAATGAGGAAATGAACACAAGAGAGGTGTGAAACTCATCCACAGACTTAAATTATTGCTCCAAAGATTTGATATAGTACATGTTACAATATCCAAGAGGAAAAAATTGCATTACAGTTTAAATAAGAGGTTTGAACTCCACAAATTCACTTAAAGACAAGAGAAGAACAGAGGGTGCAATGAAAAATTATCCAACATCATAAAAATGACCCTCCCTAAAATATATAGGAACAATAAAAGAAATGGAGAGAGAAGAATTTGAAATATCACTTCAACCACCCTAAAATGCATTGAAATATCATGCAACAATGATGGGTGCCACTGCAAAACCCATGCCTCCGTGTATTTTTCCTTGTTGGGAAAGAAAGGAAACCCATAACTTCATCATTTGGGTAAGTGAGAAATCTAGAAACACCCTATATAATGAAAGATTATATTTCTTGTGAAAATTCAAGCTCCCAGTCAAAATTTATGGCCATTTGAATATTGGGGTGCCATACTATATTAATGGCGAGTGGTTGGCTCTATTTATTTAGACTCTGAAATGCCTTGCAACCTCTGAAATCCAAAATTTAGAAATTTAAAATTTAGAACTTCAGACCTTTCCATTTCAGAGATCGTGTTATTGTTCATCCACAAATTGGCATCAACCCTTTGAAACTCTGAAACCCCAAAGTCCTAAATTAAAACTTTAGGTTTAAGACCTTAAGTTGTGATTTGTGTGTTTTGGGGCTCTAAAGTTTTGAAACTCCCAAACCCTGAAGTCTAAAATTCGGGCTTTGGGTTTAGGACCTTGTGCCTTTCAGACTTCTTCCTACTTCAACCCTGGAATGAACCTCCGAAACTGGGACCTCCTAAAGTCTAAAATTGAGACATCTAAAATTCCAAAAACTTCTACTGCGTTGACCCCGAATTCAAGTTTGACCTCAAAACCTGAACCCTTTTGAACTTTGGCATTTTGGGATTTCGGGCTTTTGCTCACGTTTTTCTATTTTGTTTGGCGAAGACCCCAAACCTTCAAATCCCCGAACCTCTGAAGTCCAAAATTTAGACTTCAGAGTTCAGACTCTGAAATCCCAATCCATGGCGTCGTTAACCTCAAAAGGGGAGTTAACCCTAAAAATGCCAAACCTTTCAGAATTTGGTGTTTCAGGCTTTCGGGTCTCCTCGTTTTTTACCTTCTTCTCCACTGGAACTCCAAACTATAAAACCTCTAAAGTCTGAAAACTTCAAACTTCGGAGCCCCCCTCCCCCACTTTTGCTTAGCTCGACCCTAAGATTCCTTCAATTTCTTTCCTCTGACATCATTCCCATTTCCGAGCCCACCTGCAACCTGTTTGGCCAATTTTGAAATGCAAGCTCCCATGAATCAATCAATCCCTCCATTTTCTTAGTGAGTTCATGTTTGTTCAATTTTTCCTGGGGGGCAAAATTGGATAACGATAACACCATGGAAATGGTGAGAAAATAGATAATGGTATCTTGGGATAAAGTCATTTTTGCTAAGATAATGAAGTTGAGTTTCTTGTAAACAAATTATTTGAGATAACAGTGAGTCATGGTCATGAATAATGTCATCTTTATGAGCATGAATACTGTGTGTGTTTAAGGAAGAGAAAAATATTGAGGAAGAAAAATCAATACTAGAGAACTCATGTTGTAGTTTCTATTTTGAATCGACATTCATTCGCACAATTTCTACAATGATTTTTTTTAATGGTAAAGTTTTTTTGTGTAGGAGGATATAATAAATACATATTGGCCACATTTTTGACACAAGAGAGAGTTGTATATATTAGACCATGTCCTGTAACTCCATGAGGGATAAATGAAAGATTATTCAATGTTATGCCTTGTGCTCTATAAATTGTATAAGAATAACATAGTTGAACAGGAAATTGCTTAAAAATTGTAACTGGAGTTTTGTATGTATTTTTACGAAGGGGTTTGCATATTCGAGCAATTGGAACCCATGTAGGTGCAATTTTATTTGTATACATATGTGCATATTTTGACATTTTTCTATGGCCAACATTTGTAGAATTGAATTAAATCCATACCAAGTCAAGTTTAGGTGTTTTTGTGTAGGCTCTAAAGATGCCATCAGATCTATTGACTAGGCCATATTGAATGTCATAATTTCTAGCAAATAACTCAACAAGCATACCTTGCTTGAGTTCAATATTTTTGGGTAGTTCCATTGTTTTTTAGTAGGTATGAGTTTCATTGAAAGATGTTTCTTCTTCTTCAAGTGAGTTGAGGATAATTTTATCGCTAGACACAAACAACAACATTTTTTTGTGGTTTTTGACATCATATTTCTCATAGAAAAGATATGGAAATGCAGGGTTATTTGGTGTAGGATGATAACATGTTAAGTTTAAATAAGTTATATCCAAGATAGTGTGTGAACCAATATGGATTCTATTTAGCAAAGACACAAAGTGCTCATGTTTTTGTCGTATAGACTTAGTTAGCTCAAAAAGTTTCACTTTTTGTTTCCAAAAATCATAGGGCAATATTTATGTGGCTATTTTCGGGGCATCAAATACTAGAGAATCATTAACAGGTTGTGCTTGGTAGAAATCACCACAAAATATCATGTCAATGTTTCCAAATAATGTAGTTGGCATGTGTTTTATTTCTCTTAGATTTATGTCAATAAAGTATTGTAGTTTTTCTCCAACTAAGGAAACCTCATCAATTAGGGAAAGTTGTAACTATTCATAGTGTTTTTTCAATGCATCTAAGTGTTCTCCATTTAGGGCAAGGAACTCAGATCGATTGAAAGGTAGTAAGAAAGAAAAATTAAGTGTGATGCCACTAGCATTATAAGAATTATTACCTTTGAATGACAATATTAAACCTTTGGTTTTTAAGGGATGGCTATTAGCCTATTGATTTAGCTATTTTAAATGGGTAGCAATGTTTGAAATATCATTTTAGTTGTGAAGATATTTCTTGTACTAGCTCTTCCTGTAAGGAAAAGGTACAAAGGATTTTTAGGATATTTATGTTTTCTATATGCAAGGTCATGTACAATATATTTTTGTTTTTCATTTAATAATCGCATACTTTAGTAAAAGGTGGCATTGTCTTCAATAGAAGGATTTCTGCCAATTTGAAAACATTGCCAACTTGAATGTGTGGTCATTTTTGGTTTTTTCGGGGGAATCTCGCCTTGTATATCATATTTTTCATGTGTTTCTCTTTATTTGTCATGATGGGAAGAGTGTAAAGTGACAACTCTTATATCAACTTATAAGTCATGGACTTTTGTTTGCATATCACCTCATTTTTTATTAATGGAATAGAAAAAGTTGGATTCATTTTTATATACAGTATCTTGATGGAAGGTATATGCATTTTTCCATGTAGAGAAACCAATTTTAATAGACTCTTAATTGTCTCTATAAGGAACTTAAAGCATTAGTTTTTCATAGTAATTGTTTTCACTGCCAAAATGTTTGTTATAATTAACATATCAAATGACATGAGGCTTGTTATGTGGGTGCATATGTTTTCCATATTTGTTGAAGGAAGAGAAAAAATTAGCAAGGTAAATCATTTCTATGGATTGTGGTCACGTAATGTAATGATCTAGAATAGATTGGAAAATAATGTTTATTGTACCACCCACAAATTACACACACACATACAATACTAAAATACCGTAATAAATTTTTTTCACTTAGATTGAAGGTTACATGACACTGCAGAAGATTACTTAGGACTACACACAACACATGATATGTTTTCTCATACATTAACCCATATAGATAACTTGAAAACATGTGATGCATAGCAAGGCCACTTTTGTTCTCATACAACAAGGCACAACATAATGATTCAACTACAACATAACTTATGGTTAAGGTATTCCCACGGAATATTATTTTTAGGTTTACAAATTTATTACAATCATGTTTCATTCATTAAATTAAGTTCTGGAAGACTCATAGTATGTGAATCATGCATTCCTTTTTTTCCTTTTTCTATATTTCCTCTATATTGTTTAACATTTAACTTTCAGAGTATCTCATTGAACAAGGATCATCTACATCATTGCAATTACTTGTTTAATTCACTAATTTGTTATTACAATATTTATTTACACATGGCTATTTACATACACACAATGATACTAGGTATTATCCCTAGGATTCAATCCTAAGGGTATGCATATTGATATTGTATGATACCTCAGTTACAAAATGAAACAAGTGTGAGCCCAAAGGAAGGAAGGTTCACATTGTTTTCTCAAGGATTTAGGGTCAATTTTATTTCATTCATTTATAAATTTGTAATTGATATAATACACAATAAGTATTATATACATGGTAGGTTCTTTATTCATAGCAAGAGCATTTAATCACATTCCAAGGAAAATCATGTTTTACTTCACCTATGGAATAACATTTCATGATTACCCTTCCTAAGGCCAAGCGTCAATTATAATTTTTACTATAGTTATGCTCCAAAAATTAGTTAAGGATTTGATGACCCTTAACATGGTAACATACTTCCTTATTTTTTCTTTCTAGATTAGGTTTCTTGAGTATCATTTTACATCTAACTTAAGAGGTTTAATTTCTCCCTTACTAGGTTCATATACCTTTTGTAATGAACTGCATATCCTATTTGTTAATAGGTTATTTGTACCCTTATAAGACTACTAGTCCCTACCTTAGGAGATTTATCTCTAAGCACATGATCACATGTAGTTTCACATCATACATCTATTACTTAATAGGACTAGTGGGGAAGCAATATGGAGTAGTTCATCATTTTAAGGGGCTTAAGGTTCACATTAGATCTTACACGACGTGGATCCTTTTTCTCACTAAAAGATAGTTTAAACATGTTATAAGAACGATCCACAAATAACCTTTCTTCAAGCAAGTCATCTTATATTTATGTTTTCCCACAATAATCATACACTACAAGTTGTTAAGTTTCACAATTAACTCTTAGTATTTCACCATAAAACCCAAACGACAATTGATATTAGGTATCGGGTTCATTTATGATCCCAAATCCTAAAGGTGACTTCAAAGGTTTGTTGGAAATCTTCACCACTCAATAGGTGTGTCTTTCTAAGAGGGTTTTACATTATGTCAGAGTTTGGTTACCCATAGAGTACTACCTTAAAGAAATTGCATTCTCCTTACTACACACATGATTACCAAACCTATAAGGGGACCACATACTCAAGATAAATTTGGACCAATTTGTTCCTAATTGTTGGCTCCATAACGACATCACTAAGAATACATATTATGACAATAAACTCAAACTTGGGCTCTTATCTACTTAACTAGAAGGTATCACAAAGTGTAAAGATTTTAAATTCATTCTAAGGTTTTAGCTTTCTATGTTATAAGAGTCAAATAGGAAGGGTAGCTATACAAAAAATTTATACTAGGGTGGACTATTTCATTTAGATATCTTTGTCACATTTTAAATTAAGAAACAAAACACACCAATTATTTAATCATCAGTTGCACACTGGAATTGCACTATAAACTATTAAATTTAATTTCATTTAACATATATGTCCAACTTTTACAATACAAAACTTGGGATCAAAATAACACCCATGTTTAGATAAACATTCACCCTGAACGCTAGCATCTCAAAACTGTTACAAAACCTCACTAATAAACCTTTAAATACTTCGCAAAATGTTGAACTATCCTCTACAATTTCACTTAACATATATATTCAACCCCCCCCTTATTTTTACCATAAGTAAATCTAAATAAAACGAATTCCTATAGTTAAATGCACATTTCCTAGGAACCCCTAATTCTGGCATCTCATTTATATTATCAAATTTCAATAATAATCCTTTACTGTAACATAGCTAATGTAGCCAAATTCTAAACAAACTTGATATATTGCAAATAATATGAACTCCAAAATAAAATATATCTCCTTAATTTTTGAATAATGAATTACAATGTTTCCTAAATAGGAAAATAACCCCCAACTCAAGTTGCCAAGCAAACTCTAACTAACTTTGACTAAAGCTACTCTAGGTGGCAGAAATTACTATTTTTAGCAGTTTACTAGAACATGTTATTCTTAGTAAGTTGTCATGCTTATTCTTACGGGAAAATAAATTGCCACTCATTTTTTACATTCCTAAATTATAGGAATTTCCAACTTTCTAACTCATAATGCAACTAATAGACCAAAATTAACTAATGCCCAAAAATAGGAAAAGACCGAACTATAACTTAAATCCTAATTTTCAGCCTCAAGATGGTGGATTTAGGGCCCAAAAATGTGTCTAAACTTGCTCCAATTTTTAACACAAGTTGACTATAGTGTTCGTCTCATTGAAACTTGTCGTTTAAAAAAAAAACAAAATCAAATGGACACCCGAAGCTCAAGTTATGACCTTTTCAAGTTCCTACTAATTTTGGCGCATCATTCTCCCCTTCTTGAAAAAAATGCAACTCCTGCAAGTTGTCTTCTTCAAAATCCTTTCATTTCTCTGCATCCAAATTCTTAATCTCCCACTCTGTAACCTAAGTATTGTCCTCTTGTTCCAGTCCTTTCCAATGAACCAAATATTTGTTTTATTTTCCATGTCCTGTGTCCATTTTTTTGTTATCTAGAATCTAATCCACTTCTTCTATCTTCTTCACCGGAACCTGTTATCTCCAATATACTACTTCATCAATAACTTCCCCCTTTGCACCATCCACATGAAAAGAATACAAATCTAAAACATTAAAAACTTGAGAAATATCAAAATTCCCTGGCAATTCTACCTCATACGAATTATCATCATTTTTTTTCACAATTTTGCAAGGACCAATCTTCTTGTACTTCATTTTGTTATAGGTTCCTTTTGGAAACCTTTCCTTCCATAGATATACCATAACCAACTCACCAACTATAAATACCTTTCTCCTTCTGTGCACATTTTTTATTTTCTTATACTTATCATTAATATTCTAGAACTTCTTCCACACTTCTTCCTGTAATTGTTGTATATGTTCAAAAAATGCTTCTGCATCATCACTGAATCTTCCATCAAATTGTAGTTGTACCAAACCTAACACCCCATTTGGATTACTCCCATACATAATTGAAAATGGATACTTTCCTTTGGATATATTTATGGAAATTTTATATGCAAACTCATCTTGTGGTAATGCTAAGTCCCATGGTTTCGATTTTTCTCCAACGATACACCTTAACAAGTTTCCAAAACTCTGATTTACCACCTCTGTTTGCCCATCAATTTGAGGATGATAGGCACTACTGAACTGTAGCTGAGTTCCCAATTTCTTTCATAAAGTCCACCAAAAGTGACTGTTATTGCAAAATCACATTACCCCCAAATGAGTTTTATAGATCTATTTTTCTGAGGAAGAGTCATTTGGTTTGATCCGTGTAACATTGAACTTTTCTCAAGGTGTGGGACCTTGCAAATGGAAAATCTCTCCAGATTAAAGGTTGGTTCCTTATTCCTCTGTCTGGGTGCATACTTGATAACTTGGAGAGGATCTATCTTTATGTTTAATCTAAAATTTGCTAAGGAAACAGGGATGAAAGGGATATAAGAAATAAGAAATGACTAAACTACAAGGCGATGCACCAAAGGAATGATGAACATTTATTTTTGTTGATAGACACAAACCAAATGAAATGCATACAATAATCAAACATAGATAACCAGACTCATAATGAAAGACTAGATGAGAGAAAAGAATACAAGAGAGGATCTAGGATTAATCCTAAAACATGTTTTATTACTCTGCAAACTGATACAATACATTAAAAAGAAAACAACCAAGAGGAGAGAAATGTATTACAATTTCAATGGAAGGTTTGAACTCCACGAGTTCCTTTCCAAAAGGGAAGGGGATCCTGTAAAAGACAAAATAATGTTCAACCCTTTACAATCAGTCCTGACCCGGTATATGCAGACTCGATTAGAGAGAGAAGAAAGAGAGAGAAGTGGGAAAAAAAGGTTGAAGCTCAACCACTGCTATTGAATGCCCCTAACAAAATCTGCCCCCTAATCCTTCTTAACTATATCAATCTTTGGTTCGGCGCCTTGAAGGAAGAAGAAGCAATGGAGAAGATCGAAATTGATCTAGTTGTTGGGGAAGATGGATCACGCATTAATTGCCCTGAAGACATTCTCTCCATTTACCTCTACCTAACCTCCTCAAACTTAAAGATTTAGATCTCCATGGCGTGGGAGAGGATGAGATCTTTCTAATGGTGTCAAATTTGCAATAGTTCGGGCCTTGAGTTGAAAGATAAACCTCTTTGAAGTTTGTATTGGGTTTGTACAAATGAGTGGGAAAACAGTTTGAAAAACAGGCCTCCTTTTGACCTCTGGGATAGGTGGAGGGCCGGCACTAGTTTGAGGGTGGCCCCTATATTTTGCTTTTGGAATGGCATTGGGAAAACATGTGGTTTTATCCACTGCCTCACTCAATTTCTTCATTTTTTGGCTAAGTTCTTCACTTGGCGAGGTCATATTCCTTGACCAAGGACACGCTGCAATATGGCACTTGTCTAAAAACCTTCTCTCAATTAAATCCTTGAATAAGCACCATTTAGACACTTAGCAGCCTCCACTGACATACCCCATGCATTGACTATTCGACCAAATCTGCCCCTTTTCTTTACAATTTGGACATGTGGAGGCACCACGCTCGCATGAAAGTCTAATTCAAAATTTTACCTTTGAAGGAGCGTCAAGCTGACACTTGGCAGCCTCCACAGGTGTGTGGGATCTTCAACGGTCCCTCTTTATTTTTTGGACTTTGGGCCACATAGAGAGCTCGTGCTCATTTGGGTCCCCGCCTTTGGACTAACTCTTAAAGGTGTGCCACACTGACACTTGGCATTCTCTGCTTTTAATTTTATAGTTAGCCAATTTTGAGGCCTGTCTTATCCACCTTTTGACTCTTTTTGACCATTTGCTATGTGGAGAGTTGGCATAAGTTTTGAGTCTCCACCCTAGGCTCCCATTTTATATTTGTGCTGAGCCAACCCCTAGCTCCTTCCTTATTAATTGAAGAATTTTCAACAACCCTGTAACTTTTGTGGCTCTGGACGCATGCAAGCCTGGCACTCATTTGGGCTTCCCTTTCTAGATTCAACTTTGGAGAAGTGCAGCGTAGACACGTGGTTCTTTCCACTGCCTCCTCCATATTTAGTCGATTTTAGACTCCTTTCTGAACTTTTTTGAGCCAAAAACTTTGAATATTCACCTTTCTTTCCCCCTCTTGCTCCTATCTTCTCTGTGGCACTGCCCCTTCTTTTCTAACCCTGCTATTCCATTGTTGATTCTACCTGTAACTTAAAAAATGGATTTAAGACATGGGAACAGCCCGACAGAGTCGTTTCTTCTTACATAGGGTCATTTAGTCCTTCTCATCCCTTTCCACTCCATTGTTGAGTCCTTCTGCGACCTGTTTACAAGATCCATACAAGATTTCTCGGGTTCCTTCTATGCGGGGTCATGGCTGATCCAATATTTTTCTCGGGGGGGTGAAATATGGATAACAATTTGGTAACTCACAGAGGTATCTGTCTTCTAGATAAAAGGACCAATTACCTCATCATATTCGTTGGAAATGGAGTCAAGAATGATGGTCTACTACCAGTTCTACCTTTGATTCATGAGCTTGGCTATTTTCATTCTCAATTTTCATAAGAAATCTTGAAAAGAAGGTTTCTGAGAGTAGGAAATTGTTTTGACCTGGGGCTTCATTTGTCTCTCTAAATGGACTGCATAAAAGCAAAAAAACATCACCACAACAATATACAAAATTAAAACTATACATGCTCCAAATAGAACATGCAGAGTGTGCAAAGCACTTAGGAGAAAAGTAACCTAAAATACAGTAAGAAAATGTGCATAAGCACTTAGAGGAAAGAGAAATTAATCTAATATGTACAACATGAGACTTTCCTTTTAGTAGCAGTGCTTAAGAAAGATCCCATTCATTGGAATCTGCGACTCTTCACCCTTTAATGTAGACAATTGGAAAGGATTACTACTCTTACAATTTATGACCATGTAAGGGCCACTCCAAATGGCATCAAACTTGGAATTCCTTCCTGGTTTTGTCTGATCTGCATCCCATTTCAAAACCAAGTCTCCTTCCTGGAAGGTCCTTGTTTTTTCCTTCTTGTTAAAGCATCTCTTTATTGAGGCCTAATTCTTCTCTATTGCTTGGATTGCACGCCCTTTGGTTTCTTCCAATTTTATCATCTTTGCATACTTGGCCTCCATCGGTTCAAATTCAAACATCTCTAGCTGCTTCACGATCTCTAATGCTGGCAACTCAAGTGTTATAGGAAACACTACCTCTTTCCCATAGACAAGTTTGAATGGAGAGCTGCCTGTAGATCTCTTAGGTGTTATCCTATCAGCCCATAAGGCTGATTTGAGCTTTCTGTGCCAGGTTATTTGATTTTCATCAAGAGATCTTGTGATGATCTTTAGTAGGTTCTTGTTTGTGGACTCAACTTGGCCATTACCCTGAGGGTAATAGTTTGATAAAGTGCTCAAGTAAGTCCCATTCTTAACAACCCATCCTATGATCTTTGAACCTATGAATTCCAATGCATTGTATGATATAATGGTGTCTGGCACTCCAAATCTAGTTACTAACCCTTCATAGAAATCTAGTATACTAGATTCATTAGCTTCTTTGAGTGACATTGCCTCGTTCCACTTGGTGAAATAGTCTGTTGCTGTCAGAATCCATTTGTGTCCTTGTCTTGAATTTGGATTGATGACTCCAATGAAGTCCAATCCCCATTACATAAAGGGTTGGTCAACTGAGATTGGGTGTAATGGAAGTGCTACTAGCTTTTCTTTGCCCTTGAAGAATGCACAATTCTTACACCTTTTGCTCCATGCATAACAGTCACTAAACACTCTGGGCCAATAATAGCTTTCCTTCATGATTTGAGTGTTGTTACCCTTGGAGTAAAATGACCTCCAGCTGCTCCAACATGGAGTTTTTGTAGCATTCTCTCAACTTGATCTGTTCCAATGCATCTTAGCAGAATTCCATTTATGTCCCTTTTGAACAAGACACCATTAATAAGAACATATAGGATGGCCTACAGTCTGAAATGTCTCCTTTCTGCTTTACCCATCAAATGAGGACACATGCATGTTTAAAGAAAGTGCACCATGTCTTGATTCCAGTAAGGAGTAGGTACATTAGCATTTTCTTCCTCTTGATTATTCTATAGAACAAAAATAGCCTCATTTTCATTGTTTGCTTCATTGTGTTGACTTGAGGCTAGTTGTTCACATAACCCCTTCCCACAGACCAACTTAGTGACCTTGATCTCAATGTCATACTCCATGACATGGGTGATCCATCCTGCATGTTTTTCATTTAGATCCTTGCTGAGAAGGAAGTCTGTAACTCTTGCATGGGAGACTAACAATTGGATTTTATTGTTTGAAACTATATGTTTAAACTTCTTTAACCCTCTGGTTATTATAAGGACTTGCTTTTCAATGAATGAGTATTTCACTTCATAGTCTCCCAAACCTTGGCTGAAGAAATCAATTGGTTATTCTGCTGAACTAAGATTGTAGAAATTGTGTCACTGCCACCAAAGGCATATAGTATGAAGTCTTTAGAGAAATATGGATTCAAAAGAGTTGGGGCTTGTGATATAGCTTCTTTGATGGATTCAAATCTTGTTCTCCCCTTAGCTATCTACCTGAATGTTAATATCTTCTTCAACATCAACGTTATTAGCTTAACAAGGGCTGCAAAGTTTGGTACAAACATTCGAACAAAATTGATATTTCCTAAGAAGATTTGAAGATATTTTTTGTGGCTTGGTAATGGTAATGTTGTTATTGCTTCAACTCTCTCTGGGTCAATCGTTAGTCCTTCCTTAAACACAATGTGGCCTAAATTCCTGCCCTCATGGGCTAGGAATATGCATTTTTTAGGGTTCAATGATACCCCAAATCTCTTGCATCTTTAAAACACTTGCCTCAGGTGAAAAATGTGGTCTACTGCATTTTTGGAGAACATAGTGATGTCATCCAGATAGATCAGCACTATTTTATTGATCAGCCCTTTGGAAAGTGGCTCCAGAATTAGACAATCCAAATGGCATTTTCCTATAGGCATAGGTGCCCCATTTGGTGGTGAAATTTGTTTTGAATTGATCATCTTCTTTCACCATGATCTAATTGTACCCTAAGTAGCCATCTAAGAGAGAGAATATCTCTGATCCAGACACCATTTGCAAGATCTACTCCATTGAAGGGAGTGAGTATTGATCTTTGAGGGAAGCTTTGTTTAAGTCACGAAAATCTACACACAACCTAATATCTTCGTTCTTCTTCCTGACTGGGACTAGGTTTGCAACCCAGCTTGAGTGTTTGATTGGAAATATGATACTTGCCTCTATCAGCTTGTTTAGCTCTTTCTTCATCAGAGGATTGATGTGAGGATTGACTGGTCTCTGCTTTTTCCTAATGGGCTTAGTAGTTGGGTCTAGTTCAATTGTGTGTTGTGCTAGATTTGGATTTAATCCTCTTAGGTCTTCATATTCCCAATCAAATACATCTGGAAACTCTTGAAAATATTGTATGAATTCATACTTTTCTTGCTCGGTGGCCACTTTGCCAATTTGAAGTGTTTTTCCTTCTCCAACTGGGATTGACTCTGAATCTTCTACTTTGATCTGTATATTAGCCTTCTCTTTTCTAAACTGATCATTAGGATTGAATATAGAATCCAATGTCACTAAGCCTTTGGGAATCTTTTTTTAATGCAATTGTACTATTTGACTCCCATATTGCTTCTCTAATCTACTTTGATTTCTAGCTGAGAATTCAGCTTCTTCTTGCAAAAAATTAATGATCTGCTGATCAATCTCAAATACCTACTAGCATGAGTGGTTATTTGGCACTGCTGGCCTCACAACTATATGGATATGTGGTTGTTCCTTGTCTCTTTTGATGCTTTCAACCACATCAAATGTTGCTCTAACTACTGTAATCATATCAACAACTTCATCCTCCTTCTTGGGTATGGACATAATGTTGAAGGCCTCGAAATCCTCCATAAGATTCCATACCCAACTCTTGTATTTCTTGAGCAGGTTATTCTTGATAGCATTAAGTCCTCTAACTTGATTAGCAACCAGTTCACTGTCACCAAACACTTGCAAGTTATTGATTCCTAACTTCCTTTCCCAATGAAGATCATGAACTAAAGCCTCATATTCAACAATGTTATTTGAGCAGAAAAACTGGAATCTGAAGGCTAAATAATATTTCATACCCTTGGGGGACATAATCATAGCTCCTCCTCTGGATCCTTGTCTACTCCATGAGCCATCAAAGAACAATTGCCATACCTCATTGTCATCTTTATATTCTAGCTTACTTAGGTCAAGACGAGGATGATTCTCTTCATGTAGACAATAAACACCTAGCTCAGATTCTTCCATCTCCTTGTAGGAGTAAAAAGCATGTATTTTATTAGCCCACTCATCATGAGTTAACTCTGGGATACATCCCACCTTGGTATCTGCTTCACCAATGCTTAGGAGGTATTCTTAATCAAAAGCTAAGCAATTGGCATTGATTGGGTTAGGCACATAAGATTCAATATGATAACTAGCAATGGGATTAGATCTGATTGTGACCTTTGCCCCATACCTTGTTCTGAAGAGCATATGTGACCAATCGGAAGACAGATAGCCTTCAATTTTGGCAGTGAAGTCCGTGGACAAGCACAAAGAAAAACATGGTGTCAAATCTATGACTGACACATTCTGCAAAACAGTCACATTGGGGCAAGCATGCAGAGTGAGGCTCAGATCCTTGATGATTCCAACATTTTTCACTATTGTCCCATCTAATTACACCACACCTCTAGAGATGACTTCATATTGGAGACCCAGTTGATCAACTATTTACTTGGGCAGTACAGAACTAGTTGCCCCATAATCAATCATACAATTTTGCACCAACTTGTCTCCCATAATCAATTAAAAATAGAATGGAGGTCTCATGTTATTACCTTGTTGTTCTTGATGGTTTTCCCTATGATGAGCTATATTGGTAAGAACCTTCTCTTACTGGTTAGGGGTGTGATTTGAGCTTGACCAATTATGTATAGAAATCTGCAATAGATCCCTCTACCCTAGAATGGCTAGTGACTCCCATAGTGAAATGTTCACACTTGTCCTCTTCATTTTCTCAATGATATTGAATGAGATATCCTTTTGTTGCCCCTTCCCAGGAACATTTTTTTCTTGCACATGGGTTGTTACAACCGGTGCCTGGGTGGATTTGGAAGGTGGCTTGGATTGGTTCTGCATGTTAGGAGTTATATTTGGAGTGCCAACACCTCATGGAGTGATGGAAGGCTGAGGGTCACTTGAGTTTAGTGGTTTTCCTTCTCCAATATTTCTCTTTTTGGACCGTGTATTAATAGTTACACTTTGAGAAGGGAACCGATTCATTCCATAGAAGTCCTCATCTTGCCAATTGACAAGCATAGTCTCACTTGGAGGTACCTCATGTTGAACTCCTTGCGGTTGATCTCCTTCTTGGCTAGGTTCTTGTGACAACATATTGGTTTGTACGATCAAGGCCTGATTGAGTGCACCATTAAAGCACATTGATTAGTTATGTGGCTGATTGCATGGGAAAAACCAATCATATTCTTGTGCCATATTGTTCTGTGTTGGAACCAATTCCCTTGATGTTGAAGCTTTGTTTGGATCATATGACCTGAAAGGTCTGATAGCTTGAGGTTTTCCTTGATTCTAGATTTGATTTATAGTCTGAGATGGTGGTCTATTTTGTTGGTACTGTGGTCTAGCCTGATATTGAGCCTGAGGTTGGTATAACCTAGAGCTATGAGTTTGCTACCTTTTGATGGTTACTAGCTCATTCCCCAGGTTATAAAGTTGTTTCATGACTTCCTGGAGTTATTTTGAAGTGTTAGATGATGAGGTGGAAGCTTCAACTGAGATTTTACTCTTGGGGGTGGGTATAAGAGATAATGTAGGCATTTGGCTAGCATCTGAGCTTCCTAACTCAGGGTACAGAGGCATGGATGGCCTAGGAGTAATTTTTCCAGCCTAAATCAAATGGTTCTCAGCCCCTATGGAAGGGCTATAGGCTACAGGTAAGGTTGTTCCCCCCATTGATTAAATCATCAAAGAAATATAAGAATTTAAAGCCCTAAGAAAGTATAAGAAGGCACCTTCATTAGTGGGCTTTACTACTGTTAGAATCTTGTCCCAGGTCTACTAAAATTTGAGGTTGAAATCCATCATCTACTTGTTTGGGACTTTTTTTATTGTTGTTAGTTGCTCCAACAAAGATAAGTTATCACCCTTTTCTCCAAACTAGTTGTGAAGAGTTGTGCAGAGCTGAATCCAATTTTGGATAGAGCCTACCTCAAGGCTCCTAAACCATTGTGAAGCCTTCCCTTTGAGTGAAGAGGTGAGAAACTTAACTATAATGTCTATCTCATGGATTTTGTGGATTGTACATACATTTGCAATATCTTGGACATGATCACCAGGAGAAGTTTGGTTTTCCCCAATGAAATATGGGATGCTTTTTAATGTTGCTATTGGCACCAGATTTTATGCATTCAAAGTGAGTGGGCTTCTGCCAGTGAAATTGACATAAGGATTTAGCTGAGCCATCTTGATTGGCTTGAGCACCCCTCTTGATTGAGAGAACGACCTGCTAGGAGGAGGTGTTGATAAGGCTCTGTTTGGTGGGAATAGATACCTTTGGGCTCTTCTTCCTCCCCTCCCTCTATCTAGGGATAATTCTAGATAGAAAAATAATCCCTCCTCTCTGGTTCTTGATCGTGTTTGTATTCTTCTCATGAACTTTCTTGGACTACTAAAATTAGTGGATTTGTTTCTTTTGGAATCGCCAGATGTACAATTTTAAAAAAACACTTCTTAAGAGTTAGAATCACAGCAAGTGCACATCAATCTTACTATAATAAGATGGAGACTTCTCTGTCCCATTAGGCATGCCAAAAATGTTAGTGCAAAATCACAGCACCCCCAAATGAGTTTCACAGATCTACTTTTCTAAGGCATAGTCATTTGGTGTGATCCACGTAACATTGAAATTTTCTCAAGGTGTGGGACCTTACAACTGGAAAATCTCTCTAGATTAAAGGTTGGTTCCTTATTCCTCTTTCTGGGTGCATACGTGAGAACTTGCAGAGGATCTATCTCTATATTTAATCTAAAATTTTCCAAGGAAACATGGATGAAAGGGATATAAGAAATAATAAATGACTAAACTACAAGGTGATGCACCAAAGGAATGATGAAAAACTATTTTTGTTGATAGACACAAACCAAATGAAATGCATACAATAATCAAACACAGATAACCAGACTCGTAATGAAAGACAAAATGAGAGCAAAGAAGACAAGAGAGGATCTAGGATCGATCATAAAATGTGTTTTATTACTTTGTAGATGGATACAATACATTAAAAATAAAACGGCCAAGAGGCGAGAAATGTATTACAGTTTTAATGGAAGGTCTGAACTCCATGAGTTCCTTGTCAGAAGGGAAGGGGAACCTGCAAAAGATGAAAGAATGTCCAACCCTTTACAATGAGTCCTGGCCCGGTATATGTAGACTTGATTAGAGAGAGAAGAAAGAGAGAGAAGAAGGGAAAATGTAGGTTAAATCTCAACCACTGCTATTAAATGCCCCTAACAAAATCTTCCCCAAAATCCTTCTTGACTATATCAATCTTTGGTTCAGCACCTTGAAGGAAGAAGAAATGGCGGAGCAGATTGAAACTGATCTAGTTGTTAGGGAAACTGGATCCCGCATTAATGGGCCCAAATACTTTCTCTCCATTTCCCTCTATGTAACTCCTCAAACTTAAAGTTTTGGATATCCATGGTGCGGGAAAGGTCGAGATATTTCCAATGGTGTCATATTTGCAATATTTTGAGCCCTGAGTCAAAATATATGCCTCTTTGAAGTTTGTATCGAGTCCATACAAATGGGTAGGAAAATTTTTTGAAAAATGGGCCTCCTTTTGACCTCTGAGACACGTGGAGGGTTGGTGCTAGTTTGAGGGAGGACCCTATATTTTTCTCTTGGAATGGCGTTGGGCTGACATGTGGGTTTCTCTATTGGCTCACTCAATTTCTTCATTTTTTAGCTAAGTTCTTCGCTTGGTGGGTTCATATTCCTCGACCAAGGACACACATTGATTTGGTGCTTGTCTGAAAACCTTCTCTCGATTCAATCCTTGAATCAGCGCCATTTAGACACTTAGCAGCCTCCGCTGGCCTGCCCCATGCATTGACCATTCGAATGACTCTGCCCCTTTTCTTTAGAATTTGGACACGTGGAGGCACTGCACTTGCATATAAGTCTGATTCAAAATTTGACCTTTAAAGGAGCGTCGAGCTAACATTTGGCTACCTTCGCAGGTCTGTGGGCTTTTTAATGGTCCCTCTTGCTTTTTTAGACTTTGGGCCACATGGAGAGCTCGAGCTCATTTGGGTCCCCACCTTTGGACTAACTCTCGGAGGTGCACCACACCAACAATTGGCATTCTCTACTTTCACTTTTATACTTAGCTAATTTTGAGGCCCACCCTATCCGCCTTTTGACTCTGTTTGACCATTTGCTATGTGGAGAGTTGGCATAAGTTTTGAGTCTCCACCCTGGGCTCCCATTTTAGATTTGTGTCGAGCCGACACCTGGTGCCTTCGCTCTTAATTGAAGAATTTTCAATGGCCCCACAAATTTTTTGGCTCTGGACGCGTGAAAACCAGATGCTTGTTTGGGTTTCCCTTTCTAGATTCAACTTTGGAGAAGCGCCACATAGACATGTGGTTCTTTCCACTGCCTCCTCCATACTTAGTTGATTTTGGACTCCTTTCTGAACTGTTTCGAGCCTAAAAACTTTGAATCTTCACCTTTCTTTCCCCCTCCTACTCCTGGCTTGTTTGTGGCACTATCCCTTCTTTTTTGACCCTGTTATTCCATTGTTGAGTCTACCTGTAACTTAAAAAGTGGATTTAGGACATGGGAATGGCTCGATAGAGTCATTTCTTCTTGCATAGGGTCATTTAGTCTTTCTCAGCCCCCGCCACTCCATGATTGAGTCCTTCTGTGACTTGTTTAGAAGATCTGAATGATATTTCTCGGGTTCCTTCTATGTAGGGTGGTGGCTAATCCAATATTTTTCCTGAGGGTGAAATATGGATAACAGTGACTTAAGAACCTTGTGTCCCTATCTAAAGTAATGATTTTTGGAACACCATGTAAATGAACAACTTTTCTAAAAAACAAATCTGCTACGCCTATCACATCACTTGTTTTCTTGTAGGCGATAAAATGAACCATCTTAAAAAACCTATCAACAACCACAAAAATTGAGTCATTACCTTGTTGTGTTTTATGTAATCCCAAAACAAAATCCGTACTCATATTTTTCCATGACCCTTTAGGAACAAGTAACGACATATACAACCCTATATTCTGTGCATGGCCTTTTAAGAATTGAAAAATTTGAAACCTCTCCACATATCTTTTCAGCTTTGGCCAATAGTATTTCTCTACTACCAAGGCTATCATCTTATCTTTACCAAAATGCCCATCCAATCCTTCACTATGAAACTCTTTCACTATATTCTCTCTCATAGACCCAACTGGAATGCATAGTTGGTGTCCCTTGAATAGGTAACCATCCTATAAAATGAACTCATCTAGGACATCTCTTGTATTGTCTGATAATGGGAAAATTAACCTTTCAACAATATCCTTGAAATCAGAATCAGAAGAATACAAATACGTTTATTGATTCAAAACCCACCACCTCATTTTCCATAGTGGTAAACAAAGTCACACGCCTACTTAACGCATTTGGAACTTGATTTTGTTTTCTTGATTTATGTTTTAGAGAAAAAGCATAACCCTGCAAAAATGATACCCACTTTGCATGCCTACCATTCAACTTCTTTTGTGAATTCACATACTTCAGGGATATGTGTTCTGTATATAACACAAAATCCTTAGGCACTAAGTAATTCCTCCCATTCCTTAATGCTTTTACAATTGCATAAAATTCCACATTATAAGTAGAGTAGTTATTTCTTACCTCATTTAGTTTCTCACTAAAGAAAGCTACTGGATTTCCACCTTGACTTAGAACAACACCAATACCCACATTTGAGGCATCATAATCAACCTCAAACACTTTATCAAAATCTAGTAGTGCCAAAATGGGTGCCTCTGTCACCTTCTTCTTCAAGAAATGAAAACTATCTTCAATTGGCTTTGTCCATAAAAAATCCCTTCCTTTTGTGTAATCTATTATAGGTGCTACAATACTGCTGAAATTTTTAATAAACTTACTGTAAAATATTGTTAGACGATGAAAGCATCTTAACTCTGTTATGCTCTGTGGATTAGGCCATTCAATAATTGCCTTTATCTTTTCTAATTCCATTTGTACCCCATCTTCTGAAATAATAAATCCCAAGAATACCAAAATCTCTTACATAAATGTGCACTTCTTCATATTTACATAGAATTTATCTTTCCTTAACACTTAAAATATCACCCTTAGATGCCTCAAATTTTCTTCCTTAGTTTTACTAAAGATCAAGATATCATAAAAATAAACCACAAAAACTTACCATTACACTCCCGCAGGACGGTGTTCATCAGTCTCATAAAATTACTAGGTGCATTGGATAATCCAAATGGCATCACCAACCACTCATATAATCCATTTCTTGTCTTGAATGATGTTTTACACTCATCTTCTTCTCTGATCTGAATTTGATGGTAACCACTTCAAATATCAATCTTGGTGAAATACCTAGATCTAGTAAGCACATCCATCATATCATCAAGGTAAGCTATTGGGAACCTATACTTGATGGTAATTTTATTGATTGCTCTACTATCTGTGCACATTATACATGTTCCATCCTTCTTTGGTGTTAATAAAGTCGGGGTTGCACATGGACTCATGCTTTCCCTTACAACCCCCTTTCTAATGATCTCCACCACTTACCTATTCAAATTTGCATGCATTATCGGGATCATCCTATAAGCCTCTTGATTTGGGAGTGAAGACCCTGGAATCAAATCAATATGGTATTGAATATCTATTTTGGGTAATAATCCATTTGGTAGCTCATCAGGAATAACATCAGAAAATTCTTCTATTAATTTTGGTATTTCTACTGGTATTTTTGCACTTGCAGGTTCATTCTTATTTGTGACTAGTGCATAACAAATACCGGTTTCCTTTACCTCCTTCAAAAATTCCTTTACAGAAAGAATATTTTTAGCCTTCCCCTCTTCCTTAAGAGGTAGAAAAACTATTTTTCTACCATCCTTATAGAAATTATAATTATTCATTCCCCACTCATGAATAACTTTTATATCAAACTTCCATGGTCTTCCTAGTAGCATATGACATGCATCCATAGGAATAACATCACGCCAAATCTCATCCTTGTAACTATTCACAATAGAAAAACTTATTAAACATCTCTTATCAACAGTAACTGCATTACCCTTCTTAAACCATACAATATGGTAAGGGTTAGGATTCTTCTCGCAATGCAGACCCAATTTCTCAACCATCTCATTTGAAACTATGTTCTCACAACTACCACCATCAATAATAACATTACATACCTTTCCTCCTGAAGTGCATCTTGTTCTGAAAATATTTGTACGCAACCATGCATCCCCCTTGATAGCCTTTCTTGGAGAAATCATCATCCTCTTGATCATCATATTTTCTCCAACATATGGTGGAATTTCTAGGTCCTGTTCATCTTCTACTTGTTCATCTTTAACAAGATTTACTCTTCCAGCATCTCCTTGCCTCTTGTCATGTGTATAAGAATGCAAGCATTCAAAATCCCGATGCCCCTCTTCACCACATCTGTAACAAACAAATGGTCTTCATGGAGCCTTCCATCCTCTATCGCTATCATATCCTCTGCCCCTATAAAATCCTCTACCTCTTTGTTGATTCTAGAAATATTGTCTTGTATCTTCTTTCTTTTCCAATCCACAAGATGATTCTCCCCTACCTTGTATGAAACCAGCTCATCCCCAAAAGGAAGATGAGGCCCCCTATTCATTCTAGGTAATCTCCTAAAACTTTGACGGTTTTGTTTTTCCTCAGCCTTTAAGGCTAATTGATAGGCATCCTCCATGCTCTTAATCTTATGCATACTTATCTCATCTTGAATAGAAAATTTTAATCCATTTACATACCTTGCAGCCATTTTTCCTTAGTTTCTTCATTCTCTAAATGAATGCACAACTTGTAGAACTCATCTATGTATTCTTGCACTATTTGTAAGTTCTATTTACGATTTTGAAACCTCCTGTAAAGGGTTTGTGCATAATCCACAGGGAGAAATTTATCTTTCATCTTCTTCTCCATCTTACTCCACATCCTAATTCTTTCTTTCCCCTTTCTTGACCACTCTTTCTGTAGGTGATCCCACCATAACATAGCATGACCTTTAAATTTCATGCATGAAAATTTTACATTCTTTTCTTCTGACGTAGCCTTCCACTCAAAAAATTTCCCAATGCTAGTCAGCCAGTCTATCAGCTCCTCTAGTTTTAGACTACCACCATACTCTAAAACATCAACTCTTATCCCATCATTCTTTCCTTCTAATGATCTAAGCATCCTTTCTTCAAAATCTAATGGTGGCACTTGCATTTCCTCCTCTTCACAAAATTCTTCTTCATCTGTGTCATCTCCAACTTGATTTCCTCTCTAGGTTATCATTACAACAAGCACAGAAACTTTCCTCTGCAGATCTTGCATATTTCTATTCATATGAGCAATACTGCCTCCTCTTCCTCTTTCTCTACCCTCTTCCTCTTCCTCTTCCTGCCATTTTTAAAAAAAGACTTGAACCAGCTCTGATACCAGATAATGTAGCAAAATAATAAACAAACTTGATATACTGCAAATAATATGAACTCCAAAAGAAAATAGATCTCCTTCTTCATTATTGAATAATGAATTTAAATGTTTCCTAAATATGAAAACAAATCCCAACTCTATTTTCCAAGAAAACTCTAACTAACTTTGACTAAATCTACTCTAGGTGGCGGAAATTACTATTTTTAGCAGTTTACTAGAACCTGTTATTCTTAGTAAGTTTGCATGCTTATTCGTATGGGCACAGAAATTTCCATGCATCTTCTACATTCCTAAATTATAGGAATTTCCAACTTTCTAACTCATAATGCAACTAATAGACCAAAATTAACTAATGCCCAAAAATAGGGAACAACTTAAATCCTATTTTTGGCCTCAAGATGGCTTATTTAGGGCCCGAAAATGTGTTGAAACTCACTCCAAGCGATATGGCAGGTTGACTAGTGCATTTGTCTCATTGAAACATGTGGTTTAAAAAAAAGACTCAAATGGACACTTGGAGCTCAAGTATGACCTTGTCAAGTTCCTGCTAATTTTGGCGCATCAATAGCAATACATAAAAATGTATATCTATTAACATAAATAAAATTCTAACAATATATGATGAATTAGAACCATGTCATTTCACCATCTCACTTTCATCTTGCAAAACCATGTGAGTAGGAAATCGATGATAAATCACTGGCATGACATCCACCTAAATCTAGCATAATTAACGTCATTGGTTTTCCATTTACATTTTAGTAATAATACACACACAACAAGAGAGGATTAGGGCACATATGCATTTCATTCCTTAACTAAGGAGAGAGAAATAGATAAGGAAGAGAGAGAAACACTATTTTCCAAAAATTAAATTTCACATGTCAAGCCAAAAGATAGAGTATCGAACAGTTATTTACAAGTGTTAGTAACTTTTCCATGATATTTTGCTAACTTGACTGGGGCCCTATAGTTTTATTTTTTACTATATTTTCCTATTAGTTGTAAAAACACCCAATTTACGCTCAGAGGCTAAGAAACTATGTTCAAAAGCTGCCTTCTATTAGGCAATGCACAATGGGTAAATTCCTACGAGGACTCCTATATACCAAGAATCCACCAAAACTGATAGAATTCGAAACTGGAAAATGGTTTTCAATTAGTGGCTAGGTTTCTGGAAGCACCAGTTGTAATCGGTTTAATTTAACTTAGTCAACAATGACTAGAGGCCTACAAAACTCCCTTGCCAAACTAGCCAGGAATGCGTTTTTTCCAAAACCGAAGGTTCCAGGCAATTGTCTACCAAAAATACTAGAGGTTTGCGAACTTGGTCAAGCTTTTAATTTCTCAGGGTCTAAATGGCAAAGCGAAACGAAACCCAACTTTTTAATTTTGACAACTTCCTAAAAGTGCAAAATAGGGCAATAGAACTCCTAGAGGAGCGGTGAAGAGAGCACAAATGAATACTCGTGGTCATCTAAAGCTTGATACAACTCCCCACATAATGAGGGACACAGAAGAAAATTTTCATCCCTTTTCTAGGGCCCAAAAAGTTGTTTTGTGAGTCTTCAAAAATCACAACTTACCTAATTTTTACAACAAGATGATTACTAGGTTTAGCGACGAACTCAAACTCAACTAGCCCACCTAAAGGGCTGCAATTATCCATTTCAATTACTTAATTTTTAAACATTTGATAAAGTGGGTGTAAGTCTAAGGTTTACACCAAGGTTTATTTGCAATACATAGGTCACGAGTTGATGTTTTATTGTTTTACGATACAAGTCTGATTAAAATAATCAAATGTTTAAGCATCTAACGGTTTAACATTTCTATTATATTGTAAATTAAAAACTACATCATACAGAAATTATAAAATATGAAGGTAATGAGACCACACCTAAGGGAAAAACGAATTGGATAAAGTGGCTCTGAACAAACGTGGCGCGCATGACCTACCAAGGTCCGAAATGGTTGTCAAGATTGCAAGGTCCAACTCATCTCGCCAAAGAAGTGGATCAAGGCATCAAAATCCATACTAGGAGGATCTCACTCTTATTTCATTGTTACATTGTTTCCCCCTCTCCAAGGCTTAACCCAAAATGTCAACCATCCGATGATGAAGCCAAATTTACAACCCTACGCACATAATGATAAATTTTGGGCTTGTTTCTATAATAGGAACTCATGTCAACAAGATATTGAACCACTACCATAATGAATATTACACAATTTGTTGTCTTTCTGAAATGTGCTTGACTGAGATGAATTTTAATAGTTACGAAAGTAGCAAGCTAGTGAGAAGTAGCATTTAGAAGAAGGCACCCAAAGGTTAGAGCTCCCAATATCAAATATAACTGTAAAATTCTAAGGTGGGGTTCTTATACCAATCTCACCATAATAATGAGCATCCAAATAATTCTTCAAGGAGACATAATCACCGTCACTGCCATGAGACACTAACTCTAACCAAACTTTGTCAGTAGTGCACCTCTTAGAATGTGAGTGGAACAATCTAGGGACGTCTTCTTCTTCTTTAGACCTACACTTATTAAGCCATTGCCAGCAGTGATGCTACTACAGACACTCAAAAAACAACATAAAACTGGGAATAAACACCCAATTAAAGCCCTTTTGATCCATCTTTAAACCCTTGAATGGAATAAATAAAACCCAGCTAAATCAATTCTTCGTAGGACTAAAATTTATAGAAGCTCCCATTTCAACGCAGGCTAGGAGGATGCTAGAAATGGTTATGGAATTTGGATTTACACCTACCAATTGCATTTGCTTGAATGTTTCAAAGCCTTTTTAACAAACCCATTTTGTTCATATCTTGCAGTCAGAGCTATCTACAAAACCACGTTGTTTTTAAGACATTTTTTTAAACAGTTCATGAGCTTTTCTACCAGAGCATTTACAACTACAACATCTGACAAAAGACACGTCTATTCACCATTTATCTTGGTATAAGTCTATGCCCTGGGTTTTGTCACTAGTAAAGAATAGGCTACGTGGGTATGTGCCCCGTTCCTTGAATAATCTCATAAATTTTGTGAGGCTGGATTTTTCTTACAATGCATTAAGTGGCACCATTCCTTTGTTGGGTGGGTTGGTAACGCTTTATAGCTTGTATTTGAGTTATAATCGGCTTGTGGGTGTTATTCCATCACAGCTACATATGTCTCTATCGCAGCTTACATTGAAGTTCAATTTTTTGACAGGGACCTTTCCTGTAAGCTTGATTGGTATCAGAGGATTGGGTGTTTTTATGTGAGTAATAATAGGCTCAGTGGTGCCATTGATGGGTCGTTGTTTTCACACCCAAAATTACAGCAACTAAAATTTTCAAACAACAATTTTGTTGCAATCAATGTGCCCAATTTATCTAGGATGGAGAGCTTATTGGTTTCTTTGAATATTGGGTTTAATAGAATTAATGGGTTTCTGCCTTCCAGATTTTAAACTCTACAATCTCTGGCTTCTCTTTCTCTTAGGTACATTATTTTTTTAGAAACACCAATAGCCCTTGCAGTAGAACATTCAATTTCTACTCAAACATATTTCCAACTGTAGGACGCCTGGTGGTTGCAAGGTGCTCACCAAACCCGTTGCTTAAAGAATTGATAGTTGAGATGACTTGTTGTAGGCATGTGGCAGATCCGGCTGGATCCTACACTTGGGCATTGGAGAGAAAAATAGTGACCTACTGACAAAGTGGAGCCAATAAAGCTGAAATATATTCAAACTTCTTTTCTATTGGCACCTCCTCCATTCCAATCAACAAGCCAACAACCTCAAATATGCGACTCCCATCTTCACGGCCTTGTGTTTCAGCGTGACAAGTGCCTCTGGATTTCAAGTAAATTACATGTATTATTATACAAGGTGAAAAGATAGGTATGCAAGTCTTTTTGGGTGTCCATGCTCTACACATGTGTCTGCTACACTGCCAACCTCCTGCCATGCATCCTTTATTCAACTACCACATTTAATTTACATTATTATTTTTTGTTTGATGCGGGCACTACAGTTATAGAATTATCAAGTTCTTTCTCTAGTAGTGAAGGGAATTTCAAAATTAAAGTGTGATTTTCTTGACTTGAAATGTTTATGAAAATACACTTTCTGGAAGTGTTGCTCAATGGAATAGACAATATTATGTGACAGGCCAGTTGTGCAGACATTTTTTGCATATTAAGCATTGTATTTCAAAGATTTCAGAGCATTTCTATAGCATTTGTATGTAATGTTTGATGTTCTAATCGAATTCTTGTGAATGATTTTTGCATCAATCGATCAATTTTAGTCATGTAAGAAGAACAATAAGTTGCAACAGCATATGCATTAGGAACAAATTGTGCATTTGTGTTTGCTTTCCAAAGGAGTGGCATTTTTTCAGAAGTTATTTTTCCATTCCTGACTTGGTTTAATTTTCAAGAACAATGTAGTTTGTTTTAGTGTTTCTTGGATGCAATGGATGTTTCAAATGAAATTTTCAATGATATTGAGCTTTCACAACGGTTTCTTTCAAGAGCCGAGAAAACACTAATAGCATTTGCAATAGCGATCGGGTCAGGATCTTCACAAAGTTTAAGGATTTTTTTTTTTTCCATTTGTGGAAGAGGGAAATTGTATCTACACTTTGTATGAAGTTTCTTTCTGCAGCTTTTTGTATGATGATGTAGATGTAATTTTGAGATATGTGGAGGGAATGCTTCAGTGTTACATGTTATGTATTTGTCTACAAAGTTTTCTATTTGTAGATTGTCACTATCTCCATAGATAGGTGCATTTTTAATCCATATTAAACAATGACTATGTGTGTTGCCTATGTTTTGGAACTCAGTAACCAAAACGTAGTCCATTATCTCTCTAAAGAAGGTTTTTTCTACACAAATTAGTCATTTCAATGCATTTAATCTATGTTTATAGTAACATGTGCATGTGACTTAGTCATTTTTCACAAGAAAGTTGTCATCCTGTAAATTAGGAAACTGTGGCTTGTTGAAGGGAAAAGATTGTCGGTAATTGTTGTAAAGCTTAGTAGAGGTTGTAGTAAGTGGTTGCCAAAAATGTTCTGCACTAGAAAATGTGGTAAAAAAAGTTGGAGGTCCCATTTTTCAAATCATAGCGAAGACATTTTTCTGTGTTGGTTGCAAATAGTCTGGGGAGATTCAAATTGTAGCCAATATCAGATTTCAAAAGACTTTATAATTTGGGTTTATATTTAACATCTTTTGCAATAAGTGTTCGACCTTTTAATTGGCCTTTCCTAATACACACCCACATGGACTAGCTAACTTGTTGAACCAGTATTTTCATTGTTTTGAAGAAAATATCAGTAATGTGATAAGAAAATCTATGGTCTGAATTTAGTAACTCCCATTGTGCTACATTTTGATATGGAAATATTTGTAATGTAGTTGGAGGTCGTGGTTTACCAAAAAAAACAATGTAGGAAAATTCATTTCTTCAAAATATTTATCTTGGAAGATACCGAGTGGTTTAAACCCTTCAGTAGGAGAAACTTCTATTATTTTATCTTAAAGAGAATGTATGGTTGCAGGATTGTTAAATGCATGTATCAAAGTGTCACATGTTATATCATCTTCACTTTCATCATCAGAACAATCACTATCAAGGGGGGTAAATATGTTTTCTTCATTCATGTTTTGAGAAATATGAGGGTCTAATGCAAGGAAGTCTTCCCACTCATGGTTAAGTGTTACATTTTGCATTCAGTATAATGTGGTTTTGCAAAATTATTTCATTTTTTTCATGGTGATGTCGATAAACATGTTTCCTAATTTATAAGGGTCAGGGCAACGTTTAAGCAAAATGGCAATTGTTTTTTTTGTTTTTTCAATAGATCGAGGCAATGCAATTTACACAATATCAAAATTTGTTGGAAAATTAATGATTGCTCCTTTCAAAGAAAACTAAGGACGTTTGTAGGATTGGTGTCTAATTTGTGCAAATGGGAGTCTAAGAGAAACTAACCTTTCTTCGAGGTCAGTGAGCATTGATACATGAAGAATCCCAATAGGCATGGAAATATTTTCAAGGGATGCAAACTTTGGCAATACATCACTAGTTAGAGAATGATAACAAGGAAGACATACTGACATTTTTGGGGTGGAATTTGATGAGAGGTCAATGAAAAATATGTTTATTTTATAGATTCAGTAAACTTTTTCATATTCAAATTGAAATGAAGCTATTTGCAAATCAAGAATTCATTAGTAGGTGGTTTTTTGGCTTGATATTTAAATAAAGAGATGTATCATGAATAATAGATTGTACAATGTCCACGTTCACGAATTATGCACTTTATATGGCGAAGAGAGGAGAAAGAGATTAAATTTTGTTTTTCCCCCTACAAATATTAGATTGGAATTCAGAGAAGGATTTAATGGTTTAGGAAATGCATGTTTTTCTCTTAATTTTGGTTTTGTTCACATTTTTATGGCAATTAATGTAACACCCACAAATTACACACACAAATACAACACTAAAAATACCATAATAAATTTATTTATTTTTACTTACATTATAGTACACATGATACTATAGGAAATTACTTAGGACTATGCACAACACATGATATGTTTGCACAACATTAACCCACTTAGATAAGATGAAAACATGTGATGCACAACAAGACCACCTTTTTTCACATGACAAGGCATGACATAAAAATTCGACTATAGTATAAACTTAAAGATACGGTCTTCCCAAGGCATGAGGTTTTTAGGTTTACACATTTCTTACAATGATGATTCAATCTTTAACTTAAGTTATAGAAAGGATCACAATATGTGAATCTTACATTCCTTATCATGTTGTTAGATTTCCTTTTATATTGTTTAGCATTTATCTTATGATATAACTCATTAAATAAGGAGCATCTATATTATTTCAATTACTTGTTAAATTCTCTCATTTTAAAAAGGGTATTTAGCTACACACAAGGCTATTTACATACACACAAGGATACCATCCATGACACCACACTTTCATAGTTTAAAATTTTGTTACCTCTATCTTTTGTTATTGACCTTAATTGTTGAAAATCACTTATCATGTAGTCCTTCATTCTTCTTAAAACTATACTATGTTATACTTACTTTACTTAACATTTCCCTTATAGTTACTCCCTCTAATTTTTCTTGTTTCCCCTATCGTAATACCAAGATATGGTCTTATTGTCCATAGAAACATATACTCCTGCATGAGCCTTTGGTGTTTGTTCTAAGGGTTTATATTTTAAGTTGCATGTTTTTTTGGTTCTATAATTTATCTCAGTTGTCACAAGGAAGGTTCACATATGGGCGGTAAGTTCCAGAAGAAGTGTAATTATTTTTATCCCATGTTCGCACTAAGGGGGGGATATTAGGAATATTATTAGTGATCACATATTATAGAAATTAATAATAGTGAAAAATATAATGTAATGTGTTTTTTATATGGTTACGTGAGTTTTTTCAACTCACTTAACCTAGAGGAGTTATTATTATGCAACATTTTAGGGATCATGAGTGGTTATACTTGACTCCTCATATTTAGGAGATGAAGTTATTATATATTGTAATCTCATTTGAATGTTAAATAATATATAATATTATTATTTTCCCTGTGTAAATATGTTCCTTCTGCTTCATTTCTCCTTACCTTTTCATTCCTAATTCCTCTTTATCCAAATTTTATCATCTTCCTCACTTGGATCACTATTAGTATATTCCTTTTTTAACATTTTGGGTTGCATAATTTTTTTCTCCTTCTGTAGTTCGAATATTCTTTGTTCCATAATTGTATCATCCCCAAATATCACCATTTTAACACATTGAAGAGGGTAATTCAACCAAGGGATTGTAGAGGTAAAATAGAAAGTTTGTATGAACCCATTTTTAGTTGTTCCTAGGAAGTTGTTTCTTTACATAACTCAAAACCAACATACCAAACTCATTCCTAAATATGCAATGTGTGATAGAACATATGTGTCCAAAAATTTAATTTTATTTTGTGTGCCTCACTTGTCCATAATTCTTGTAATTTTTTAATATGTTCTTCAGGTTTGGTGACACCACTATAGCTTACAAATTTTTTCACCTTGTTACTTCATTCAAACCTGATGCGCATAACTTCCTTGACCTTGTCCCATGTCCCTAATAGAGAGATATGAGTATACCACTATCTTGTTGTGGTTACTTTTTAAAAATATAATAGACAATTGGTGTGTGCCTTTTATGGTTGCATATAAATTCCCATTTTCTAGATGAAATCTTGTACATCTTCACTTCCACTAAATATTGGCATAGGTTATTTGTTCTTCATGCTCATCCTTTTGGTATTCTTTCCTAAATACTCGGGTGCTTGATAAATTTCCAACTTCTAATTGCATTGAATCATGTCACATCTCTTCCAATTAATTCATACTAACCATGCACCCAATATTTGTAAGCCACACTTGTGGTATCTGATACTAATTTATTGTCACCCCATGTTATATCTCCTTCCAATGTTGGTTCATATTTCTCCATCCCTATAACTTGTATATTGTATATTTGTTCTAGATCCTCGTATTATTCTACATTTTCAATTTATAGTGCACTTTTTTTTTTTATTCCATTAGGAATATGTCTCATTGGGTTTCATTTTTAAAGCTTGCATACCTATTTTTAAACCACAAGTATGCATTATTTGCATAGCACCAGGTTCTTCCAAGGAGTGATGGAAAGTTTTCTACCTCATCCAAGTGTAAAACTTAAAAATATTCAATGAATTTTACCCCATTTTACTGATAATAACATTCTTTACTTACTCTAATAGGAACTCCTTGTGTCTTATGTTCCATAAAAATAACATGTGGGGATGTGTGTAGCACACATCTCCCTATTTTGTTCCAAGAATCCTTGGCAATAATACTGACCTTCATGCCTATATCTACCAATATGTCATTTATATTTCACCCATCTATACAAGCATCAACAAGTATTTCCTAATCAATTTTTTTCCTTTCCCTGAGTGCACATTATGCTTTTTTCTTTGTCTCAACTACATACCGAGCACCATCTTTCAAAGATTTTGTGACAATCATTGAATTAGTAATGGAAATATCCCCTCAGTTCATAGTAGTCTATAGACTTCATGAAACTCATTTCTTACTAATTTGATCACCCTCAAAATCTTCAAATTTTTCATTCTGTAGCCTTGTGTCTTCTCTCAGGAACTCAAATTATCCTTAAATCTCATGAATCAACTCTTTTTCTTCTTGAAATAATTCCTTTTGTTGTCTAATATCTAGGTAAGTTTCTTTTGGATTTGGTTTTGGTAGTCTTAAGTTGTCTAATGGAGGGTATGTATTTGCATGTTTAATAACCCCTCACTTACTTATTTAGATTCTTACTGAAGGTTCAACTTCTGGTACAAATGTTCTTGGTTGACATTCATCAAATATTTGATGCACATTATTAATCATTCCTACTCCTTTTTATATTTTCTCTTTCATGACCATGTATAGATTTGGGAAATCTTCAACATTATGCTCTTTTTGGTGATTTTTGCATACTAAAAAAGCTAGACAATTGCATTGATAATGGTTTAGTGACCCAAAATTATAACAAGTTCGTGGTGGTATTCTTCCACCTCCACATTCAGCTTGACCTCATCCACCTCAACATCTACCATATCCTTCACATCCTTCTTGTTTACTATCCATGGTTTTCAGTCTAAGTCTTAATGATGTAGCTTCATGAATTTGATTAATTACACAGTAGTTGAATGTGTCATATGTATGTGTATCACAAATATTGCAACATGTTTATACTTTCTTCTGCATAGTGAATTGTAGTAAGGGGAAATGTCATGCATCATGACTTCCTTCACGTATTTCATAAGCTACTAACATAACTTTCAGATTTTGGTGTGTAGACATTAGAAAACACACCTTGTGCATAAGTTCTCTTATTCAAAAATACCGAAAACATCATAAAACAAAATAATCCTAAAAAAATTAAATAATCACACAAAATCAAATAAAAAATATAAAACCCCATTAAATGGTGATAAAAGACATTACATCACTCATTAACTAAACTTCACCCACTCATACTAAAATTTTTCCATCCCACATACCCATTTGTATGCCAATTGCACTATAGACCCTTATCATATCACCCATTTATGCACAATGCACCCATTTTTGTCACATTATTCTATGCACTCAAAAACTATAAAACACTAGTCACCCCTATCATTTCACCCTCTTAGACACCCCTAAATCTTTGTGTCCTTGAGCCCATACTTGATATTTTGCTTCTTTTCTCACATATTTCAATTTTAAAGGTCTTATAGGGGAAAAGCAGAATCACAAAGGATAGGTGTAACTTATTGCAGCACTATTTTGGAAAAATTTTAGCACATGTGTCATTTACAATTGCCATTGGCTTGCGATATCCATGTGATTTTCATTGAATTGAAACTGTGATTGTAATGTTATTTGAGTAAGGTATACTTGTTATTTACATGCATTGTTTTTTTCATTTTCACCTCAATAAAATGTCTTTTATCTCCTTAAATGGTTAGGGATTTGACCGAGGTAGGTCCCCTAACCACCAAAAACAAATAACATTCCTCTTAATGTGTTTGTGTGTATGTTTAGATTCAGATCAAGAAGTCTTTTACCCACTTTATTTGTTGAATAACCCATGATTGTCCCTCACTTATTTTCATCAATAATGTAAGCCCATTATTTTTTTTAGAATTGATTTGGTGATTTTTATATCAACTAATACATCTTGTAGGTGATCCAAATCTAGGCATACATTTTTGTGACCATGGTGGGACCATTTTAGCTATGGGTAAATTACTTTTTTTCTAAATCTAATAGAGTCTTCTTTAGAATTTTTATCAGTCCTTTCAAGTTGATTTTATTTTTCCCTAAAATTTTTATTGCAGATCTAACACATGGTTTTACATGGCTGCTAAAAAAATATGTTCATAGACCAGTCGTGACTAAAACTGTGTTGCAATTTTATTCTGTCAAAAAAATCTAACAATTTAGTTACATAGTAGTCATAAGCATGATTGTTCTATAATTGTATTCTATAAAACCATAAAAAACAACTCATGTATTCTTATGGAAAATATTTGGGAATGAATACACATTAAATATAGCTTTAGATAATTGTAAATACATGTCTACATAAGTATGGGAAGTACTTGGGCATAAGCCCTAAACCTCATTGTTAGGAGTATCATAGGAACCCTGAAGTAGTTGGCACATTAAGAGGACTCGTCAGTGAAATGATTCAATGGCCAAATTTGATTGAATAGTTCTACCCATGAGGTAGATCTAGTTTTTTCCATGGTAACAACCCCATCTTGATTGATCAAGGGGTAAAGTCAATGACTAGATATTTTTTGGTGAATGGTATTCATTTGAATAACATTGGTACCTAGAGAGAGATCTTTACATAGGTAGCCAAACAAACCCAGCCAATATTCAACCTAAAAAACAAATAATATAATATTATCCTAAACATTAAGACACCTCATTTCAATTTCCATTGCTTCTAATTCGCATCTACGACTATTTCTATTCTTAACAATTTTCTCTAACACTTTCATATCCATTTTTTTCTTTTTTCTAAAGAATTATTTTCCCAATCTTAGTCACAATTGTGATTGTCATGTGATTTTTGTTCATCTCATATTTTTCCCACACTCAGTTGTAACTGTGACTTCCCTGCAATTTTTGTTCAATCACATTTCCTACATTATATCATTTTTTAATTTTTTCCCCAGTCTCTATCACTACTACAACTGCCCTGTGATTTTTCATCTCATATTTTTCCAAGACTTCATCACAACTATGACTACCTTGTGATTTTCCATTAATCACATTTCCTACCTTTTTTCATTTTCCAAATTTTTCCTAGTCACAGATGTGACTTCCCTATTATTTTCCATCAATCACATTTCCTATATTCTGTCATTTTTTAAATTTTTCTTAGTCTCAATCACAATTGCAACTACCTTGTGATTTTTTCATATCATATTTTTCCCATACTCAGTCACAACTACGAATGCCCTACAATTTTCCATCATTAAAATTTCCTAAATTCTATCATTTTTCATAAAGCCAGTCGTATGTACGACTGCCCTGTAGTTTTCCAATTAAATCATTTTCACATTTTTCCATTCTATTCATCATGTTCATTCGGTTGATTCATATTTCATATTCCTAGTCATAAGTTTGACTTCCTACATATGTACTACACATTGTATACTCTCTTCCTAATGTAGCCAGCCTGCATACATGCTTAATCCATCCAAAAAAATTATTAGAAGTTAAAAAACAATTATATCTTTCACATTCCTCAAAAATTCAAACCTTGCTAAAAATTGCTCAACATGTCAAAATGTAATAAATCATTGTAACAAGACTTAAAATCACTTTAAACATGTTCAAGATCACCAAATACACATGCTCTAACCATCATATCAGTTTCAAAGCATCATTTTCACCAATTTCCTTTTTAGCCCTTCAATACTTGTAGCCCTAAAAAAGAAAAATTCTGACAATGCAAATCACAAGATTTCACACTTGACTAGTAAGCTTTTTAGGCACTCACTATCCTCATTAAGGTGCATTTAAAATTTAAGACCATGACTCTCTTCTATGAAAAGTTATGTCACGTTTGGAATTTTGTCTTTCTAGTCAATTAGACCTATTTTGGCACAAATCCCCAAACTGGGAGAAACCTACAAACATTCAATAAAAGTGGATTACATTTCTATAAACCCTTTATCTTGCTCTTTATTTTCACCAATTTAATTTTCCCTACTCTTCCTCTAGCTATCTTAAACTCCAAACCCTCATTTCTAGCTTGTGTAGTGCCCACACTTTTATAGCTCAGTTACTTGTTGTTCCTCTTACTATTAGACATGTTTTGACAGGGATTTGTTATATTTTGGATGTTACATTAGGAGATCTAATTTAGGGATTTGATTTGATTAGGCATGTATGGAAATTTAGGCGTTTAGCGCCGATTTAGTTTGATTACTTGTTGTTTGCATTATCTTATGATGTCATGGATATTAATTGATATGATGTTGTTTGGAACGTAATTATATTGATGGATACTCAATTTGTTGCATGTTGGGATTTTATGGATACATGTCATTTTATCATTATGACTAACTTATGGTGAATTATGTATAGTTGTGCACGTTGTTGCACTTTCGATTCTAGAAAGATGATATGTTAGTATAGAATTTATTGATATCTTATTTAGTAGTTGATTTATATTCTATCAGACAGGTGCGTTTAATGTGTGTAATGAGTGTGCAGGTGATAGGTCACAAGAGAACGTGAGATTTAGGCTAGCTACGTAATTTTACACAAGCATCCCACGGGGCTAAGTCCTATCCATGTTTATTGCTTCAGGCCTTAGCATTAGAATTATTGTTTTGGGCACCATGGGTGACCCTCATTTGTAATGTAATATGTCTTGTAATTATCAATTTTGCTTAGGGTGTTTAAGTTTGTGTTGTAAACTTGTTTTGGGTAATTAACCACCCCACTTGCATTAACTTTTGAATTAGTTTAATGATGTACTTAATCTAAGGGTTTAGGGTCACATGTGAACCCTTGGGTGGGCCCCACACCCTCTACCCTTGTGTCAAATTTGCCAAACCCGAAATTGGGTTATTTTAGGTATTTTTAGGGACCCCTTTTTAGTTTGGGAGTTCCCTTAACATAAAAATGAGCCCCTGGACCCTACCTAATAGGTAGGGGGCTTATTTCCAAGGCTAGAGGGTGTTTTCCCTCCCTTTTTTCCTCTCCTTTGGTCGCATCCATGTAAGGGCTATGGATTAGTGTGCTTGTTAAAAGTTACACAAGATTTGTTTTGTTATCATTTAGAGTAATTTGGGAGAAAAGGGCTAAAAGTCATTTTATCCTTTCTCTCATTTATTTTTGGCATCTTTGACTTTGAGGGAGGAGAAGGGTGACACATGTCACCCCCTCATTTTTCAAGATTTTTTCTTGCTCCTCTTCAAATTCCCCCTCATGGGAAAAGAAGAGAACTTTTTTTTGGAGCTATTGCTTGGAGTCTTGTGGATTTGGTGCTAGAGTTTGCTTGGGTTAAGAAGTGGAAGAGATTGAAGTTTGGAGAGATTTTCTTTGAGGTAGGCTTCTTGAACTTTATTGTATTTTTTATATCATGCTTGAAATTATTTGTTTACATGGAAATGTTGTTGTTGCAAGAAGATCTTGTTGTTGTTTATTTGATTTTTCTCCCTCCATCATATGGCATGATGGAGTTTTGGAGTTGTGGGGGAAGAGAGAGGGATTTTTTCCTCTCAATCCTCATAGGTTTGATGGGCAAGCCTTGTAGGATTTAGTTACTCCCCTCAAATGGTTTGAGGTGGGGAAGGTTGTTCATTTGGCTTGAACCTCCTTCCCCATTATTGGTGAGGAAACCCCTTTGAGGTTTGAAAATTGTTCCAAGAAGGATTGGTGAAAGGGTGGAGAAATAAGGAGGGCTAGAATGAAATGAGAGAAATAAGGAGGGTATGAAGACCTTGACTTTGTGTAACTCATGTTGGTTGTAATTTTTGGAGAACTCCTCTTTTCTCTTCCCCATTTTAGAGGTAAAACAAGGTTTCTCCTCTTGTTCATCTCTGTAAAATTTGGAATCTTGTTTTAGTCTTTTCCTTGTTTTTGTGTGGATGTAATGTTGTTTGTTTCACCCTCACTCTTGTGCATAGTTGTGGATAGTCGTCCTCTTTCCCATGGGCTTGAGGGAGGCTAGCATGCATCCCAATCTTGGGAAGGCATGTAATGATGCCTATGATTGGGTGGTAAAACAAGCTTCTTCTCCTTGTTTAGATTCCTTAAAGGCATTTGAAGTTGGCTCTCATGATGGAAGTTGGTGGTAGTTGGAGCTCTTTTGGCATCTTCTCTCTCTTTGTGGACACTATCTCTTTGTAACTCTAAGGATATGGCTTTGTAGAAAATTCTTTTATTGTAAATCCTCCTTTTTGTATTTGAAAATTACTTTTAAACTTGAGTAAGGCTTACTTGAGAAACCCTTCTCATCCTTGTAAAGAAGCTTTGTAATATTTATATCTTGAGTAGTTTCATGTATCTTACAAAAAAAAATTATATAGTGAGTTTTGAGCTCCTTGATAAGAAATCTTGTATTAGATGTCTCTATTTTGTATGAACTTGTTGTAACTACACTTGGAGAGAAGGTAGATCATTTGATGTAGTGTTATTCTTGATATAAAATTCTTTCTTGCAAAATGTTGTAACATGTTTTAATGCAATATGAAATATCATTCTTGTAGTGCAATTTTTTTACTTAAATTTTCTTGGAAACTTATATAATAAAGCACAACTAGTTCTCTTTTCTTTCTCTTACCAATATGAAATAGAAATATTAGTGAAAGCAAAAATGAACATTCCTTCTCCTTCACTAAGTTGTAAAACTTAACTCCAAGTTTCTTTTATCATGTGAAATAGTTTTCTACATTTTTTTTCTTCTTTTTACATATGGCAAGGAATCACCTTATTGTTCTCATAAAGATCTTTTAGTTTTCATATTTGTATAGTCCATATAGTTTTCAATTCTAGAGCTTATTATTCACAACTTATTGAAATTTGTTTAATAAATTACATAGTTACAAATTTATTTTAGGTATGAATCTAGTTGTATATTTTCATCCTATGAATCCCTTAGAGCTCTTTTTTTTAAACCTATGTTATATTCTAATTTTTTTGAAATTTTAGATGTATTATAATTTATTTATTATAAATCAATTATATGATATCATATCAGTATTTTTACCTAGTTATATATTATAATATAATTATATTATAATATATTTATATATAACTTAATATTAAAAAAAACCAAAAAAAAATATAAATATAAAATCTTAACATTATAAACAAAACAAACAAAAAATTAAACAAAAAAAAGAGTTTTTTTTTTCCATTCGGGGGAGGGCCGAACCCCTCCCCCCACCCATCCATGGCCTCCCCCGTTCCATCTTCTCTCCCACCGCCCATGCTACTCAGGGAAAATTTTAGTGGTGAATATTCGTAACATGGCAAATATTCCATTTTTGAAAATTTTGAAAAGGCGAATTTTTTGGCACGGGCCAGGTGACCTGTTCGCCTAAAAAATTACACTTTACTTTTTTTTAGGGGTCGGCTTCGCCTACCCTTGAAAAATATCCCCTATATAAACCTAGATTATTCACCAGGTAGAACACTTCTACTTCACATTTTTCAACAATATGATATATCCCGTATTATAGAGGGTGCGACAAGGGGGGTAAGTTATTGATGCGCGACAAGGAGGGTTTGCAAACAAGGAGATACTGTAGATATTGACGCATAGTAGACGCATGACAAAGATTTTGTTGACGAGCGACATGGAGTTTTTTCGATGAGCAAGAAGAGGGCAGAGGTTACAGACGCGCGAAAAAATATTTGTTGGTCGCGCGTCAATAGGCCTATTGACGCGCGTCACTAAGGCCTATTGACGCTCGTCACTAAGGCCTATTGATGCGCGTCACTAAGGCCTATTGACGCGCGTCATAGGCCTTAGTGACGCGCGTCAATAGGCCTTAGTGACGCGCGTCAATAGGCCCTTAGTTTTCGCGCGTCACTAAGGCCTATTGACAGCGCGTCACTAAGGCCTATTGACGCGCGTCACTAAGGACCTGTGACGCGCGTCAATAGGCCTTAGTGACGCGCGACAAGGAGTTACAACACATATTGACCGCATAGCAGACCGCACGAAAAAGAGGTTTGTTGGATGCGCGACACGGAGGATTTTTTGATGAGAAAGCAGAGGTCGGAGGCTGCAGACCGCGCGTCGGAAGATTTTGCTGTCGGACAGCATCCTCAGTGACGCGCGTCAATAGGTCTATTGATGCACGTCACTAAGGTCTATTGACGCACGTCACTGCATTTTTTCACAGCGCGACAGCAAAATCTCCCGTCGCGCGTCTGCAGCCTTCTGTCGCAAGTGCTTGATAATCAGGCAAAATTTTTGATATACAACCCCCAAAAAATTCACCTTCCCGTGAAACCGGTTCCGGGGATATTCGCCAGGTATTCTCCACCTCCGATTTCCAGGAGGTCTCTTAAAATGAACCCTGAATCTCCCTCTTTGTCACTGATGAGAACCATCTTCAAAAACATTGATGGCAACCAAATACACAAAAACCTTCAGGAAACTCTTTTCTTTTTATATTACAATCTCTCCCTTTGACATCTATGACAAAGGCTATTGTTATATATTGACATGAAAGCAATAACAATAAAACACACAAACTTACTTGCAAGCTGCCCTTGGTTTGTACTCACTTTAGAGTTCAAAAACTATAGATGATCCATGGAACTGGACTTCAAACATGCTCATTTCTCCCCCTGGAAAAAATACATACCACTTTAGGTATTCATTCTTGTTGTATACATTATTCTTATTTTCTTTCAAAACACAACTCCTTTAGATATCTTGGATCCAACTAGCTCCCCCTTGCATTGTAAATTCTTCTTCTTCTGACCTTACATAACATACATGAATGAAACTATCTCCCCTTGAGATGATGCATATATATTTTTGAGCTTAAAAAACCTGATCACTCCATGTTTGATCCTTCAAACAATCTTCATATCTATCTTGCATAATCTGATTTTGACCTAATGTTCTATTCCTTTCTCAATCATACCTGATTTAGTCTTCACACAATTATACTCTTCTACTATATCCCTTACTAACTTATTCATTTATTTTCTTGATTCTTATAACAAGGAAATTCTTCTTTAGATGAAAGAAACTCATACCTTAAGAAGAGAGAGACACCACACACCAAGTTTTGAACTACCTTCACAACTGTACCATGATTTCAACCTTAGAGTACCTTAAACACCTTCACTTGACCAATTATCCATAACATATGATGCCAACATTTGAAAAAACACCAAGACACTTCACATCAATTGAGATCTATAATATCATGACAAACATACCTATTTCAGCCTTTTCAGACATGGATTTGACCAAACTCTTCCCAGGTAAAATATTCTTCAAGCTTAAAATATATCGTCTCAGATCCTCATATACACTTTATACACTTTATGGGCTCAATATTTCCATCATATACCAGGCCTCCATGACTTTCTTTTCTTCCTATTGAAGCACTCCTTTGATTGTAATTTGTCCTTGGTTTGACTTCCTTATATTAGAACAAGCAATTGTCATTAAACCAAAGGGTTGACCCTTTAATTTCTGATACAAGCACTAGAGTTAATGAATCCATGGGAGGTAATTAGTCCATGTCACGAATCCCACAAGGAGTGTTGACAATTTTTCCAATAAACTCCCCCTGGTTTAATCATCGCTTCGATACATATATACCTTCTTATGAAGGACCTAGTGGAATAAAATTGTTTCATCTAGTTATTCAACCTCAAACTGAAAACCTACGTTTATGTCATTCAATCATCTTTACAGAGCTTTTTAAACCACTATTCATACACTTGATGCATCATTTAAAAGCTAAATGAACTTATGACACAACCTAAAAGACTACAATATACCTTTAATTATTTGATGGTCCGATCAAGTCATCATACAGAATGAAAGAGACTATTCTTCTCATGTATTCATGTTTTCTTCAAGCCTATCACCTAATGCCCTACCTCCCTAGAACTAATTATTAACTCTCGTAGACCCCATAGCCACTTATTCATTATTAATTTTTCTATAACCATTCATACTTCCTTGATTCTCCTCAAATTGATGAATCATACATGTAAACCACAATTGTCTCTCAAGCCTTAACTTCTTTCTTGTCTCACTTCTCCTTCTTTTCATGTGGACCTTAATTCTTGTTATGTAATCCTCCTTTTTATTTGAAAATTACCGTTTAACTTGAGTAGGCTTACTTTGAAGAAACCCTTCTCATCCTTGTAAAGAAGGCTTTGTAATATTTTATATCTTAGTATGTTCAGTATCTTACAAAAAAATTATATAGTGAGTTTTGAGCTCCCTTGATAAGAAATCTTGTATTAGATGTCTCTATTTTGTATGAACTTGTTGGTAACTACACTTGGAGAGAAGGTTAGATCATTTGATGTAGTGTTATTCTTGATATAAAATTCTTTCTTTGCAAATGTTGTAACATGTTTTAATGCAATATGAAATATCATTCTTGTAGTGCATTTTTTTACTTAAATTTTCTTGGAAACTTATATAATAAAGCACAACTAGTTCTCTTTTTCTTTCTCTTACCAATATGAAATAGAAATATTAGTGAAAGCAAAATGAACATTCTTCTCCTTCACTAAGTTGTCAAACTTAACTCCAAGTTCTTTTATCATGTGAAATAGTTTTCTACATTTTTTTTCTTCTTTTTACATATGGCAAGGAATCACTTATTGTTCTCATAAGATCTTTCGTTTTCATATTTGGTATAGTCCAGATAGTTTTCATTCTAGAGCTTATTATTCACACTTATTGAAATTTGTTTAATAAATTACATAGTTACAAATTTATTTTAGGTATGAATCTAGTTGTATATTTTCATCCTATGAATCCCTTAGAGCTCTTTTTTTAAACCTAGTTATATTCTAATTTTTTTGAAATTTAGATGTATTATAAATTTATTTATTATAAATCAATTATATGATATCATATCAGTATTTTTACCTAGTTATATATTATAATATAATTATATTATAATATATTTATATATATAACTTAATATTAAAAAAAACCAAAAAAAAATATAAATATAAAATCTTAACATTATAAACAAAACAAACAAAAAATTAAACAAAAAAAGAGTTTTTTTTTCTTCCATTGGGGGGAGGGGCCGAACCCCTCCCCCCACCCATCCATGGCCTCCCCGTTCCTATCTTCTCTCCCACCGCCCATGCTACTCAGGGAAAATTTTAGTGGTGAATATTCGTAACATGGCAAATATTCCATTTTTGAAAATTTTGAAAAGGCGAATTTTTTGGCACGGGTTAGTGACCTGTTCGCCTAAAAATTACACTTTAATTTTTTTTAGGGGTCATCTTCACCTACCCTTGAAAAATATCCCCTATATAAACCTAGATTATTCACCAGGTTGAACACTTCTACTTCACATTTTTCAACAATATAATATATCCCGTATTATAGACGTGCGACAAAGAGGGTTTGCAGACAAGGAGATACTGCAGATATTGACGCATAGTAGACGCATGACAAAGAGTTTGTTGATGAGTGACATGGAGATTTTTTCGATGAGCAAGAAGAGGGTAGAGGCTGCAGACGCGTGACAGGATATTTGCTGTCGCGCGTCAAAAAAATGCATTGACACGCGTCAACAGACCTCATTGACGTGCATCAAAGAGCTTTGTTGACGCGTTTCAATGAGGGTTATTTGTTGACACGTGACCTTGACGGATAGTTGACGCGTGATAAGGAGGTACAACAGATATTGATGTATAGCAGACGCATGAGAAATAGTTTGTTGATGCGCGACACGGAGATTTTTTGATGAGAAAGCAGAGATCAAAGGCCGCAGACACGCGACAAGAGATTTTGCTGTCGCGCATCAAAAAAATGCATTGACGCGTGTTAACAGACCTCAATGACATGCGTCAACAACCATAATGATGCACGTCACTGAGGTCTGTTGACGCACGTCACTGAGGATGCTGGCATCACTGAGGTCTGTTGACGCGCGTCAATGAGGGTTATTTGTTGACGTGCAACCTTGATGGATAGTTGATGCGCGATAAGGAGGTACAATAGATATTGACGCATAGTAGACACATGACAAAGAGTTTGTTGATGTGCGACACGGAGATTTTTTGATGAGAAAATAGAGGTCAGAGGCTACAGACGCGTGATAGGAGATTTTGCTGTCGCGCGTCAAAAAATGCATTGACGCGTGTCAAAGTATTTTTTTTGACGTGCGACAGCAAAATATCCTGTCGCGCCGTCGGCCGCTTCTGTCGTAGCACTTGACAATCAGGTGAAATTTTTTCCGTACACAACCCCCAAAAAATTTGCCTCCCGCGAAACTGGTTTCGGGGATATTCGCCAGGTATTCTCCACCTCTGATTTCCAAGAGGTCTCTTAAAATGAACCCTGATGCCACTGTCTTCCCTACCCCTGTCGCATCCCCTATCCGCCACCACCCACGCCATTGTCCCACATCATCCCCTTTCGCCGCGGCCTGCACACTGCTCGTCCACCTCTCCCTCCCTGCATTGCAACCAACCCCTCTTCCTTCCTGTGCAACACCCTCTACCCCTTCTACCACTCCCCTATTCGTCCATCATGCACAAACCCTCTCATTGGATCTGCCGCCCCTAACCACAACAACAACAAAAAAAAGAAATATTATGGGGATACAAAAAAAAGAGGAAAAGAAACATTTTCTTGTTTTTGTATAAATTACTCAACAAATACAATAAGGGTTTTTAAAAAGAAAACTCCATAGCTCCTCCAAAACCACTTCTAAATAAGAGAACAGATAAAATCAAAAAGGAGAGAGTAAGGTAAAGAAAAGAAAAGAAAAGGGAAATCACATAGAGAAAATTAGGGCAAAAGGGAGATCAAGGGCCAAGATTGTTTCAATCCTAGGGTCCATAAGTGACCCTACACACTTCCTTTTAGTCATGGGATTTAAAGTGGGAATGAGAAAATAAAATTAGGATGTGTGGACAATTAAATAAAATGGGAGAGTAAATTAATTAAAAATGTTGTGTAAACTTAATAAAATTGGGGATTTCAGTTAATACATAGTAGAATGAAATAGACAAGTTGTGTTGGGATAGCATTTAGGAAACTTCATAAATTAATAATTAATATAAATTAAATATTAATGAAAAGGGGTTAAGTAGAACATTAGTAATTATAGGTCACTTTAAAAAAAAAATTACCGACTTATTGATCTAGTTTTCTAGTGTCCGAAGGTAGGGCACGACATTTGGTATCAGAGCAGAGGTTTGCAAACGTGGACACTCTATGTAATCAATCAACTAACTAACAAGATTTTCAATAACATTAAAAGTAAATAAATAAATTAAATAATTAAAAAAAAAAAATTTCACAACCATTTAATAACCTCTTTGCTCACCTCATGCACAGGATGGCATGTATGAGACGATGCTTGGTTAGGGGTTTGGGACGTGGTTCGCCTACGCCCGGACCACTGGCACCCAAGTTAGGGCCTCAGGTCTTAGAGGCTCTTTAGCAGTTGATTGGCATTGTGCAGCAGCATCTTCCACCACCACAAGAGGCAAGAGAGGAGATTCCATTGGGAGACGAGGAGCCGATAGGTAAGGACATGCATTCAGAGCTGCCAGAGCACGATACATCGAGGTGGGAGAGGTCATGTAGCCCTTCCATTCATCACGAGAGGGTAGCCTCATACCACCGTAGCCACTCACACAGTCTCGAGGGATCATTTGGAGATAGGTGACCCCTTTCACCTATTAGACTACATTGCCAGGATTGAGATACAGGCAGTGTGATCAAGGATCTTCTCCACTTGCAGCCGCCTACCTACACCAGCTCTACAGATGGCTTTGGGGCTGAGTCATGGTTCCTTATCTTGGATAGTTACTTTGGCTTACACTCTTACGAGAGAAATGTCAAGGCAAGGTCTGTTATACACCTCGTTCGAGACACATCAGACATTTGGTGGAGGAATGAGGAGTAGAACCTCCATCTAACTCGAGAGACAGTGACCTGGGAGATGTTCGAGGAGTGATTCAGAGCTTGCTATATGTCAGAGCATTTTGTGCAGAAGAGGATCGATGAGTTTCATGACTTACGACAGGGCTCTAGCACAGTAGCGCAATATGAGAGCAAGTTCCTAGATCTTCTACAGTATGTGGATTACCAGCAAGCTGAGAAATTACAGGTTAACAGGTTTATTTGAGGCCTTAATGTAGATATAGTAGGAGCAGTCATGATGTTATCTCCTCCCACACTTGAGAATACCATTGAGAAGGCCTATTTAGCTTATGAGGATAGGACCAAGGCACAAGAGCACCAAGATAGAAACAAGAGAAAGTTTTAGGAAAGGATACAGGCCTTTCAGAGTTAGAGGTCATGGGGTATAGCACCACCCCATAGAGGAGGATTCTAGCCTCTGCCAGTAGCCACGAGGGCTCCACCACACCTGCAGCAGCAGACGCAGCATCATGGCCACCAGCAGTAGAGGGCTAGACAGACTCAAATCTTTCAGAGAGGTGGCACTAGAGGAGGTTTTGGTGGAGCCAGGGATAGGAGGTAGGGTACTTAGCAAGTACATCTAGCTTACACACAGTAGTCTACTAGGGTTAGACTGGCAGGATCAATACACCAGAGTACAGGAGGGACCCCATCTCAGAGGGGTATAGGAGGATGTTTTATTTGTGGGTCTCCTGATCACTATGTGCACATGTAACCACAAAAACCCAATACCGTGAACACATAGAGGGCCACTAGATCAGAGCAAATGATGGGTGATGTAGGATGCACTCATCATGTATATGTAGCAGTTGAAAACCGTCAGGACGAGCATCAGGCCACAGTCATTGAGATGACAGGTACTATCAGGGGTATTTCTGTCTCAGTAATTTTTGATTCAGGTACTTCATATTCTTTTATATCACCTTCTATAGTGGACCAGTGTGGGCTAGTGGTGGCTAGGCAACCAGATAGTTGGTAGGTTGAGTCGGCCTCTAGGGCCAAACTCGTTGTGGACTCATATGTGGAGAGTTACGTACTTGATTTAGGAGCCTTCTCCACTACACTTGACCTTCGAGTTATTCCTCTAGGTTCCTATCAGGTAGTTTTGGGTATGGATTGGCTCGAGGCTCATCGAGCTAAGGTAGATTGTAAAAAAAAGGTCATTGAGTGTCAGGATGATCTTGGGAGTGTAGTTGTGATTTCAGGCATAAAGAGACCTATCTCCTTGCGCATGATCTCGGTTAAGCAACTCAAGTGGAGCATGCGTAAGGGATGTTAGTTGTTTGTTATCACCATTAGTGACCGATCAGAAAGCACTCCAGAGAATTCACCCTTAGATGATCATGTAGTTTTGAGGGAGTATGTAGATTTGTTTCCAGGTGAGATTTTAGGGCTACCACCCCGCAGAGAGGTGGATTTCACCATTGATTTAGTACCTGGATCCGCACCAATTTCTAGGGCACCCTATCAGATGACGACTCTAGAGATTCATGAGCTCAATATTCAGTTAGAGGATTTGTTGGAGAAGGGCCTCATTCACCCTAGTGTATCTCCTTGGGGTGCGCTAGACATATTTGTGAAGAAGAAGGACGGTTCTCTCATACTTTGTGTAGACTTCAGCCAACTCAACAAAGTCATAATAAAGAACCGTTATCTGCTCCCTAAGATTGATGACTTGTTTGATCAGATGCAGGGAGTGAGAGTGTTCTCCAAAATTGATCTCAAGTCAGGGTACCATCAGTTATGCATATCAGATGCAGACATTCATAAGACAATGTTTCACACACGTTATGGGCATTATGAGTTCACAGTTGTTCCTTTTGGTTTGACTAATGCCCCAGCTATCTTCATGAGCCTCATGAATGGAGTATTTAGGACATTTCTGGATCACTTTGTCTTAGTGCTCCTTGATGACATATTGATATATTCTCATTCTGAGGAGGAACGTGAGGAGCATTTGAGGTAGGTACTTTAGGTTTTGAGAGAACAGAAGTTGTATGGGAACTTGGAAAAATGTAGCTTCTTTCAGATAGAGATTCAGTACTTGGGTCATATCATATCAGGCGATGGTATCTCAATAGATCCCTCTAAGATACAAGGTGTTATGGACTAGCCAGCACCCACATCAGTTACTGAGGTGAGGAGTTTCATGGGATTAGTAGGTTATTACTGCAGGTTTGTACAGGACTTTTCTAGGATTGCTCACCCTATTACTTCTCTTTAGAGAAAAGGGAAGAAGTTTGATTGGTCAGAGAAGTGTGAGCAGGCCTTTTAGTTGCTTAAGGAAAGGTTAACCACAGCACCCATCTTAGTAGTTTTGGACCCTACAGAGGATTTTGTTGTTTGTACTGATGCATCGCTAGAGGCTTTGGGAACAATTCTTATGCAGGAGCATCAAGTTATTGATTTTGAGTCTCATAAGCTCAAGGACTATGAGCTTAATTACCCTACTCATGATTTGTAGCTAACAGTAGTGGTTCATGCACTTGTGCGTTGGTGACATTTCCTTTTTGGTAGACCTTTCACGTTGAGGACAAATCATCATAGCTTACATCATATCTTCTCACAGCTAAACCTCAACACTTGTCCGCGGCATTGGATGGAGTTCCTATGTGAGTATGACATGAAGGTATAGTATATCAAAAGAAAGGAAAATGTTGTTGTAGATGTACTTAGTAGATGATGTCATGTGCTTACTTCATTGACACTACAGTTAGACTTGAGAGGCAGGATTCTTGAGCACCTTCTAGAGGACAGGTTTTATGAGGGAGCTAGACAAATATTAGAGTCATAGGGTTCATTAGAGGGTAGATATTCAGGGTGTATTTTAGAGATAGATGGTTTAATTCAGTACCATAGGTGCATCTATGTACCTAACTGAGGTGATCTACATAGCTTCATCCTCACAAAGGCTCATCGAGCCCCTTATGCAGTGCATCCTGGAGTAAAGAAAATGCACGCTAATTTGAGGGAGTTATATTATTGGCCAGGTCATCGACAGGACATAGCATATTTTGTTGCACATTACCTTGAGTGTCATAGGGTCAAGGAAGAGCATTCTCATCCCACAGGACTCTTACATCCTCACAATATTCCCGAGTGGAAGTGGGATGTGATCTCCATGGATTTCATAGTCAGACTTCCTATGTCTTCTTATCATCATGATGCCATTATGGTTACCATGTATAAGTTGACCAAGTTTGTGCACTTCTCACCAACCAAGGTCACCTATAACGCACAGGCCATCGCCAAAGTATTTATGGAGGACATTGTTAGGTTGCATGGGATTCCAAATACCATCATCAATGATAGGGATACCATCTATACTTCATTTTTCTAGACTTCCTTTCATACCACTCTAGGTACTCAGATTAATTTCAGCTCAGCATATCATCCAGAGACATATGGGTAGAAAGAGAGGGTTAATTAGGTCATGGAGGACATGTTGAGGATGTATGTGATGGATCACTAGAGGAAATGGGAAGATTATTTGCATTTAGTTGAGTTTGCCTACAACAACAACTATCATAGTTTCATTGGTATGGCTCCTTATAAGGTTTTGTATGGATGACCTTGTAGGACACCTTTGAGTTGGGATAGACTAGATGACATGATTATTCTAGGACCAGCTTACCTACAAGATTTAGAGCAACAGGTGGTTCTGATTAGACAGCGCCTTGAGCAAGCTAGAGCATGCCAGAAGGCATATGCAAACACTAAGAGGATTGTCACTTCTCAGTGGGTGACAAAGTTTTCTTGAGAGTTCATCCGCATAAAATCCCAATCCACTATGGAAAGGGTTCTAAGCTATCACCTTGTTTTGTGGGGCCTTTTGATATTTTAAAGGTCATCGGTCCAGTTTCCTACCACCTAGCTTTGCCACTAAGCCTTGCACGGGCCCACGATGTATTTCATGTTTCTGTACTATGTAGCTATGTACCAAACATTTCTCATGTTTTGGATTGGTTGACATTACAGGTAGAGGATAGAGGACAGTGGAGACTTGAGCCCATATGCATACTGGAGCACAGGAGGTTGGCCCTTCGGGGTCAAGACTTGGACTAGGTTAGAGTGTAGTGGGACTGATACGATGAGACAACAGCTACCTGGGAGGATGTGACACCTTTAAGGGCTAGATATCCCTATCTGTTTCAGTGATTTCCAGGAGGAAGTCTAATTTTAGTAGAGGGGGATGTAGTGCCCACACTTTTATAGATCACTTACTTATTCCTCTTACTATTAGACATGTTTTGACATGGATTTGCTATATTTTGGGCATTACATTAGGAGATTTGATTTGATTAGGCATGTATGGACATTTAGGCGTATACTGCCAATTTAGCTTGATTATTATGTTGTTTGCATTATCTTATGATGTCATGGATACTAATTGATATGATGTTGTTTTGGAATGTAATTATATTGATGGATACTCAATTTGTTGCATGTTGGGATTCTATGGATACATGTCATTTTATCATTATCACTAACTTATGGTGAATTATGTATAGTTGTGCACATTGTTACACTTTTGATTCTAGAAATATGATATGTTAGTCTAGAATTTATTTATATCTTATTTAGTAGTTGATTTCTATTCTATCAGACATGTGCATTTAATGTGTGCAATGAGTGTGCAAGTGACAGGTCACAGGAGAACATGGGATTCAGGCCAGCTACGCAACTTTACACAAGCATCCCACGGGGCTAAGTCCTAGCCGTGTTTATTGCTTGAGGCCTTAGCGTTAGAATTATTGTTTTGGGCACCATGGGTGACCCTCATTTGTAATGTAATATGTCTTGTAATTATCACTTTTTCTTAGGGTGTTTAAGTTTCTGTTGTAAACTTGTTTTCGGAAATTAATGACCCCACTTGCTTTAACTTTTGAATTAGTTTAATGATGTACTTAATCTAAGGGTTTAGGGTCACATGTGAACCCTTGGGTGGGCCCCACACCCTCTACCCTTATGCCAAATTTTTCAAACCCGAAATTGGGTTATTTTAGGCATTTTTAGGGACCCCTTTTTAGTTTGGGAGTTCCCTTAACATGAAAATGAGCCCTTGGACCCTACCTAAAAGGTAGGGGGCTTATTTACAAGGCTAGAGGGAGTTTTCCCTCCCTTTTTGCCTCTCCTTCAGTCACATCCATGTAAGGGGTATGGATTAGTGTGCTTGTTAAAAGTTACACAAAGATTTGTTTTGTTATCATTTAGAGTAATTTGGGAGAAAATGGCTAAAAGTCATTTTATCCTTTCTCTCATTTATCTTTGGCATCTTTGACCTTGAGGGAGGAGAGGGGTGACACATGTCACCCCCTCATTTGTGAGGATTTTTTGTCGCTCCTCTTAAAATTCCCCCTTATGGGAAAAGAAGAGAGTTTTTTTTGGAGATATTGCTTGGAGTCTTGTGGATTTGGAGCTAGAGTTTGCTTGGGTCAAGAAGTGGAAGATATAGAAGTTTGGAGAGCTTTTCTTTGAGGTAGGCTTCTTGAAATTTATTATGTTTGTTATATCTTGCTTGAAATTAGTTGTTTACTTGGAAATGTTGTTGTTGTATAAATATATTGTTGTTTATTTGATTTCACTCACTCCATCATATGACATGATAGATTTTTGGATTTGTGGGGCAAGAGAGAGGGATTTTTCCCTCTCAATCCTCATAGGCATGATGGGAAAGCCTTGTAGGATTTAGTTACTCCCCTCAAATGGTTTGAGGTGGGGAAGGTTGTTCATTTGGCTTGAACCTCCTTCCCCATTCTTTGTGAGGAAACCCCTTTGGGGTTCTAAAATCCTTCCAAGAAAGATTGGTGAAAGGGTGGAGAAATAAGGAGGGTATGGAGACCTTGACTTTGTGTAACTCATGTTGGTTGTAAATTTTGGAGAACTCCTCTTTTCTCTTCCCCATTTTAGAGGTAGAACATGGTTTCTCCTCTTGTTTATCTCTGTAAAATTTGGAATCTTGTTTTAGTCTTTGCCTTGTTTTTGTGTGGATGTAATGTTGTTTGTTTCACCCTTACTCTTTTGCATAGTTGTGGATAGTCGTCCTCTTTCCAATGGGATTGGGGGAGGCTAGCATGCATCCCAACCTTCGGAAGCCATGCAATGATGCCTATGGTTGGGTGGTAAAACAAGCTTCTTTTCCTTGGTTTGATTTCTTAAAGGCATTTGAAGTTGGATCTCATGATGGAAGTTGGTGGTAGTTGGAGCTCTTTTGGCATCTTCTCTCTCTTTTTGGACACTATCTCTTTGTTACTCTAAGGATATGGCTTTGTAGAAACTTCTTTTATTGTAAATCCTCATTTTTGTATTTGAAAAATACTTTTAAACTTGAGTAAAGCTTAGTTGAGCAAACCTTCTCATCCTTATAAAGAAGCTTTGTAATATTTCTTTCTTGAGTAGTTTCATGTATCTTAGAAAATAAAATAAAAAAAATTATATAGTGAGTTTTGAGCTCCTTGATAAGAAATCTTGTATTAGATGTCTCTATTTTATATGAACTTGTTGTAACTACACTTGGAGAGGAGATAGATCATTGGATGTAGTGTTATTCTTGATATAAAATTCTTTCTTGCAAAATGGTGTAACATGTTTGAATGCAATATGAAATATCATTCTTGTAGTGCAATTTTTTTTACTTAAATTTTCTTGGAAACTTATATAATAAAGCACAACTAGTTCTCTTTTCTTTCTCTTACCAATATGAAATAGAAATATTAGTAAAAGCAAAAATGAACATTCCTTCTCCTTCACTAAGTTGTAAAACTTAACTCCAAGTTTCTTTTATCATGTGAAATAGTTTTTTACATTTTTTTCTTCTTTTTACATATGGCAAGGAATCACCTTATTGTTCTCATAAAGATCTTTTAGTTTTCAGATTTGTATAGTCCATATAGTTTTCAAATCTAGAGCTTATTATTCACAACTTATTGAAAATTGTTTAATAAATTACATAGTTAAAAATTTATTTCAGGTATGAATCTAGTTGTATATTTTCATCATATGAATCCCTTAGAGCTCTTTTTTTTAAACCTATGTTATGTTCTAATTTTTTTGAAATTTAAGATGTATTATAATTTATTTATTATAAATCAAATATATGATATCATATCAGTATTTTTACCTAGTTATATATTATAATATATATATATATATATATATATATAACTTAATATATATATATATAAAAAAAAAAACCAAAAAAAAATATAAATATAAAATCTAAACATTATAAACAAAACAAACAAAAAAAAGAGCTTTTTTTTTTGCTATTCGGGGGAGGGCCGAACCCCTCCCCCCACCCGTCCACGGCCTCCCCCGTGCCATCTTCTCTCCCACCACCCATGCCACTATCCGCCCTTCCCTGTCGCATCCCCCATCCACCGCCACCCTTGCCATTGTCCCGTGTCATCCCCTTCTGTTGTGGCCTGCACACTACCCCTCCACCTCTCCCTCCCTACGCTGCCACCGACCCGTCTTCCTTCCTGCACAGCACCTCCTACCCCTTCTACCACTCCCTTGTTCGTCCATCATGAACAACCCCTCTCATTGGATCTGCCGCCCCTAACCACAAAAAAAAAATAGAAACAGTATGGGGATCAAAAAAAGAGGAAAAGAAACATTTTCTTGTTTTTGTATAAATTGCTCAACAAATACAATAAGGGTTTTTAAAAAGAAAAATAAAATAAACTCCATAGCTGCTCCAAAATCACCTAAAAATATGAGAGAAGATAAAATAAAAAAGGAGAGAGTAAGGTAAAAAAAAGAAAAGAGAAATCACATAGAGAAAATTAGGGCAAAATGGAGATTAAGGGCCAAGATTGTTTCAATCCTAGGGTCCATAAGTTACCGTAGACACTTCCTTATAGTCATGGGATTTAAAGTGGGAATGGGAAAATAAAATTGGGATGTGTGGAAAATTAAATAAAAGGGGAGAGTAAATTAATTAAAAAAGGTTGTGTAAATTAATAAAATTAATGATTTCAGTTAATACGTAGTAGAATGAAATAGAAAAGTTGTGTTGGGCTAGCGTTTAGGCAACTTCGGAAATTAATAATTAATATAAATTGAATATTAATGAAAATGGGTTAAGTAGAACATTAGTAATTATAGGTCACTTTTTTAAAAAAAAAATTACCAACTTATTGATCTGGTTTTCCGGTGTCCCGAGGCGGTGTACGACAACTTGTTTCTAGACCTAGTCTTGGGTTTCATGGAAAATTCTTAGTTTTTTATTTATATGACATATTCTCACCTTCCAAACACTTTATCCACTTAAATCCATCATATCTAATATGTTTTCCATGCTCATAGAGATATCAAGCTCGCTATTATGTAATTTTGCAATTTTAGAAACTTCTAACGCTCTTTACTTGTTCTCAAACCCTCATTTCTTCTTTACCCTGTTCTGAGATATCCTTGGCTTCTTTTATACTTTCTATCATTGATTCCTTAACTCTCAGCTCCTTATTTTCACATTTTCCACTACCTATTTGATAAAAATATTCTCTTTTTTCTTAGTATGTATTTCTCATGCTCTCACCATAAGGCTTGGCTCAAGGTAGTTTGGGACTTATTTTATGATTTTAACTCTTGTGTTCTTTCCTGGCCCATTTATCATGGTTTTAAACACTCCATTCAATCCACCAATCATCTTTACCACACTTCCTTTATTTACTTCTCAACACCCTTACCACATTCTAAGTAATAATTTCACTATAGATTCATAATTGTTAAGGACTCCCTATATGCCTGAAACATGACAATCATTGTACTGAGTGATTTGTGACTCTATGGAGATTTATTTTACTTCCCAAACTCCTCAAATTCTCATAAAATTTACTGATTTTCCACAAAACTTCCAAAACAAGTATGAATTCATTCTTTTAATTTTGATTCCTTCTATATCTTTCTAGTTGTGCATGAACCATCACAAGACTATGAATACAGAGTCAACCTCCCAGATTTTCAAAATCTAGAGCACTCAAATCACCTGATCACACTATCCATGGTACTTGAAAGAAAAAAATTATGATTAATGTCCTACACTCTAAAATAATAAACTTCTAGGCCCTCGAGTATGGTCATGTTACATTCCTGAGGATAAATTTCACTTGGCTACAAGACATACCCTGCCTTAATCACATATCAAGATATCATTAATCTTTCACCATTCACTACCCATGTTGCAACCTATTACAAGATTATAAATCATCCTGAAGTATATTAATTAATATCACATTTCAGTCATTCTCCAAACCCTCATTCTAAGTGGCAACACAGTCTAGACAAAACATATATTATTATTAACTTGAACAAATCTTTATAAATATTTTGATCCCTCTTTATACCTCTACACATTCACTCCAAATTTTGTGATTTCCTCAATGTTTCAACTCATCTATAGTAATATTCCTTCAAAAGAGAACCTTTTCAAAAGAATCAAGACAATCACCTTCTATTTCATATCCTTTAATTTCTCTTCCTTACTTATTCATGCTCTATTTCATGCATATTAATGGAATTTTCAGGGTTCCAAACCTTTCCACAACCTCCTATACAATATTTAATCCATCTCAATCTTTTCTTCTAATTAGACTATGCCTTATTATTACACAAAACCCTACAGTTTATAGAACACAATATAGATTTTCATAGATTTTTCCCATTCTCTAATTTTTATAGTATTATCTAACCTTAAAAAAGCATTCAAATGCCCATTTATTCATAAATGAAGAAAAATTACTTTGTTTTTTAACCCTTCTTACATTCTCATAACAAGATTCTTAACAGTTGTTCATCTTTCTTTCCTTACCTTTGATCATAGTCCTCTCATTTTTCAAATCCTTCATTAGTCTCACATTTCAAAGGCTTCATTTTATCTTTCCTAAGCTTTCACCTGCATATATAACTATAAAATTGTTTAAAATCCATACACTCATAAATGAACATGAAACACACTCCAAAGACATGTTACAACAACAAAAAACCCTTATTTTTTCTTAACAAGAAGTTTCATTAATGATGGATCATATTACACATGGCTTCATTGAGCCTTGAAGGCTCTATCATATAAATCTCCACCTTCCACACCTTTACCCACCTCTCTAATGATGTCCCTACTCAAATGCACAATATTTCCATAGGATGAATGGAGGTAGTTAGGTTGTTCCTTCTTTAACCATACATGTTTCACTAACTCTAATGAGTTTACATCTGGTTAGAGGTGAATTATGAGAGAGAGAAACATAACATTACCACTTATTTTCTATCACTAGACCTATTCTAACTCCTAGCCTACTAACACACTAACACCTAGGTCTAGGATACACTACAAGCTTAATTTGAATATTCAAGTGTGGATTTTGGATGGAAACCTCAAAAATTCCATTTATTAAAATATAAGAGGTCCACATCGACCAAGACAACTATAAAATACTAAATACACCCTACTTAGACCAACCAATCCAAAATTTGTATTATGTACATGATGCTCCTGCATCATACTCCCCATGTGGAGAGAAATGTAGTATATACAAAAGGCCTTTTTTCTTTCTTTTCTTATAATTGGCCTCAACTTGTAATGTTATTCTCTTTATTGTTGTATCTTCTTCATTCTTCTCAAATTTACTCTTTAAATCTTCATTCTTTGTTTTCATCTTCTTCTCTCTATCATTTTCCTCAAAAATGAGGCCTTCATTTGAGCTCTCAAATGAGCTATATTTTCAATACTTTTGATCTCTTTCTCTATCTTACATGCACATTCACAAATAAAAAAAACCTTAGATTTAAAAATAAGATATATTTGAGTCTCTTCACTTGCTTTCTTTTCTCTTTCTTCATCTTTTTCAATTTTCTCTTCCATTTCTTCAATTTTTTCTTCTTTACACTCCACTTATTCACCTTTTAGAACACACTCAAGTGCTTGTAATTCTTCTTCTAATTGTGATTGACTTATATACACGAACTAAAAATATTTTTTTCTTCTTCCTTTGAATTCTTCTTTAAAAATGAATTCCTCTTCCATTATATCTTTGATTTCTTCTTTCTTTTTCTTGTTTTTCTTCTTTTCAATCATTCTTAACTTGTTTTCTTCCTCTTTTATCTTCTTCTCCAGCTTTAGTCTCTTTCCCCTTTTCATGAATGGCCTTAAATGCCACTTAACTACGTTTCTCAGTACTATCTTCTTTACTCTATTAATTTTTCCATTCATAACTTTGTTTTGCATTTCTCTCACTTTTCTTTCTAACTCCTCAAGTTTCCGCAAACTTCTCTCTCTCACCTCTCTCTCTTCCCACAACTTTATTTTTCTCTCTTCTTTTCTTTTCTTTCTTCTTTCTTCTACTTACTACTCTTCATCAACTGAAATAAATCCTTTACTATATTAGCCTCCATCTTACCTCTAGCAAGTATTTTTCACCTTGTCAAGTCTCGCCTGGGTTTATTTCCTTAGCGAGTCTTTTTACTTTTCTCACTTTTTCACTATATTTTATTTTTCTTTAATTTTCTTCACCTTGAAAAGGAGTAACCTGTCATTTCTCATATATCCAACTCATAACAAGACAACTATTAGCTTCAACAACTCAACAAACTCAACTCCATTCATCAAAGCAACTATTTATAATGCTTTCTTAGCAAAAATTTACTTTTACCTTCAACTTGATTACTTCAAATTATTGAATAACCTTATCTAATACCAAATGATATAGATACCCCACATGCATGCTTAATCCATCCAAAAATATTCCTTAGAAGTTACAAAAACAACTATATCTTTCACCTAAATGTTAGTGACCCTACACATGTCACTACTCTAGCGCTATTCACCTTACTTCAGACTGTGAAATCAAGAATCGACAATGCTTATAGGAGATAATATTCTTCAAAGTAGTCTTGATGTGGTTTGGGTTTTGTTTTTTTGCTATTAAGTTGTTGTTTAATTGATTCTCTTTATCAGTTCTATACTTATTCTGCTCTTTCTAGGTAGTTCCTTTTTTTACTATTTCTTGGCTTATTGTAATATCTGGATCTTGATCCATTTTATACTTACTCGTATTTATCTGGATTTTGAGCCTTTTTTGTATTAGGGTATAGTCCCTTCAAAACTATTTGCCATTAATAAAAGAAACTATATCTTTAACCTTCCTTAAAAATTCAAAGCTTGCTAAAAATTGCTCAACATGTCAAAATGCAATAAATCATTGTACCAATACTTAAAATCACTTTAATCATGTTCAAAATCACCAAATACACCTACTTCAACCGTCATATTAGTTTCAAAACATATTTTTTCACCAATTTCCTTTTTAGCCCTTCACTAGACCTTGTAGCCTTGAAAAAGGAAAATTTTGACAATTTTTTCAAATCACAACCTTCCACACCTCACTTGCAATATTTTTAGGCACTCACTATCCTTGTTAAGGTGCCTAGCACAAATCCCCAAACTAGGAGAAACCTATAAACATTCAATCAAAGTGGATTACATTTCTAGACACCCTTTATCCTTCTCTTTCTTTTCACTAGTTTTATTTTCCCAACTCTTCCTCTAGCTATCTTAAACACCAAACCCTCATTTCTAGCATGTTTCTAGACCTAGTCTAGGGTTTCATGGAAAATTCTTTGTTTTTGATTTATTTTACATATTCTCACCTTCAAAGCACTTTATGAAATTCACTCCATCATATATAATATGAGTCTCAAGCTCTATATTATGCAATTTTGAAATTTTAGCAACCCTCTTTACTTGTTCTCAAATGCTCATTTCCTCTTTACAGTATTCTGAGATACTCTTGGATTTTTTTATACTTTCTATCACTAATTCCTTGAATCTGAGATCCTTAATTTCACATTGCCACTACCTATTTGATCAAAATACTCTCTTTTTTCTCAGTATGTATTTTTCATCCTCTCACCATAAGGCTTGACTCAGGGAAATTTGGGACTTATTTTATGATTTTAACTCATGTGTCCTTTCCTATTTCATTTATCATGGTTTTAAACACTCCATTCAATCCACCAATCATCCTTACCACACTTCCTTTATTTACTTCTTAACACCCTTGCCACCTTCCAAGTAACAAGTTCACTATTATTCATAACTGTTAAGGACTCCCTATATGCCTGAAACATGACAGTCACCGTACTAGGTGATTTATGACTCTATAGAGCTATATTTTACTTCCCAAACTCCTCAACTTCTTATCAACTTTGGTAAGTTTCCACAGAACTTCCAAAACAAGTATGAATTCATTATTTCAATTGTGGTTCCTTCTATATCTTTCTAGTTGTGCATGAACCCTCACAAGACTATGAATACACATCCAACCTCCTATTTTTTCAAAATCTAGAGCACTCACATCACCTGATCAAACTATCCATGGTCCTTAAAAGAAAAAAATTATGATCAATGGCATACACTCTAAAATAATAACTTGTTAATCCCTCAAGTCTGGGCATGTTATAGTCTTGAGGATGAAGTTCACTTGGATACAAGACATAACTTGCCTTTATCACATATAAAGATATCATTATTCTTTCACCATTCACTACCCATGCTCTAACCTGTTATACGATTCTAAATCACCCTGAAGTCTATTAATAATTATCACATTTCAATCATTATCCAAACCCTCATTCTGAGTGGTAACACCTGGTCTAGACAGAACAAATTTGATCATTAACTTGAATAAAGCTTTATAAATATTTTGATCCCTCTTTATACCTCCACTCATGCGCTCCTAATGTTTTCATGACCTCAATGTTTAACTCATGTATAGTAATATTCCTTCAAAAGAGAACCTTTTCAACAGGCTCAAGATAATCACCTTTTATTTCATATCCTTTAACTTTTATTCCTTAATGATTCATGTTATGTTTCATGCATATTAATGGTATTCTCAGGGTTACAAACCTTTCCACAGCATCCTATACAATATTTAATCCATCTCAGTCCTTTCTTCTAATTAAACTCCACCTCATTATTACACAAAACCCTACAGTCTATAGAACATAGTACAAATTTTCATAGATTTTTCCCATTCTATGAGTTTTATAGTATTAACTAACCTTAAAAAAGCATTCAAATGCCCATTTATTCATAATTGAAGAATTTTTTATTTTTTAACCCTCCTTACATTCTCATAACATGAGTCTTAAGAGTTTTGTGTCTTGGTTTCCTTACCTCTAATAAAATTCCTCTCATTGTTCAACTCCTTCATTAGTCTCTCATTTCAAATTCTTCATTTTATCTTTCCTAATCTTGTACCTACATATATAACTATAGAATCATTCAAAATCCATATACTCAAAAATGAACATGCAACACACTCCAAATACATGTTACAAAAACACAAAACCTTGATTTTTGTTTAACAAGAAGCTTCATTAATGATGGATAATATTACATATGGCTTCCTTGAGCCTTGAAGGTTGTATCATAGAAATCTCCACCTTCCACACCCTTACCAACCTCTCTAATGATCTCCCTACTCAAATGCACAAGCTTTCCATAGGATGAATTGAGGTAGTTAGGTTTTTCCTTCTTTAACCATACATGTTTCACTAACTCTAATGAGTTTACATCTGGTTAAAGGTGAAGTATGAGAGAGAGAAACATAACATGACCACTTATTTTCTATCGCTAGACCTATTTTAACCCCTAGCCTACTAACACACTAAAACCTAGGTTTAGGATACACTACAAGCTTAATTTGAATATTCAAGTGTGGATTTTGGAGGGAAACTTCCAAAATGTCATTTATTACAATATGAGGGGTCCACATGGACCAAGAAAACTAGAGAAAACTAAAGACAACCTACTTAGACCAACCAAGCCAAAAAAATTATTATGTACATGATGCTCCTGCATCACTTCCCTTGCATTCTTTTATCCCTTGTGTTATTTGGCCATCTCCATGCATTCTCTGGTCTCTTATGTGCTCAAATTAGGCCCTTGCATAGTCTAGTTAGCCCCTGATGGGCTCTACTTCTTGGTGAATTTTGATCCATCCTTTTTTCCATCTCCTTAATCTATTTTGGTCACAGGTATAACTTCCCTATAACCATCCTACAACCACCCTGTAACTACCCTATAATCACCCTATAACTACCTTGTAACCACCATGTAACTACCCTGCAACCACACTATAACCACCCTACAACTACCCTACAACCACCCTGCAGCCACCCTGCAACGACCCTATAACCACCTTATAACCACCCTACAACCACCTTGCAACCATATTATGACCACTATGCAACCACCTTGCAACCACCCTACAACCACCATGTAACCACCTTGTAACCACCCTGCAACCTCCTTACAACCACCTTGCAACCACCCTGAAATAACCTTGTGACCACCCTACACCCTCTAACAAAACCTTACCATTTGAGCTTCATTCACATGACATGATCCATCAACACCTCATCAAACGCATTTCCAAGCTTGAGTCACAACTCTTGGGAGGACTTCCACCCACACCGAATTATCACACAATTTACAATGATCCTATCCACCCCATAGTACCATATTTTCCTTATCCACCACATTTCAAACTTCCCACATTTGAAAAATTCAATTGCACTAAGGACCCCCAACACCACTTACATCTCTTCCGCTATGCATTCCACCTCATTCAACATGACGATGAAATGGTCCTATGCACCTTTCCTCTTGCACTCACTATCTAAGCACTTGAATGGTATTCTAACCTCCCATAACATAGCATTTACACATTTTCACAAATATCTTACACATTCTTATCCCAATTCTTTATTCATATTTCACTCAAAGAAATATTATTTTACCTTCATATGCTTTTCCAATCCCATAATGAGTCTATTCTTGACTTTGTTGGGCATTAGCATGAGCTCATTCACCACCTCTCATTTTCACTCCCACAATCTGAAATCATTAATCTATTTTCCAAAATTTGTGTCCCCCACATTTCACACCACTTACAAATTCATCCACTATGCACATTTGATGAGGTCGTGCACATGACATAGTGCCTTAAGGATATCCATCTTAGTTGTCCTCCTTTGTTGTCACGCGTTTCAATTTCTCCCCTTCCTACTACATGATCACACTCCCATGTTCATATTTTCATTTAATCATATCATCCACACCTCTCATCTCCTTTGAAACCTACATATTTTAATTTATCATATTCTATCCAGACTCATTGATTCGTCCAACACCCTCGTAAAGTCACTCCTTTGAAAAAGTCAATTTATTTTTCTCTCCATAATTTTGTTAAAACCCATCTCATCACTCTCCCTCCCATACCACCTCCACCATTGTGGCATATATCCCATGAAACTTTTTCCTATCATCGTATTGATTTTCATTTCATGGACTCATATACCCAAATTTGTAACATTATTCAAGACCTTTTTTTGATCCTCCATATCCTCCAACTTCACCTACGAACACTAATACAATCACTTCTTACACTATTATTCCCAATTCTTTCCCATGTGTCATGTTTCCATCATTTGAATTTTGTCATTTTCCATTATCTCTCGATCATCATGCATACCTAGTGTTTCCTCATCTATGTCATCCCCTTCTCAATATCCATCATCATGTGCTTCCACTTTGAACATAGTCTCATCAACCTCCTTTCTATATTTCTCCCCAAAATGTCTGCAATGGAATAGAATGAACTCCCATCCTATGTAGTGTATGTAGATCAATGCATCCCTTGTCTCTTGTATGGATTTCCTATATGTATGCTTTGTAGTCCTCTTGTTCCTTTTTGCATGTTTAGGTGGTGATAGATAATGCTTATAGAGATTGGCCCCTTTATTTAAAATAACTAATTATATATATGACTCCCTTGTTTTAATTTTGTAATTGATAATTGAAATGCCGACCGAAAGTTTTAAAATATGACCAAGAAGTGAAAATAAATAAAAAATATAAAGAAGATGAAAGAGAGGATAGGAGCATGTGGAAGGGATGGGAGTGTTTGGAAACTTATTCCCTGAATGAGTGTTAGTGTTTGAGGCCATTAATAAATAAATCAGTAAAGTCTCAGTAGAGTTGTACGATGTGTAAATCTAGTAAAGTGTAAGTGATAATGTAACCAAAAGGCCAAAAGAAGTTGTAAACCACTAATTTTATTTCTTAGTAATCATCTATACATTAGTATGCTTTAGGTCCTATAAATTTACCCAAGCACACATATATTTTGTGTCTACATTTTCCCCCACTTTATGTTGTTGATTGAATACTCCATAGCATAAAGTAGATAGAAGATGCATACCTTATAATATGGAGTGGAGTGTATTCGATAGCATGCTAAGTGGACAAGTAGTAATGTGAAGCATGAAGAGATCACATTGTGAATCATGGTAACTAGGAAAAGGAGGTAGACCCTACAAATGAATCATATGTGTAGTATTATGCTACTATATTTTGTTCTTGTTGATGTGAGTTTCTTCTTGTTGTTTTAAAGGATGGACCTATAAAAGAAGAGCAAGAGATTATTCAAATTCGTGTCTATGGAAAATCAAAGTAATGTATGTATAAGTATGTAAAAGTAGTAGAAATTAGTAGCTAAGGAAAAAGTACACCTAATGTATAAGAGAGTATAAGATATAAATTTGTCTTGTTTGTCTTGGAAATGTTTTTGGATGGGGTTGAGCCACAAATTTAAGAGTTCTACAGCCAAATATAAGGTTTTTGGGAAATTTCATACCAAGAGTGAGGTTTTTGGGTAATCTGACACCAAGTATAAGTTTTTTGTGTGATCTCACACCAAGGATGAATTTTTTGGAGATCTCACACCAAGGATGATTTTTTTGGGTGATCTCATGCCAAAAGAAGAGTGTTGAGGAGAAATTTGTTTTTCTCTTCTTCCATGATGCTTCTTAAATGATAAGTGCAACTACAAATTAGAATGTCCCAATTTGTAACTGAATTGTATCTGAATGAATAAATTATGTAACTGAAGCCAAGTGTCTGATATAGTACATTCATACTTTAAATAGCTAGAAACTATTTTGAACTGAGAAACTATATATTTTTACCCCCAAGAAACAAGTGCCCACTGATCTTGTCTGATAATATATGCTAGTGTCTACTTGGTTTTTTTGATCCAAATCATATTCTGGACCACTCTCTAATTGTGTGGCTTTTCCAATTTTGTACAGTGTTTGTCTAGTTTAGAGCTTTGTGCTGTAGGATGGGTGATTTTTTCACCCAGTAGTTTCCCCCCTTGTTTGGAGCACATGTGACAAATATAGGAGTAGACATCCCAAACAAGAAGACTTAAAACTAATATACATATCATAGATTGGATATCTATCAGGGAGTAGTGTATGTGTATGGTAGAAACTAAGGCACATGAAAACAAGATAGACTAGAAAAAAGTGTTAGTGTGAAAGATATAACATACAATAGAGTACATTGTAGCAAGAAACTATGAATATAAGAGGGACTATGAAAATTGGGTTGCATACATGGGACATTACTCACAATTTCACAAGATAATAAGGGCTCGAAGAAACCACAAATAAAAAATGAGCAAATAAGACATAAGGCATATCTTGACATACAATGGAAAATAATAACAAACAACAAGTAACAAATAACCATGGTTATATAGTATCTTGTAAAGAAAATATTACACATGCAAGGCACCTAGTTAACATGTTATAAATATAAGTAGTATGTTAAAGCATGTATAAATCAGTTAAGAAGTAAGTGATAGTAACGTAAGAAGTAGTAAATAATGTAACAATAGGTCAAGTGAGTGTGTAATATGAGAGTAGTATCATAGGTAGATGCCCTTAGGAGCCTCAGTGGGACTAGTAAAGAGAAGATTTTGAGAATCATACATCATGTAAGAATTTGTAAAAGGTCCCACATTCACCTAAAGATACCATGTGAACACACAGGTGTGTATAGAAAAATATATCGACATACTAAGTATCCAACTAGCATAGAAAATAAAGTGTAACATGTAAGTAGTATAAGCTAAAAAGAGAGTATGTACAAACAAGATAGTGGAGATGTCATGTGTTAAAGTGATGGTGTGACTACAAGATGGAAGACGTAGAGACTGGGAGGAGATGTGTTTCCCCCAAATATATGTGGATGTGAGATGAGGTTCATTTAGGAATACTCCTTCAACAATCAATTATGAATAGTAGAACAAGAGTGTATCATCGGGTAATGAAAATAAGGTATGTGTACCAGAGATTTGGTAATGCTCAAAAATATATTCATGAAGCATGAAGCATGATATATAGAGAGAGAAACTAGGATGTGAAAAGTGAGGTTCATCTATGAATTGTTCCCTAAAAAATCAAGTATGAAACTATAGAACAAGAGTGTGTCATTGGGTAATCAAAGTGCATTAAATGTGATTTGAGATTATATGCTAGGAATGATTTATCGTGAATGCACAAAGCGTGAAGTGTAGTAATATAAGCTAAGAGTATACAATAGAGACAACCAATAGTGCGGGGGGGGGGGGAATTACTGATTGCCCCCAAGTTTGTGCAAGTGATGGAAATCTATCTGACGATAGTGAAGAGAGATGGCTCTTTAAATGGTATCTAAGAAAGAGAAGGCATGTGATCCATAGTCTAGGGCTAATGATATAGGAGAATATCTATCTGTATGTGAAGAGAGACCGATGTGGTAAAGGGGGATGGAGAACACTCAATAGGAATGAGCTACCTAGAGTAGGAGACTTAGTTCTGATGAGGATTTATTTCATGGACCGGTAAGGACAACGGGGTACAACTGATGTCAGGTCGTATATGAATGGGAGAGCATATGTGTGCAATGATAGATTTAGACATTGAGAGGTTCCAGAGGCCATAGATGCCATGAACAAGATGCTTAAGATAGAAGGCAAAAAGAGTGGGTTGGGGTAAGTGAGTGTACCGTCAAGTGGTAATAAAACCCTTTGATGGTGACAAATTTCTATGTACTAAATGAATGAGCTCAAGGCATAAGTGGAGCATCAGATAGGGATATTTATCTCGGGTGGCTCAGAGCCAAACAGGGAGCACCAAACCCTAGTTTTGTAAGGCACCAACCCTAAAAGGAGAAACAAACACTTATGTTACTATATTGAGGAACCAACTCTAATACAAGGGAGGATATAACACCCTAAGATGACCAAGACACCAACTGGAACATCTGCAATGTTGATCAAATGATGCCCCCCATTTCTTCAAAACTGGCCAATTGTGATTACTCTAGTGTCGATCATTCTCTCCATTCAAAATACCCTCAGGTTCAAATACACCTTCTTTTCTTCTCACTCTATGGATTCTCCACAGAACCAACATTTTCAGATTAGTTATAAGAATGACCTATCTCTCAATTCAAATCTCAAAATATCATTCACTCTTCATAGATCTTCCTTTGACTATACATCTTGACTAAGATGATGAAACACACGGCTCATCACTCCGGTCCTCTATCTCGCTCATCCTCTTGAACACAAACTAGGTCATTTATGGTTAGAACTTGGTCATTTAGGAGCTGGCCATCTTCAAGCTTGAAATTTTTTAGATCATAATCCAGCTATCCCTCGACCATTCTCTATCATTCTCAAAAAAACTTCATAATCTTCCATCCTCATAACCTTCTAATTCATCCTTCCAAAATTTGCTACACTCTAAAAATAGCTCTCGAGCACTCGGCAAATGAGCTCGACTAAACTTGGACAGTATGTTACATGTCTTCTTGGTCTCATATCATGTTAGGTCGGCCTTCATATGTGGAAAATATCATGCAAAACATCATGATGAATATCATGTTTCACATGAACATATATGTCCTTATAGCATTAGACATATGGGGTCAACATCTGCCAAATTTATCTCCATTAGGTCTCCAATAGGCCTAATTACGCTCAAAACAAGAAACCATGTTTCCAAGATGCTAAACTAATTAAACCTACAAAAGTCATTGCCAAAGCTTGAGATAATTTCAATAAAAGGTTTTATACGTAAGCCCTGAATCTTGGGCCAAGATCCTTGAGAATAGCTCTACATGGATGCGTCTCATGTCATGAAACCATCTCAAGAACATGGTTTTTCTTGTGCATGCCAAATACCTAGACCTCAAATATGAGGCTCAAAGCTACATTAAATAACCTTAACCATGAAATTATTATATATCAATGGAAATATATTGATCTCAAAAAAGGTACATGGTGGGGACCTTGTAGTTCATATTTCCACTAAATGAGCTAGTGGTGGGATTAGATGCCTCAAAACTACCTCTACAAGTTTTAAGACTTCCCTCAAACTTAGCCTAGTTCAGACCTAAAAAAGACCAATCTTTGAGATATAGGAAAATTTTTCATCCTAAATGACCTCAAACATGATAAGCTTAAATCATCATGATAAATTAATTATAACTCCCATTATTCCATAAATGGCTAAACTCGACAATATGTTTCGATGTTTCAATGTTTCCAAAAACTTGTCTTTCTAAGTGGCGATCACATTCGGGGATGGGGTGATGCAAATCCCGAAATGAAAAGGGTTGAAGAGTCCCAAAACATACGTCAAGTCATATGCTTTGAAAAGGCCGAGCCATTTCTAGGCTTGTATAGACCATTTTCTCCCAAGTGGAGAGATGAAAACTACCGAGGTATACATTGAGGCTCCAAAGTAAATTGCATGTGATGCAAATGAAACAAGTGTTCAATAGTGAGAAAGATGGCAATCAAACAACTTATTGGCACTTGAGAAAGATCTTCATAACTAGCTTGGTGGTAGTGTGGACCCCCAGTCTCTGGTAGGAGCTCAGATGGTTAAAAATAGTACAATTCTTCAAATAGAGCATAAACCTTTCAACATTGAGCTCTAAAACCCATTTTTGGAAAAAAATGTACTTGTTGGAAGGGCAATATTTTGATGAGAAATATCAATGACTGGATCCTAAAATCTAGTTGTCCAGGAGGGCAGGGTTAAAGAAAATCCTAGTTAATGCAACTCAAATGCTCATCTATGACGATATCTAAATGCCTTGTACTCTCAAACCACCATGGCTTACCCATGAAAAATTACCTAGTCATTGGATAAGCTTGAATTCAAAATAGGACCTAGTATGGCTAGAACATTGGATTTCAGATTTCATAGGTTCCAAACCTCCAAAAATAGACAGGGACCAGGTTGTGGTAGGTGAGGGTCATTAATGGGGTTGGTGAGTGTAGGACAGAGGTGATTACCCAAGGGAATCATGAAGGTATAGGCCTCATTTCTCATGCTACCATACCATCCTGTTTGCACTAGGTATAAGTAGGGGACCTAGGATTACTGTAGGTTCATCACATGAATCTCATTACATGTATCTAATGATGATCACCTTGGGAGGATTTGGAGTAACACCTTTGACAAATATCTTCCTAATCATGTTCTCTCCTCCTACAAATTCTTCTACTATAAGTTGTAAGGATGGGATACTATGTTACCAAATTTGTTGACCATGTTTTTTAGATTATGCAATCTCACCTTATTTCATTATGCCTACAAAAACATTTGTGGAGATCTCATACCTCCCACTTCAGTATTGTAATGCACAATGTGAATGCACTCTGTGGCCCTTGTTGACATGCAATGTATCTACTCATTGACATCAATAAAAAAACTAAGATACGTGGATGTTCAAAAACCCTCTTTTGTGTTATTGTTTCCTATCTGATCTCTCATTACTATTTGGTTATTTGTACATGGTTTGGTTACTTAAGTTGTGTTTGTGGACTAATGAACTAGAAAGGATTTGCACATAGGTATTGATGTAGTCCATCTGTGACACTGGGAGAGGTACCCTCTTGGAAATTTGTTATTTATACGTTCATACAAGTGGTGGATACATTCAACATGTCCTCATTAGGACTGCATCAGAAGGTATAATAGCTTAAGGTTTAAGGTCATGCGTTGTGGACATACCTTCTAATCCCTGATCTCCTTGGACTTTTTAGGGTATGAACTTAAGGATTAGTTCTTTGTAGCATTGGGAATGTGGATGTCTTAAGATCAGACCGATGATAAGGGAAAGCTAATACCTTTTCTGGAGAGATTTCCTGATTTACAGAAGTACCAAACTTTGGGAAAATATCCATGTTCTGCAATCCCATATTAATGTACCATCAATAGACAAAGTCTATTCGGGGGTGCTGTGATTTTGCATGAACATGTGATGTGAGACGATTGGAAAGTTGGTATCCAGCTAAAGAGTGAGTAGCCACAGGATCCTGTATTGGAAAGGGCACTGAGGGATGGAACATAGTATTGTTGACTATAGTGAGTACTAATAGAAGCATTAATATGTAATGAATCAAAGGAAAATGTAGCATGGTAATTATGATATGAGAATGTAATAATTAGTGTCGGCATGTCAGCAATAGTACCAATGAGAAAATCAAGTGGTGCATGTTGAAGGAGGAGCCAAAAAATGACTATGCATGATTGGTAGACGAATCAGATAGCTAGATTTTTGCATGACTTGGGTAATGGATCATTGAAGATTTTAATATTTTGATTATCATTGAATAGATTAGAAGTAAATGGCTCTGGGAGCTCAATTGCATTGTTGTTGATAAGATCTTGAATGATATGTTTAAAGATCTTAAAACAATGATCAATAGAATAACCATTGCATTGGTGATAGTCATAGCATGTATTTTCATCATAATTACATGGCCATGTGGTCGAGAAAGATCTAATATTGAGTGGTGGAGGGAGAGTAATCAGATTACTTGTCAATGAGTTGTGGTAATAGGAACAAAGGTGCATAAGGTAGCTTAGTAAAAGGTGTATCTCATGGATTGCAATTGGAGCTTGGCTGGTGGAGAAACAACATTGATAGTATCTTTTTGGATATCGGTAGGCTTAAGGAGATGGTTTGAATACATGGATTTATCTTGAAACTTGTTGGAAGATGAAGGAGGAAGAAGAATTATAATACTTCAATTTACACATAGATAGTAGTTTTACTTTGCATTAAATTTGAGTGTGTGACATAATTGATCAAAGGAAAGGGAAGTCTAAAAAATGATACTAATCTTAGAGTGGAGGCAAAATAATTTGAATGAATTAGGTCTTGCAATCCTAAATCAACTATAACAATTGGTTATTTTGGAAAGGTTTTTCTTATGCCTCAAGACATAATCCTGTAAGATGTTCATTAGATCCTTGTTTAATTTTAGCTAGTTGTGCATATGATATCTTAGATGCCAATATTCATAGAAAAAAGAGCAAGGAATGCATCAGCTAAAGTTTTAAATATGTTACTGAATGGATAGGTAGATCATAGAACCATCTTATAACATAGTCATCTAAGCTTCGAGGAATTAATTTTGCCACTAGTGTAAGGTCATCAACATAGTCAAGACATGCAATGTGAAAGGATAAAAGGTTTTTCGTAGGGTCTTCATGGTCATTGAATATATGAAATTTAGGTACGACGAAGTTAGGAGGAAGTGGATAGAAATATATGGTAGGTATAAAAGGGATATGTAGGAGGAGTGAGGAATCTAGAGATGGAGAGGAAGACAAAAAGGCTTGTTGTAATCAGTGAATTTGGGATTGTAAATCATGGTACAATGAAGTGATGTCATGATTTGTTGATCAAAGAATGCTTGTCAAAGATCACACAAGGAATCCGTGCGGGTTAGAAGGCCAAGATCAAAGGTGCAGAAGAATAGGAAGGACCCGCACACAGAAGGAAAGTTCAGATTTCAGGACTTAGCCAATTTTTAGCATGAAGACCTATTTTTAGAAGATGACATGCGGAAGACATCAACAATGTAGAGATGTGCACGTTATGCATTATATATCCTTGAAGAAGTGGTTTGAAGCATTTATGCATGGAGACGAGTTGAGAATAGAATTGAAACTACAGTTAACTGTAAAATGACTATAGATAGCACACTTACATGTGTGGCTATGCTTGTAAATAGTGTGTGTTTATCAATAGCATGCGGCCTATTTCTGGAATAGATAAGCAGTGAAGGGAAAGTCCCCACCCTATATATATGATGTTAGGTACATAGGAGAAAAAGGAATATGAGAGGTTATGTATGTGTTTGGATGTATGAAAGTGTGTGTGTGTGTGTGTGTGTGTGTGTGTGTGTGTGTAACAGAGAATATACACATATGTCTAAATTACTGGATCAGATCCATACGTGCATTGGTATAGATTGATAATATTATAATGAGCTTCTGTATTTAATAAAGATGGAAGATACTAGCTGAATCTATGTGTAATTCTGTGTGTAATTGAGTAGTACATGTGATTAATTATTATTACTGTTTAAGCTTGTTCTTTAATAAATCTGAGGGTAGCATGCATGGTAGAATGATGGATTATTTATGAATCTATACATTTATTCCTTCATCATGTTAACATCCTGTTATAGCAACCCTAAAGAGGGACCTGGTACCTTTACGCACTTCAGGTGGGCACTCAATCTAGGCTGAGTGATGTGCCAGCATGCCTAGGGTGTTATCTTGTAAATTATAGGCTGCATCATTGGTTCCTTTGTCGGGACCTCGTTTTTAGTTGTTTTCAGGATGGTTCACAATGAAGACATACCAGTTAACTCTAGAAAGTATTGAGGAATGGATACATGATCTGGAGGAAGAATATGCATGACGATTCAGTACTAGATCTAAGTTTAACACACGATACTTGGGTAGAATAAAACCTATATGACAATTTATATGAGATCTTTGTCTGCTATCTTTCCAGTAGAACTATATGATGTGGCTTACTGCTTATGCATCTAAGCCGAAATTGGAGGTATCACGCACTTATCTGGACACAAGAAGAATTTCAGGCCCTTTATGACGTTGATCTGATCTAGACTCGCACAGTGGATACATGGTTCTCGTGGTGTTCATAAATAGTTATATTCTTGGAATATTCAATTTTGACGTACTCTTGCCCAGAGGTAGCTGAATTCTACATTTTTGAGGTATCCAAGAGGAACGTATTTTCATGGTATTTCGACTGGAAATCAAGATCTTGATGATAACCTTGAACCTAGAAAGTAAACTGATGGCTAGCTAAATTTCACCACATGCAAAGGCATGAACAGGTTTGGTTTTAAGATGGCGGACCTAGCGGCAGAGAAAGAAGAGAGAGGAAAGGTGGCTTAAGTATAATGAGGTGCACGTGAGAGGGAAATAGAGAAGCAATGTTTCGTTGCAGAAAGTATGGTGCTAAGGAGAGAGCTAGCTCGTGAATGATTTATGGCTCACGTGGAAGATGTGGAGCCAAAGTAGTCAGAAACTTCCCCATCTTGGAAAGCATGATAGACATCCCTTCTTCGAGCCTCGACATGGACAGTACGCCAACAGAGACTACCTAGATCTTGGGCCACAGGCATGCATCTTAATCCACCCGGTGACCTAGCCCTTATGCACTTGGTTTTCTCAGTATCGAGTACGACAAGTAATTAGCAAAATAATTTGGGAAGTAGGAGGAGTAGGAGTAAACCAGGGATCAAGTACATCACTGGTAGAACAGGACAACCTCAATGTTATTTGGAGGAACTTTTTTACGTGCACATCATCTACATAGAACGTAAGTGCGTAAAATGCTAGATTCACCTCTGGAAGAATGGGACTTCCTCACAGACTGTAGGGATAGTCACTATAGTACTACTATCGGAGCATAGGGGAGTACATCTACAGGCCCTACTCCAGCTACAGGTGGCAGATCAGGAGGTATAGGTGGTTCTAGTTCCAGTGGATCTGGTGGTTCTGGAGGTAGAGGGAACACAGGAGGTTCTGGATCAGGTGGTCAAGGTCCGCAACAACCACAAAATATCTATATGGAGATGTTTCTTCATCTCCCGAAATATAGAAGTATAGAGGATGCTTCCAAACATGTGCATATGTGTGAAATCTTATGGTGCACTAAAGGGATCACAAATGCTGAGTGAAAGACAAGTCAATTTGCCACTACATTACAAGGGCACACACACAGCTAGTATAGGAAGTTTGATCTTGATCAAACTTGTGTGGATTATGCAGCATTGAGAGATGCTTTCTTAAAAGAGTTCCATATCCCTGAGTTTGAGCAGAAGAGTATAAATGTGCTCAAAGATATCAAGCAAGGCACTACTAAAAGTGTACGTGAGTATGATGCCCATTTTAATACACTTCTATCTAAGTTCTCTTATGATATACACACTAGTAAACATGCACAATGGTTCATTAGAGGATTGATTACACCTTTTAGGAGGACATGCTGTCACATAACACATACACTGGATCTGCATGTGAAGTACTGGAAGTAGCTTTGCTACACTAAGGTAGTTGGGAGCATTGACATTGGAGTTAGTCCATTCCTAAAGGCACAGATCACAGCTATGGCTAAGCAGTTAGAGAATTTGTTAGGAAATTCAACCCATGAAATGCACTGAGGAATTTGGTGTACAGATTGTGAAGTGGAAGGTCACACCAAGGATAGTTGTCCTCACAGATCTATACATGCTCATTGTTATTGGACTGTCAAAATTTGTCATTTGAATCATGATGCTAGTCACTGTCCTTTGTTACAGCGCATGATAAGGAAGAATGTATCTTGCTTTTGCAAGATTTGTAGGTCCACGACCTATGATACTGAGGATTGTTCGGTTAATTGGTCAGATCCATGATGTTATAGACATCGGAGTATGACAGACATGTATAATAGATAATTCCAAGGGTAGGAATGAGCACCTAGGATCAGGATCATACTCAAACATGCTATGACAAGGAATGAGGGTTGCATTGTGAAGGGGGTTATGGAAGGGGATGTGGATATCGTGGTGAATATGGAGGATGCAGGCCGTGGTGGAGGAAGAGGGGAGTTTCCTCATGGAACATGTTATATGTGTGGATCTCCTGACCACTATAGGTGTGAATGTCCCCATAATCATTGCATGTTCTTTTTGCGGGAAGAACCATGTAGCTATGAAGAGTTCCTGGACCTATATGAGCATTTGAGAAAGCAACATAAGCAATAAAACAAAGGCACCAGAATGGTTAGAATACTAACGTGAGGAAGGAGACCAGTGGATGCTCAAGATAACTGAAGGACTTGAGGCATTAATAGTAAAGATCACTACATGCATGTTGAAGCAACACATGCACGAGAGAGGCATTGCATCAGAAGACTATGATTACCAAGGAGGAAGTTTTGCATACAAGATACCAAAATCCTTCTCATCAGAAGGAAGTGTTATCCAGGATAACATGGAAGTGCTCAAGGTAATGTTTAGGGAGAGATGCATCAAATACTTTAAGTCCCAAGCAATTATAGAGAACCTCAGGGAGATAGTTCAAACTGATATCGATGATCCCCTGCAGGAGGTATGCTAAGATCCCCTGTCACCAGAAGAAGAGAGCAAGTTATGAGACACTATAATGGGGAGTTGCATGAAAGGGAACAAGCTCTGTGTGTAAGTATTGAGATCATAAAAAATGGCTAGAGTTCTAGTCCATGCCAATATTCGGGACTGATGGGACATCTAGACGCGAACCGGACGAACCAGGCGAAATTACTTTGAACTGTTCATTGTGGATGGGTACGCTGTTGAGTACATATATTGATTGATACAAGTCGTGGAAGTAAATGTGTTGACATTAGATGCTCTGGGTAGCAAATGGGGAGTATCTGGGCCAGCGAATACACGAACACGGCTTATGTTTCCACAAGTGCATATACATTGAACTTCACGATACTGATTGGATAACATGGGTACTATCTCCAAGTTGTGGGACTTGCGGACTTGCCGATAGACCAATCCAGAGAAAGCCACGTGTCACTTGTTCCTAAACTACCTGCCACAATGGAAGCTCTAATTCGGGCGGTTCGGAACTAATTTGTCCCGCGCAGCATCTGGGACTTTCTAAGGGACCAAGGGACGAGAGAGACGCATAAAAGCTGAAATGGCCTACACTAAAGCGGTGATACACCAGTCAAAGGAGGGTGTGTGACACTTCAAACGGCCTTACACTTGTGACTCCGAGATAAAGATTTTCAGCAAAATTGCACTTTCTAGAGGGAGTGATGACAGTTCCCCATGATCTCCAACAAAAACTAGCATTTTACAACAACATTTCAAACATACACAATGATAGTGGATCCCTGCATTGAACATAAAGTAGACACAATATTCGGCTCCAGTCAGTCAATGACTGAAGGGGCAAGTCAAGGATGTACAGAAAACGCCTAGCCAGACCCAAGATAGCATGCCCGCACTCAGAAGGCTTATATTTTATTGCTTCATGATATGCAACAGTTAAATCTATTACAAGATAAGGTACCGTTGGATCACCATGCAAGGATTCCGAGCCTACAAGTTTCTACAACATCATTGAAATTCTACATTTGATTAGCAATTGATTGACATAGTTTTACTATATGGAAAATGTGACCTCTTTACAATGAGCCCAACACTCCCATTTATTAGAAAAAATGAGAGTGCAAAGAGAGAAGGGAAAATGGAAATCCCGAAATCTGTCTCTGCTGCAACCACCTGTATGAGGACAGTATGAATGGAGCCTTTTTCAAGTAATGGATAACCATATTCACTTGCAATTTAAGGCTCCCCATACTGTCCCAGGTGGCTGCAGCAGAGAAAGATTTCGGGATTGACCATTTGCACCTGCTAATTGCAGTCCCATTTTACCATAAAAAAAACGCTGTTGGGCTCATTGTAACCCGACCACAGTTTTTGGGTAGTAAAGCTATACCATCAATATCTGCATCAAATGATAGCCAATTTCTTGCAGGCCCTTGTACATTGGTCTCAGATCCATGGTGATCCAACGGCTACTTATGTTTGTAATAGATTGAATTGTTGCAGATCATGATGCAAAAGTTATGGCCAATTTGTGGATGTATCGGGCAACTGCTGTGTTGGGTCTGGTAGGCATTTTCTGTCATTTGACGGGAATGAGCATTAACTGACTGGAGCCGAATATGTTTATGTCTAATTAAATATATCTACCCTCATTAAAATAAGAAATCCAAAAAGTTATCATTTTGTGAAAATCGGAGCTCACAGTCAAAAGTGGATGGCCGTTTGCTAGATTCACGAGTCAAACATTGACTTTTCTTCTTTGCCTTCGGCCGTTTCAGCTTTTCACGTCCCACGCGTACTTTTGTCCCAGCTGTCCCAGACTGAATTCTCCCACCATCGGCTGATTCTGGTGCTATCACTTGTCTCTTTAGTGTAGGATTTCATTTTATCGCCTTCTCGTGTCCCACACGTCCCTCGTGAAACTTAGATTAGTCCCGTTAGCTTATCACGGATTAGAGTAAATCGTCCGCAACTAGCCTAGGAGCAATGGACCAGCTTTCTCTGCAGGAAAATCGGCTAATTTGCAAGTCCCACAACGTGCGTACTTTTTTCCCATGTTATCCCAAACCATGCAAAAAAAAATTGATGATTTTTCTTAGGTATTTGACACAGGGGTTCTGTGATTTTCGGTGATCCCACGTGTACTTTTGTCCCAACTATCCCACGGACCGCCTGGGAAAAAATATGTCTGACTTAGCTGATTTTCTTTGTATTCACCCCCAAACTTGGTACGACCCAAACCCTTTAGCATCAAAGATAATCTAATCTGATATCAATGATCTACGAGAGGTGTGTAAGATGTTATGCTAGGAGAACATTATTCCACTATTAGGAAGTTGGTTAAAAGGGAACACTTTGCACATGTCTTGAGACTGGATGAAAGATTCTACATGAAAATATTCCCCTTGATAGCATTGACTATGACAAAAAAATTATTCTGAATGTTGTTGTGGATGGGTGGCTGTTGAGCAACATATTGATCGATAGAGGTGTGGAATTAAATTTTCTTACATTAGGTGCATGGGTACAAATGGGGAAGCCTCCATTATAGCCATCATCTAATGTGTTATTTATGGCAGACTGGACTAAGGCCACTCCCATAGGAGTTTTAAAAGATGCATCTATAACTATATAAGGGGCCAAGTTCACTGAAGATTTTGAGGTATTATCACTTGCAGAAGAAGACAATTTTCCAGCCCTTCTTGGATGCCCTTGGTGTTATGTGAATAATGTTGACTTGAGATTCAATAAGGGGTATATCAACTTTGAAAAATAGGAGGAAAAGGTTGTGATACCTTTGACAGATGGGAAGTCTACACCATATGTTGAACCTCTAACTGAGGAGGATTTAAACAGAGTCTATGTACATGCTATTCAAGACACATAGGTCAATGAGCCATCAAAAGAAGGCATCCTACAGTGGGTATATTTTCATTCTATTAGTGATACTACGAGTATTGCTTGTGACAATTGGGCCCATGTTACATATTAACTAGTAGGGCATGAGGTGAAAAGTGTGGTTGCATGCAAGAATGGACTTTGTTCAATTCAATGGATAGGTAACACAATACCTTGGTATACAGGGACAAAATATCTTCCTGCCTTTCTAAAGGCCATAGAAACACAGTGGATAGATAAAGTTAAAAGGAGAGATATTTTAGTATATACACTACGCGGGACAGCTGTGTAATAGTGGGTAGTCCATAGAGATAGTCTTATAAACTGGGAAGAGATTGGAGTCACTTTGTCTACTAGGTTTATAAGAAATAATTCTTCTATGAAAATCTACACTTATCATGGTGATAACCTATTCAGCATCACATTCAGCAGTGTGAGAGACTCTGGACAGTAGGACAGGAAGCATTACCACCTTCACTCTGGGTGCATAGATTGTATTCTACGCTACAAGGATACACACGCACCTGGTATATATATGCAGAACTACATCAAGAAACTGGGAACTGTAAATATTTGATTGCAGGAATGATCCAAACTTTCGACTACTTCTCGACTAAACCTCCTGTAGCAGAGGCATTAAAATTTGTCAAGTTCTTAAGTATGGGAGATAGTGTAAAATTAGAAGAGCATATACAAGAATTATTCAGTGAGGTAGAGTTCAGAGGATGTTTTGAAAAGGAATAAGACATGGACTCCATACTACTTGAACATGCTTGCCTTAAGAAATAGAAAGGAAAGATGGTTTACGTTGTGGACGAGGAGGAAGTTGAGAACCTAGATATTGAACATTCACATGGGGTGTGTGAGGTCTTGGATAGTGCAGATAAGGATACACGTGCCTACCACAAATGCATGAATAAAAAGAAGGTGAATATAGGTTCAGAGGCTGAGCCTAAGGAGGTCATAATTGGAGATTACTAGTCATACTTAGAAGTAGTAAATATCATTGAGTTACTCAAGGATTATCAGTACTTATTCCCTCGAGGATATCATGAACTCAAAGGCTTGCATGAATCACTTGGGGAAATGAAGATCAAACTTAAGGATGATGGATGACCAGTTAGAAAGAGACCTTATAGAATAAATCCTAATTTGTGCAAGAATGTAAAAGAATAAATTGGTAAAATGTTAAAATCTAGCATTATTAAGCCCCTTGATGAGTCAAAATGGGTTAGCCCAATGGTGATCAGTATCAAGAAGGACGCATGAATTAGAATATGTTTAGATTATAGAGATCTAAATGTTGCATGTGTCACAGATGCATTCTCTATGCCATTCACTGAGGAAATACTAGGAGTTGTAGGGTGCAAAATATATTCCTTCACAGATGGATTTTTTGGGTATCCTCAGCTTAGGATTGCTCATGAGGATCAAGAAAAGACAACATTTACTACTGAATGGGGATGTTTTTCCTATACTGTGATGCCCTTTGGATTGAAAAATGTGCCTACTGCATTCTCATGCATAGTTGTTCAGGAATTTAAGGATTTTATTCACAACCTCTTATAGGTCTACTTAGATGATTGGATAGTAAATGCGCTTGTGAAAGATCATTGTGACAATCTGCACTTATTGTTTGAACGATGTAGACAATTGAGTATATCTTTAAACATCAAGAAGTGCATATTTTCTACACCATTTGGGATACTGTTAGGACATATAATCTGTAGGGAAGGTTTGCTAGTTGATCCAGCCAAGGTTACAATCATTTTAGGCCTAGAAGTGCCTACCAGCCAATGTGAGGAGCGCCGATTTTTAGGTCATACATGATATTACATAAACTTCATAAAAGGGTATGCCAAAATTGATTTACCCTTAGAAGAATTACTGAAGGGGAAACACAAATTTTATCAGGGAGAACCACAACAATGTGCATTTGAGATATTAAAAGTGAGAATTACTACCACACCCATTTTGCGCTTCCCCTTATGGGATAAACCATTTCATGTGCATGTGGACACTTCTAGCATGGCCATTGGTGTTGTGTTAGCTCAACCTAGCAAAGCAATTATATATCATCCAATCTATTTGGCTAGTAGGAAGCTGACTCCTGTTGAATGAAATTATACAACTACAGAGCACGAAGCTTTGACAATGATCTATGCATTGTAAAAAAATTGACAGCAATTGTTAGCAACACCATTTGTGTTTTATATAGATCACATGGCATTGAAGTACTTGGTAAACAAGCATGTCTTACAGGGGCACATATGTAGATGGGTGCTCCTATTTCAAGAGTTTGATTTCATAGTTGTGGTGAAGCTAGGGAAAAGTAATTCTGGACCAGACCATTTATCTAGAATCAATTCAAGAGAGGATGCATAGATAATTGAAGAAACAATGTTGGATGCATAGTTATATTGGTTACAATGCATGCCCACGGAGTTAGGAGACATTGCTATCTTTCTACAAACCAGTATGGCACCAGAAGGAATGAAAGCATTAGAAAAGAAGCAGCTTGCTATACGTGTGGCACCATTTATGTTAATCAGTGGTGACCTCTACAAGCTAGGCAAAGATGAAGTATTACACCATTGTGTATTAGAGCATGAGCATAAGGATATCATAGAAGAATCTCATGGTGGTATTGTAGGAGGCCATTATGCAGGTGATGTGACTACCCAGAAGATCCTACTTATTGGATTATGGTGGGGTACATTGTATAAATACTGTAAGGAATATTGTAAGGCATGTGATCACTATCAACACCTGGGAAAACCAGGGCAAAGAGATGAGATGCCTTTGAGACCTATTACTAGTGCCGACCCATTTGAGAAATGGGTCATTTATTTCGTAGGACCTATTTCACCAACCACACGCAGGACTGGATCATGCTATATCATTACTTGCATATATTATCTCACACGGTGGGTAGAAGAAGCACCTATGAAGGATTGTACAATAGCTACAACATCTAGGTTTCTATGGGAGAATTTTCCTACATGATATGGATGTCCTTTCAGTTTGACAAGTGATAGAGGTACACACTTTTTGAATGAGACAATCAGAATCATATTAGATGAGTTTATGGTTGCACATCATAACACTAAACCTTATCATCCTCAGGTAAATGGAACTACAGAGGCCTTTAATGAGATTTTGGGCTAGACTTTGACAAAAATTTGTGATGTTGGAAGAAAGGATTGGGATGAAAAAGTATCAACTGTGATTTGGTAATATAAAATAACTTACAAGAGATTGAACAATGCCACACCGTTTCAGTTGGTGTTTAGCAAAAAAGCTATTCTTCCTATCAAATTTATTTTACCTTCTTTGCACATTTCATGCACTGGAGGTCTAGCTGATGAACAAGCTTTAGAAGAGTGTATCAAAAATATGCTTCAATTGGATGAGCTCCAAGCCATAGCACGATGAAGTCAGAAGCAGGAAAAGGCCAAGTAGAAGGCATGGCATGATAGAAACAAAAGGGATAAGAAGTTTGAGATTGGAAAAATGGTACTTCTTTATGACTCAAAGTTCTTGCGCCATCCAAAAAATCTCAAAGTACATTGGTTGGGGTCGTATGTTATCACTCCTATACTTGAATTAGGCACTTTCTAGTTAGAAGCACTTGATGGAACATGGCTACCTAGTTACTTTAATGGGAGTAGGCTAAATCCCTACTATAAATAAGTCTTCTTGGTGTTTTTAATAAGGCATTATTGCCATTTAGATTAGGTTTTCAATTATGTATTTCCTTCATTATCTAATTACTTTGTCAATTTAGTTGTTATATTTTGTGTAATAAGCACACTTGTGCACATGAAGCTAAATATTGTATGAAGAATGCTTATGCATAGAGTACCGCACATACTTTTAGTGTGGGGTGGTTGTAGTTATCCAAGAAAAAGACTTTTGGAATTGAAAAGTGAAAGGAATAAGCTGCTACAGGTGTACTTTAAGTCAAAAGAATATTATTTCTCAAAAGTGACCAAGGATGGAGATGAATGAAAGAGCAGTATAATGCGAGGTAAGTGGAGGCCATGATAGCTACTAGGAGAAGGTACAGGGATGAGGTACTCAGGTGCAGGAGCACGCGCTAAAGATAAGTACGTAACCAGAGGGTAGGAAGGTGCTCTAGAAGGTTATAGCTAGGCACGAAGATGTATCGCACAGAATGAATGGATTTGGTTAATGAATCAAGGGATATTTGGTAGGTGAAGGAGCAATAAATGCATCAAAATTTGAAAAAAATATATAAGGATGGAATGTGGATTCATTTTTACCATTACAACTAAGAGTATTTGAAGAAAGAGCCAAGTAAGAAGAGTTGAGTGATCGATTTAAGGTGCAAAGGGTGTGAAACTAAACATGACAGCCAAATCTATGTGACAAAAAGCTTACATCTCGGTGGTGAAGGGTTTAAGAAAAGTAGGGAGATAGAAATGGGTTAGGTTATAAAGTATCCACGTAGGGAATGATTGGATCTAGCTAGGGTTGATTCGAAAAGTTACAAAGTTGAGGAGGATACATTTGCAAGGTAAAAATGGCACTGAAGAAGGCATCTGCAGCAGTAGTAAAAGGAAAGAAGAAGGTAGTCATTGAGGAGGAAGCGGTGGCACCCGAAAGCCATTTTTAAGAGATGCAATATCTAGAGGGATTCATTGTTGGGAAAGAATGGGATTCACCCATTAGAAAGAGAAAAGTGAGTGAATATAATCACAGGACTTCAGAAAACAAGAAGGAGCTCGATTCCTTGCTCACTGCTAGAACAAACAAGCACACAAAAGAGGACATGCTAGTGTATGATGATGTGGGTGAAAATATTTTGAAGAGAATTGGTGTCTACCATTGTATGAGCTTCCATATTTTGGGAAGTATGAGCCCTTGTATCAGTGGCTCATGAGTAGTGTGCATGAAGACTTCTTCTACTTTGCAGGACATAGAGTTAGAATCTCATTTGCACTTGTTTCATTAGTTACAAGTCTGAAGGCCACATTAGAAGATATAAAAGGTGATCTTGCAGATAAATCTATGATTGTAAACACCAAACAGGAGTTAGGATACTTGAAGGGTCCACATGGAATGGACATAGATAAATTGAAGAACTGTCCAATTATACAAGATGCAACACACATTTTTACTAAGTTGAATGATAAAGAGTGGTGGTCTTAGGTAAATACTATGTGGTTGCATGTGGTGCATAAGATGTCAGAAGGAACAAGCTTCAACATTGTAGGCTATATTGCAGAGAAAATAGTCGAAGAAGTGCGCATAAGAGGGAAGATCAGCTTTGAGATTGTTCTACTATCACTGGTATTCATGGAGATTAGAGTACCAGATGGACTGAAGGATAAAGTATGGGAATACCCCATGGAGAAAAAGTCCCTGGCTGAAAGATTCAGGAAGTACCTATGCAAGGGGACCATGACGGATGACGTAAAGTAAAGGGCAAAGAAATGGTATGACAGGCTCCGCACAGCATTTGTGGAAGAGTGGTGCATCCCAAAAGACCTACCAGTAGTGGTAAGGAAATAAGTTTATTGTGTTGTATATCAATATTTTTGCATTGTGTGCTTCTCAATGAAAGATGGAGTCTGGAGCCCTTAGTGCAAATTGCCTTGCACATTCACTGCAAGGTATTTCCAAGCTTCTATTCATAGATATACAGACACGTGTTAACTGGTCTTCAATGCAGATAAGGTAGACTATGATTACCATGAGATGAGGAAGAAGGATGTGTATCCTGGTAGAAGTGTGTATATAGAGAGGATTATTTCAGAGGTACTGAATAGCAAGCCAATAAGTCTAGTTGTAGCAGATGTGGGGGTAGTATTGGTGTATCTCTAGCTGGAGGCATAAGAGTAAGAGGAAAGTGCACCTAATTCTCCTACACTTCTAGAGAACATAGAAGAATAAGGTGATGCATCGAAGGAAAAATAAGAGGATGATAAAATACCAAAGGAGACAGCTACGGAGAATTTTCAGGACATGGAGACACAATTCCCAAATTTGGAGGCTAACGTTCCTAAGTAGTAAAGGTCTAGAATAACAAGTGGAGAGCACGTTCCACTAGCCATGGGGTATGCAGAGGACACAGGAAAACTTTTCTATGCCCGCTTCTAGAACATGATAGCGTAGAAGGATTTATTCTGCTGGGAGTCAATGGATGAGGATATGACAACTGTACACACTCGGAAGTAACTATCGTGATCAATGCACACCCACATGGATGAGCCTGACTTTGATATGTGTGAATATTCATGCATTTTGAGATGACTAAAGAACTCATCTCAAGCTAGACACATGACATTAAAGCCTACTGTCATGTTAGATGAACAAGTCAACAATGCATTGGAGAAGGTTTTTGCTGAGGTGGCTAGAAGAAACATGGACAAGGATGCCATGATCAGAGTGTTGGGCGAGGAGTTGAAGAAAAATTATGCGGAGATAACATGCATAATAGAGGAGAGGGACTTCGCGCAAAAGAAAAATGAATTTTTTATCAGCATTGCAGAGGAGATTCGGGAGAGTGTCATTAAAGTAAGGCCATAATTGGAGGCCAAGATACCACAAACGTTTCCTTCAGCGATACACTATGTCAGAAAGTTGGTGGACTTGCTACTTGAAGATGAAAATCTATGTATGTAAGTGCCTGGAAGATTAGAACAAGATGCAAAACAAGAGAAAGCATCAGTGATGAGAAATATTGCATCTTATGAAGGGTTGTTACAAGCATTACATGAAGTATTGAAGAAATCAGACCAGGATTTAAACATATGCACAACTCCAGAGGATCTTATCAACATCAAGACCCTAGAAGAGAACAACAAGGTCCAGAAAGTGATGAAAGATGAGACATTGGGTAGCGCAAAAATATTGTCAATGGTTAAACTGAAGTGTGAGGCTTTTGAAGTAGCACAAGAACCGCATAAGACTCAGTTGGAAGAGCTTGGAAATATAATTGCACAGAAGATGGACCTTTTAGAAGGAAGAAAGACATCAATGTCCATTTTTGTGTTGGTTCTGTAGAATGAGAAAGGAGAAATTGTGAGGGATGAGTTGGAATCCATTGTTGTGGACATCCTAGACAAAGTAGAGCAAGCACTCACTGACTGGTAGGTATTGGAGGCTGAAATAAAGGAGGAGTATCCATAGTTGATACTGTAAACTGATACAGAGAAGGTTTCCTAATAACTTCATAAAAATTCTTTATTTATCTACATTCTTTCCATTTTTCTATTCTTTCCTTCAATTTTTGTAGATAGCCATTGTCGGGGCAACAATGAGATTAGTGTGGGGTAATGTTAATCAAATAATGCTTGTCAAAGATCACACAAGGATTCTGCATGGAATGGAAGGCCAAGATCAAAGGTGCGGAAGGATATGAAGCACCCATGCACTGAAGGCAACTTTGGATTTCAGGACTTAGCCAATTTTGAGCATGAAGACCTATTTCTAGAAGATGGCATGCAGAACACATCAACAATGCAGAGATGTGCACACCATGCATTGTCTATCCTTGGAGAAGCAATTCAAAGCGTTTATGAATTAAGACGAGCTGAGAATAGAATTTACACTACAGTTAACTACAAGAGGACTATATACAGCACAATTGCATGTGTGGCTATGCTTGTAAATGGTGTGTGGCTATCAATAGCATACGGCCTATTTCTGGAATAGATAAGTAGTGAAGCGCAAGTCCCCACTCTATATATATGATGTTAGGTACATACGAGAAAAAGGAATATGAGAGGTTATGTATGTTTTTGGATGTATGAAAAAGTGTGTGTGTGTGTGTGTGTGTAATGGATAATATACACATATGTCTCCATTACTGTATCAAATCCATACATGCATTAGTATAGATTGATAATAATGTAAGGAGATTTTGTATTTAATAAAGATAGAAGATACTGGTTGAATCTAAGTGTAATTCTATGTGTAATTGAGTAGTGCATGTGATTAATTATGATTACAATTTAATCTTGTTCTTTCATAAATATGAGGGTAGCATGCATGGTAGAATGATGGATTAGTTATGAATCTATGTGTTTCTTCCTTCATCATGTTAACATCCTGTTACAGCAACCCCAAAGAGGGACCTGGTACCTTTGCATGCTTCGGGTGAGTTCTCAGTCTAGGTTGAGTGATGTGCCAACATGACTAGGGTGTTATCTAGTAAATTCTAGGCTGCATCATGATTTCATGAAGAGGAACCATATTTTGTATGGGAATTATTGGGAAGAATGAGAGGAGTGGTGATTGTAGCAATAAAAATAGGAATGGTGGAAGGTTATGTGGAAGTCATGGTGACTAAGGAGGAAACTACAAGAGGAATTTTTGTATGATCTCAATAATTTTTAACAGCATTTAGAGCATTTAGAACATGCCAAATATGTGAGGGTGATTGAGTAAAGTATAACAGAAATTATTGAGCTTGTCAAGTTTCCTTTGATCAGCATTAGTGTCCTCATCGTATGAGTGTTCATTGTCAGAAGCTTTAATGTTTTTAAGATGAATATTGATTGAATTAATTAGGGAATTATAAGAATCATCCATTGTTTTAGAGGGATTACAGGTAGATGGAGGAAGCTCAATGTTCTCAAAAGGACCAAAATGACCACTACGGGTGATAAGCATAAAAAGAAGGCCCTGAATTAAGGTACGGTTTGAACGAATGGGTTTTGAAAATGTCACCAAATGATTTAATCTAAATTGAATTAAACATTATTTCAGACTAACATATTATAACAAATTATATTTAGATAATTAATTATAATAATCTACAAGCAATAAACATTCAACAATATAAACCCTACGAAAATGAGAGAGGGGTGATGACTTAGTTTATTTTGTGCAACCTAGGAATGATCAGGACAATGTAACTTCTGGAAATGGATGGAAATAATGTCAAAAAGGATCACTGAGGGTTTGAGAACTCAGGAATATTCTAGATAAAAGCACCTGCAAGAGGACAAAAGCACCCCAAGCACTAGTGACTTATCTTTCTGCCTATGTCTTCTCAGATGCTAGGAATTTGGTCTTTTCTAGGTCAAAAGGTCTTCATTATTAATCACTCTTTGTCGATTTCGTTTCATTGTTGGATCACCAAACACATCTATACCCTACAACACAAATGAATAGCTACACATGCACACAAACCACATCAAACATAATAAAAAAGATGTAGAATGGGGATTTAGACTAACCCTGGAGGTCACCTGAAGATTGAAATTACGATTGAGCACTACACTACATCTTAGAATCCATGTAGTTCTTTGTGTGTGTGTATCTGTACCCTAGGTTTATCTTATGAAAGTTACACAATGATAGAGGTCTATATCTAGATTTTTCTAAGTATGTAAAATATATGTAATGGAATAAAATGAACTCCCCTCGTATGTAGTGTATGTAGATAAATGCATCCCTTGTCCCTTATATGGATGTGTTAGATGTATGCTTTGTATTTTTCTTGTGCTTTTGTGCAAGCTTATGTGGTGATAGATAATTCTTATCGTGCTTAGCCCCTTTTGTAGACACCTAAATTGGGTCACACTCCCCTTGGTCCCTCGATAAATAAATACCTTGAACACATCCACCTAGCCATGGTCCCCTTCACCTCACTATAATATTAATTTAATTATTAAAATTAAATTAATTCATTATTCTCACTATAATTATTATTCAAATATCCTAATTGAGATAATGCCCACATACCCACCTCACCTAGACACCTCATCAAGCCACCTCACCCTAAGACCTATTCTTAGTAAGTTGCCATAACTAACTAAGAATTACTCAAACCCTAAAAATCAATGCCTACATTCCCTCTAACCACATTCCTGTCTATTAAAAAGAATCTTCCATCCTAATCCGTAGGTCCAACACACAAGATCCAAGAAAATCAAGGGGATCTGCCTAGTTTAGTAAACCTAGAAAATCCCACCCTAACAGATGTCGGTTACCCTTAACTATCATTGGTTAAGCTGGAACCATCATTAGTCACCTTTTAACCCCCAAAACAACCTTATTTTGAAGGTTGGTAGATTCCTGAGAGATATCACATCTTTTGAGAACAATTTTCAAGGAGAACACGCATGTAAATAATGATATTGAGTATTTTCTCTTGCACAGACATCCAACATTCACCCAGCAACCATCTAGCACTCACCCCAGCACAGATTTGATCCAATCATACAAGAAGGAGGGCACATGTAGCTCATACAAGAGCTCCCCAACATTTGGTGATCTTCTTCATTGTTCAACCTCTTACCAGCACCTTCATTCCTCACTCACAGATGTCTAGAACTAGATTCCAAGTAAGTAGAACATTTTAATCCTCTGGTTCACTCATTTCATCATTGTATTTTCATCCTTTGTTCTCCTAACCACCCACTAACCTCTATTAATACCCACCCTTCCATATCCCTATTAAAACCTCACCAAATCCCATCCAAACAACTTAATACCTCATTCCGACCAGCCTAGTCCTTGGTGCAATCATAAGGGAGATCTAAAGCTCATTCTGTGGCATTCCCAGTATCCCACAGTAACCAGCACCGGTTCTCCCAAACTAGTGTTGGCCACCCTTAACCAACATCGGTCTCTGTATTTACCAATACAGCCCATAACAGTAACCTACCTACCTATTCCTGCATCACCCTTAATCACCTGTGACCTACCTAAGACCTCTGTCAGACTCGCAGAGACCCAGAACCAGTTACTTGACCTTCAGATCTTATTTTAACCTAACATGTTAGATTAGATATTTCTTATTGTGTTTTAAATGAGATACATAAATCATTTTAACTACGATAGGATTTACTTTATTACCAGCATTAAATTGTTTTAAATAGTGGATTGACAACCATCTAGGAAGTATCACACTTCTCGGATCTAGCATACACTAGGCATTCCACTACATATATTGTTTAACTCTTTCTGGTGGTCTTACTTTCTATTTTAAGTAGTTCCACCCATCCAAAAGGAAGCTCTCATGATCAGCTTTGGATCAAGGAGTTAACACGAGCGCAATAACCTATCAACCAGCATTTCAACAGGTATTCCTCCTACGCCCGTTACCCTATCTGTTTCGTCATTTTCAAAGAAACGTCTAAGAATCAGGTGAAACATTTTGGCACACCCGATGGGACCCATTCGGGGTTCCTTGCATTTTTATTCATTCCTAGGAAAAGTTGTGCATTTTTTTCCCTTCTGAAAAGCATACACATTAATTTTCTTCTTTGGTAACCTTCTTTTTATTTCTATTTGCTCTAAAAGAAACATTTTCTTTTGGTGTGCATAAAAAGAACCATTTCTTCTTGTTTTCTACATTTTAGTGAAAGAGCATCCCCTCCCTCTTCATCTATTTTTGTCAATGAATTCCATATTTTGATTTAGGCTTTAAAATCATTCCATTTCATTCTAATTTTTTTCATTAGCCCACATTAATTGAGGGAAACCTATACACTGGAAGTCATTCCCAGCTAATGGTTGACAAACGAATAGTAGAAAATACATCTCTCTCTCTGAGTCTTACCAAATTACACAAATTCAAAACAAATACATATTCTTAAACAACATCTTTCCTGGGAATGCCTATCAGTGATCACACTAATATGAGGATTGGTAGGTACTCCCTAGCTCGTTGCTCTGTCACGTCATACTTCAGAGTGAAGCCCGCCCCCACCATAACATACCTGAAACCCCACCTTTTAGATCTCCTTCTTCATAGGAAGCCATCCTCACCAAAAAACTCTATTCTACAGTCCATGAGTCAATTCTTAAATAACATAAGCTAAATAAAAATAATATAAAAGGCACTCTTATGATTGCATTTTTCTTATTGTTTCTTCTTGGCTTGTGTTTTGAGGTGAGAGGCCACGTTCTTCATTTTTATAGTTTCTCCTTGTACACTCCTCATCACAGTTGGTGTATCCCAGCTTCATCTGAGTGTGCTTGGACCATATTCTCATCATTCTCAGCATTCTGGGTTTGATTCCACATTAGATTTTAATTCACAACCACTTTTCTTTCATCATTGTTTCAATTTCACAGTGACCAATGTCGGTCCAACGATCATTATCAGTTACCCTCTGATCGTCATTGGTTATACCCAACCAGCGTCGGTTCCCGGTTCTTTTGGGTAATCTACCCAAAAGGACATCTATTCATCTTCTTCGACTATTCAAGTCTCTGTCACTATTATCATTCTCACTAACCTAATAAATCTCATCAGTATTCAGTATACCTATCAGATTTAGCCTTATACCTTGTTTTTGACCAACTGTCCATTTTCTGCAGTGACCAGCAAAGGTTACCTATGATCGACTTCATTTTACCCTAACCAACATCGGTTAGCCTGTGTCATTTTCCAAGTGAAATTTTAGCCCCAATTCACCTACCACAACCTATCTATCCTATCACTACTATATTTCTGTGTCATTTGCAAAAAGTAGTCTTACCATGTTAGTGTGTGTTCACATGGTGCTGACGCATCGACAAGAAAATGCCCTTATATTCCATGCCAGTTTTTAACCACTCCCACCTAGTCCTTCATTACCTTCCATTTTATCACCCATCATAGAACCTATCCAACCTATCACTATCACTACCAGAGATGAGGAGTTCACACAACTCCTTGACCAAAACCCTACCGCATTGCAGTTTTATCTTTCACACTCATCCACTTGAGATGCCTCGGGTCAGTTGATATATAGCATGCCCATATCTATCCCCCCGACACTCACTCCTACTTCTGCTCCAACCCCTATTAACCCCGTGTTGCCTGCATCTACCTTACCCCCAGTCATTTCATAGCTAGGTCCTATACCCTCTATGACTGCCACATCTGCTACATCCGTTACACCTACCACATCCACCATACCTTTGACAACCACCCAAAACACAACCTCATCCACCCCTATTGTCTCGCATATTCTCGTAACTACACAACCACATCTCATGTTGGTGACCCCTCCCCCTTTTCAAAATGTGGTCCTTTCTATTCCACAATCGTTGGCCCCCATTGCCACTAGGGTCACCATGACCCTTCCACCTCCATGTATGTACTATTAGCAGCCTCCTGTTTCATCTATTATTCACTCCGGGTACATACCCCCTATTTCACTACCTTCTTCTCAATCAACCTACATGGCAACACCAACACCACCCCCGTCATATGCCCAACACCAACCCTCTTACACTATAGGAGGCACCCAACCATCACAACCTACCAATGACCTAATCAAGTTAATGATGGACAAGATGTAGACATTGGAGGCATCGGTCTCTGGTTCCCAAAATACTCTCACCTATGAAGAGATTTGTAATGAGCCTATCCACCCATCCATTCCTATCCGTCCATATCCCATGCATTGGGAGATGCCTAAATTCAACCAATTCAATAGAAAGGAAGACCCACAATAGCATTTAAAACACGGGTGCTACCTAATCTCCCATGATGATGCTTTTCTCTTGAGGACGTTTTCCATGTCTCTAATTGGACCTGCGTTAGATTGGTATAGTGGGCTACCTAGACACTATATATTTTCATTTAATCAGATATCCCAAGCCTTCTTGGATCACTTCTCCATCAATATTATTAATAAGGTTACCATGAATGACCTATACTCCATGCATCAGTATGACGATGAATCTATCGCAGATTTTGTTACTCATTGGCATAGCTTGATCTATCAAATCAAATTCCAACTACCACAAATAAAAATCATTGAGATTTTCATGCGAGCTTGTGCTAGACATATCTCTCTGACCCTATAGGGACAAACTTTCCAAACCTCTGACAAAACATTCACCATGGCACAAAAGCTAGAGATTCAGGCCATTGAAGAGAAGAAAATCCAATTACGTAATAAGAATTTGGCATTCATTTCAAATGATACCTTTTCTTCTTCCAAACCACAAAACAATTATTGAAATTCCAAGGGCACCACTAACGCAGTGGTACTCAATGCCGGCTTAGCTCATCCATCAAATCAGGCGAGCCCCTCATCTACTTTCTCACTCGTTCAGACTTTTCAATTCAGACGAGAATGATAGAAATACACCCCAATTAGGGAGCCTTACTCTTCTATTTTAGAAAATCTCATCAAAGCTAGGGCCATCACCCTTCCACCTATAAAACCACACACTGGTTTTGACCCTTCTCACCCCACACCCACATGGTATAAATAACATGACTTCTATAACTATCATCGAGTAAAGGGTCATAGTGACGGTAATTCCATCACTTTCAAAAATATTTTCCAAGAAATGCTCGAGAAAGGAAAGTTAACCATGGATAATCCTAATGCACCTTCCAATAAAAACCTACACATATTCAAGAAACCCTTTCGCAACTATGCCCCTTCATCTGATAAACCGGTGAGACCTCAACTCATGATAGCCATACCCACGAGGTCCACACTATTTTCAATGACACACCCATTACTTCCCAATTACCTCATATTCCTTACATATAGGAAATTCTAGCCCAAAGTCATCCTTTGACATTGGAACCCACCTCACCTATTCCTCCTGCCACAAAGGAGCACATTTGACCTCCTTCCTCATCTGTGGAGGAGCCCTTTTCTAATGTTGACGGTATTTCACCTTTGGCTTCTCCACCTAGGGAACTGTCACTCACAATACTTCTTCAGTGCATGGAGGATGCTTGTTTATCTCCTCCACCCACAAAGGAGCACCCATCATCTCCTCTACCTATAGAGGAACACCAATTTCCTCCTCCACTTATAAAGGATCTAGTAGAGATACCTTTTCCTCTACGTGACCATTCTCCATCAGCTACCCAAGACTCCACAGACCTACTTTCGGATCTCTTACCCATGGAAGCCAAAGCCAACAAATTCCCCATCTCTAAGACACATTTCATAGGAATTAACATTAGGTCCTCATCAACCTCACCAATAGACGTTCCATTCTCATGCTTAGCCGATCATGTAGATTATATGGATAGAGCCTTACTATGGGGGCATTTTCTACTTCCTATTTCGACACAGATGCAGATGTCACTTGCTGACACTTCCACTATCTACCCAAAAATATTTCATCCAATTGAACCAATCACAACCACCTCTATCACTACTTCTTCCATAACCCTCAACACAACTCAACATACACCCTTACCCATAGCCCAACATACATCTAAATCCAAACCCACACCTACATCATCTTCCTCGATTAAACCTGTCACTACTTTAGGGGTCACCCCAACCACCAACCTTACTCATCCACCTATCAAACTATATTTAGATACATCTTCCACAATCAATAACCAACATGCTTTAGCACCTAAATAGAAGAACCAAACACATAGAACTCATACCCTAATTGTGCTAATCACACCTACATCACCTTCACCCTTTCTGTCCATTTTAGGACCTCAACCTCCCAACACGGTCAAGAAACCTCCATTCATCAGTAAACCAAAAAACAACAACGTATTCCTTCCTCACAAACCTCTAACATACCCAAGCACCTGAAATGACTTACACCTACACCTACAACATATTTACAACCCATACCTCCAATACCCTCAACAAACTCTTCATTGCCCACTACACTCTAGTCTCTGTCCCTCACACCCCCTACACAACCAATTTCATCTACCTTCACAAAACCTATGTTATCCCCATGGGTAACTCACCCTTTTCCCCATCTGCTTTTCACTCTAGATCTTATAGACCCATATCACCTTTACCCAAAAAGGTGCAACCCAAAGACAAAAATCTGCTACCCTCCAATAAGGTAGTCAAAACAACCTTACATCCTCTTGCCTGTTCATCTACCACACCCCTACCCAAGCAAACACAACCAACACCCAAGACCACTCCAGCACCCAAAACCATGGCTCGACCCACTCCCCCTACTACAAGGACCATTCCTCAAAAATTAGTCGTACCTACACCCAAACCCACTTTCACTTCCGATTGCGATCCACTAGCAAGGTCCTATGCCAAAATCTTAACCAACCTCCTTGAGACTTCTGTCATCACATTACCGCCACTCAAACCTTAAATGACCCCCTCAAACCCAAGCCAAAAGGGTTTGATGACACTAAAATTTGCAACTACCATCATGTGTTAGGGCATGATGTGGAGAACTACAAGGCTTTGAAAACCATCCTTATCCAGTTGTATCCTCCTAAAGCCAACTTTGATGATGACAACCTTCTTGATGAGCACCCTGCTTCACCAACACCCATTCCCACAGTCCTTCCCTCAGTTCCTACTCAACAACCATGACCTCCACCCCCAAAGCTCCTAGAACCACCCCCAAGATTCAAAATTAATGTGGTTTGCATAAGAGAAATTTCCCCACCATTACCTAAATGTCATTGCGCCCAACTCACTTCACAAGCATTTTCTCCCCCGATAGGTTTTTACCTGCCATGTCATTATACCACTCATCCTACACCTTATCCATTTGCCAACTCCCCTCAAATCAACATGATACATGTCACTCCTCATGCGCAGAAAGACAAAGGAAAGGAAAAGGCAACTGACTCACCAAACCAATCCTATACCCAACATACCATCTGTGCTCATACCTAAAATCACTATTCGTGGCCCCACATATCTTATTTCTAATGGGGTCACACATCGCACAATGCTCAAACAACTAAACTAATCCCCCCTTAAAATGTTCCTATATGACATCATCCAAACCTCAGAATCCCATCATCAAGCTCTCATGGATGTTCTTCAATCTATTGAGGTTTTACCCAATGACCCTACACCCATAGATTCCATTATCACATCCCATCATGTAGCATCTCTCACCAAATTTCCACCTTTATCCATACCTCACCCTAATCATAAAATAGCCTTCCTTAGCTTCTCAGAGGAAGAGATCACACCGCACCAAATGGATGACCTAGATTCAACCCTCTTCATCTCTCTCCACATAGATGATGTATGTGTATGACATGTAATGATCAATGGGGGTGCTAGCATTAACATAATTTCATCTTATGCATTCGCTCAAATTTGCATACCTGACAATTACATGCATAAACATCCTATCATGTTACATTCATTCAATGACGCTATCACCTCTACACTAGGCACTATCATCCTCCACATTTGCATGGGCCCCCGCACTGTTCTAGAATTATTTTACGTCTTGGAGGGAGAATTTCAATATAACCTATTACTTGGTAGACCTTGGATTCATGTCATGGGTTGCGTTCCTTCCACTTTGCATCATTGTGTAAAGTTTGAGCATGAAGGGCACACCTATACTATTCCACTTGATCCATCACCTTTTAAAACATGCAACATGCTTTACCAACCTAATGATGTGCTCATCCCCATTAAGGCATCTACCTCCATGACCACTACCACTTCATCTACACCTCCGCTTACCAGTACAATCGCTACCTCAACTGCACATGCCTCCTCCATTCCTACCACCGCCACAACCTCCACGGCCAACCCATTAGGCTCCCAATCCGTTAACTCCACCTCTTCATCGACCTCTGACACATCGTCTATTCCAGCTACCCACATACTAACCACCGATCCCTTGGAGGGAATTTTTCAATGCCTCACTCTGGGGGAATATCACCTATATAGTGTTAACACATTCCTTACTCCACAAGAGTATGGAAGTCTTCACCAACATCCTAACTATGATCACTGCATAGGAGAACACCTCCTTTATGGTCCTCCTCACCTTCATAATAGTCTCACCTATGGGGGACTTGATACTACCACTTACACACCCAAACCACCATCACAAAGCCGCCCATTTTCTGCTGACTTCCAGTCTCTCACCAATCGCCGTTTCACCCACACCTTCCTACACCGATGTGCATGTAAGGGTTTTTGTTTTGGATTTTATGAGAAAGGATGCCATACTATTATTCCATGTACTACCCGCAAACATAATGACTGTAGTGGTATCATCTTTGTTGAACCACTTACTAAGCAAGCCCTCATTGTACCCATCGAGAACATCCACTCTTCTCCAACTTCATCACCACCTTCACCGATGGAGTCAATGGATCCTGAATCTATCCCTCCTAACTTTTTTTTCATAAACACCATTTCCTTGGGGCCTTTGACTTATCAACGCAAGGGCGAGGCCCCTTCCTCTCTTCCCTTCTTGTATCCTGAAATGATAGATGACGATACACCTTTAATTAACATCATTCAATGTCAGGATGATGAATCTATACTCACCTACCTTGGTGCAGAAGACTCATATATTCATTGGTCATTACCTTCTGAGACACAAACCATGTTGAATGAATCAACTATCATGATCAACATTCATACTCAGGATGACCTGCACATCCTAAATATTGGTCAATCTTTAGAATTTGTTGAACAGGAAGCCATAACTTCTTTTCTCAAAGATCATGACCATGATTTCGCATGGTCTTACATAGACATGCCTGGTATTGACCCCACCATAGTGGTCCACAATATCGTAACCGTTCCCGATGCCAAACCCATCAAATAAAAGCTGAGGAAAGTGCACCCTCACATTGCCCTTCTCGTCAAAGAAGAACTTCAGCACCTTCTTTCTGTTTCCTTCATATCTCCTATTGATTATCCTCGTTGGATTTCTAACATTTTCCCTGTCACTAAGGTGACCAGAGGAATCCGCATTTGCATGGAATTCTGTGACCTCAACATTTCCTTCCCAAAAGATGACTTTCCTCTACCTAGTATTGACCAATTGGTTGACCTTACTGCTGGTCATGAGATGCTATCACCCATGGATGGATTCTCAAGTTATAACAAAATCTTGCTTGCCCCAGAGGATCAACACAAAACCTCATTCATCACCCCTTGGGGGACCTTCTGCTACCGATTCATGCCTTTGGCCTTAAAAATTCTAGTGCCACATGTCAGTGGGCTATGAATTATATCTTCCATGACATCATGCATTGTATATTGGAAGATTATGTGGACGATCTTGTGGCCAAATCTAAGTGCTGCTTCGAGCACCTTGCCATCCTCAAAACCATTTTTGACCGCCTCATTAAATATTGCATTTTCCTTCAACCAAAGAAGTGTGTCTTCACAGTTCTCTCAGGAAATCTCCTGAGATTTATTGTTTCCCTACATGATATAGAAGTTAACCCTGCTAAAGTCAAGGCCATTCTGGAAATGCCTCTGCCCACTAATATTAGGTAACTCCGTAGCCTGCAAGGTAAGTTATAGTCTATTCACCATTTCATTTCACAAGTATCTGATCGGTGTCAACTATTTCATCATCTTCTCAAGAAGGATGTCTCCTTTAAATGGGATGATGACTACCACAAAAGCATTTGAGGCCTTAAAACAATACCTTCTCCAACCATCCCTAGTCATTCCACCTAAATATGATCAACCTTTCTACCTATACATCTCAGCTACCAATCACTCCTTGGGAGCCATGCTCGCTCATCGTGATGAACAACACAGGGAGGAGGTGGTTTATTACATAATCCGTACTCTTTTGAACTATGAAACCCGATACACCCATCCTAAAAAACTTTGTTTAGCCTTAGTTTTTGTTGACACAAAACTCTGTCATTACCTACTCAACCACAAAACCTATGTTATGACCAACACTGACCTCCTACACTTCATGTATGCCAAACCTTATCAAAATCAGCGTGCCGCACGATGGCTTATGCTTTTGGCTGACCTTGACCTCGAATTCATTCAAAAAAAATTCCACAAAGGGCCAAGCTATTGCTGACCAATTGTCTAATGCACCTATTTCCAGGGATCAACCCTCTAATTTTGACTTTCCAAATGAGTCAATTACTACCCTTTCCCTAGACGAACCCACTTACCAAATGACACTCTTCTTCGATGGTTCCAAGTGTCAGTGTAGGGTATGGGATAGTATTATCCTCATTCCACTTGATGGTGAACCCATGCCTTTATCTTTCAAACTAGATTTTAATTGTATAAACAATATTGTTGAATACGAAGCACTCGTATTAGGTCTCCAAGCCACCTACGCCCTAGATGTCAAATCAATCCACATCTTTGGTGATTCTCAATTGGTTATAAACCAAGTCAATGATATATACCAATGTTATAATGAGATAATTAAAAATTATAAACATCATGTAGACATACTTTTGACCACCTTTGAGCATTACGCCCTTCAAACCGTCCCTTGTTTAACCAACAAATTTGTAGATACCATGGCCTACTTAGCCTCTCAAATACCTGCTTCACCCACTGATTCTAAAATATTTGTCACCGTACAATGACTCCAATCACCTTCCCACTTACCTCGTGATGTTTACTCTATCTGAACCACTACCCCCAACCCAAGTGACCTTTGGTATAAACAATATTCCAACTATCTTTCTCTCTCCATCTTACCTCCTAATCTCACCCATAACGGACAACGTGCCTTCCTTAAAAAGGTATCTCATTACATCATCATGGGGGGGCTCCTCTATAAGTGCGGCTTTGATGGTATTCTCTTACGATGCCTCACAAGTTCTAAAATTCCTTATACAATTAAGGAAGTTCATGATGGCATATTTGGAGGTCACTTCAGTGGCCTTACTGTTGGTAAGCGTATTCTTTTCCTAAGCTATTACTGGCCGACCCTTAACCATGATTGTTACGACTATGTCAAACGTTGTGTAAAATGCCAACAACACACCAACCTTCATCATACACGCAGTCATGCCTTACAGGTTTCCCGTGACCTTTGGCCCTTCTCTCAATGGGGTTTGTATCTTATCAGAGAGATCGACCCCCATTCTTCCCAATGACATCAATGGATCATTACCGCCACCGAATACTACACAAAATGAGTGGAGGCTATACCACTCATCTCCACGAAAGCTGAGAAAATATGTGAGTTCATCAATCATCACATCATTTGTCACTTTGGTGTTCCTCATCGTGTCATCACTGACAATGGAAAATAGTTCAAAAACAAAACATTGCGAAAAATTTGTGACGCCTTCAGCATTTAGCTGAGTTTCTCATCACCTTATTACGCACAAACCAATGGCCAAGACAAATGTACTAACAAAAACTTAAATAAAATTCTCATGAAAGTGGTTAATGATACTAGGAAGGACTGGCATACACACATTCCTTTTACCCTGTGGGCATACCGCACTAGTATCCACACTTCCATTGCCCATACTCATTTTTCTTTGGTCTACAGTATAGAGGCTGTTCTGCCTCTTGAAGTCCATATCCCCTCACTCTGCATTTCTCTCAATGACATGCTCAATGATGATGACTTTCGTCAAGATCGTTTAGCACAACTTGAGTTATTAGATGAACGGTGTCTTCACGCTCTTGACCACCTTCAAGTTTACCAAAAATGTATCAAACATGCCTATGAAAAACATGTCCATGCATGAACCTTCCAAGTCAGTGACCTTGTCCTAAAATAAAATCAACATGTAACCAAAGTAAAAAAAAGTAAACGGGGAAAATTTTCTCCTAATTGGCTTGGACCATACATCGTAACCTATACTTATGGATCAGGTACTTATCGTTTATCTTCCCTCGATGGTAAACCCAAGCCTGAGCCCCTTAACGCCTTGCATCTTCGACCATTCTACTATTGACTTTTAGTCCTACATTACTTTTTGCCTCTTTCCATGCTCGTCCCTTGAGCACTGTCCACTTCCTACATCTCACCGATGACTAAAAACAAATCATGAGAGTACCCATCACTTGTTATCTTCTCTTGAATATGTTTACCATAGCGCTGCACATAACATGATTCTCATGGATACTTTTTGTCTACCTTTACATGAGATCCCATGGTCATTTCACCCTGCTATCTGAACAAGAATTCTATTCCTCTCCTTGGTCGTGTCCATGACTTCGAAGCCCTCACTTGGGACACAACTCCTTGAGTCAACCTTCTAATAAAATGATGACTCCCTCAAAAGGACATCTTCCTCTCAGCAATCGCTGCTATAAATAGACTTCTCCCTCGAAGGACAACTATGTAAAGCATTTAAAAAAAAAAGAGAGAAGAAAAAAGTGATAGAATTTGAAGCTTCCCGCATCGATCAACTTCACAAAGACCTCAAGGAGTTAATTTCATCATCCCATAAAGACTTCCCACATCAATCAGTTCTATCTCAAATACAAGTCAAAACAAAAGACTTTTCGTTATGGAACTGCCCCATGTGACCTCAAATCTCTTGCCCATAGAGCATGCTACCACATATCAAATAAAAATTACCCACCTTTCAAGCTCCCATTTCCTACTGCCTCAAGGGATCTCTTGGGAACCAAGACATTTGGTGATCATTTGACTAATTTTCACCCTTCGAATAATCAATCATGCAATGCCTTTAGGGACTCACATTCATTGCCTCCTCCAAGGTATGATCTACTCAGTATGATCCTAACCAATCAGGTGGCTTTATTTCCCCCTCGTATATTTTAACCATATTTATTTATGTTTTGATTACCTTATACAGTACTTGGTCCTTGACGCATACCTTTGGGGTAATCTTCTTCTTTTGCCACAATCGACATCATCTACACCAATTTTACTATAACCCACCCACAGCTAACAGACCTAAACCCAAAACATGCCTGAGAAAACCTACCAACTCATTTTCATACCTCCTCATATTCTTCCCTAGCTTATGGGAGAACTACGTCAATCTGAGGTCCCTTTTCCCTGGGACAATGCAGGCAGCACTCCGAGGGCATGGGGCCCCTTAGAGGTTAGTTCAGAGACTCTCTAACCTAACCAATTCATCTTTCATCTTTCTCAAATCACATTCTACCCTACTTATTTTCCTTTTTATATCCAAAATTGGAAATTAAACCAAACAAATAACAAGTTGCTTCACATTTTTTTTCATCACCACACCATACATTTATTATGACTTCCATTTCTCTACCATCATCATGCATGTATTATAAACATGACCCATATCACCATTCATTGCATAAATTAATGAATCACAACTTTGGCCCATTTAGACTCAATCCATTTCTAGACCACAAACCTAACTCAACCATGCCTAAAACATGACTCGCTCCATGCCTAAAACCCGACTCGAACCATGCCTAAAACCTATCTTGATCCATTCCTAAGACCTAACTTGATCCATGCCTAAACCAACTTGCCTCCATCATGCCTAACTCACCTATTTTCCGTCTATATCACAAAAAAAAATTAAAATTCTCATAAAACACCAACAAATCAAGCATCTCATGTATATCATCATATAAATAAATATGTGTGTCTCAATACAATATGCATGAATATCCCATCATGTCCATCTCAAAAAACTTGCTGGCACTCAGGCCGATACTCAATACAAAATGTCATCAGCACACAGGCCAGTCTCCTATATAATAAAATAATAACACAATACAAAATCTCTTTGGCACGCAGGACAGTATATGCTCAAAATATATAAAAACTCTCATACATCCTCACTCTCTTTGGCACGTAGGCTGGTATATATCAAAACTTAAAACTATGTCAAAAATCAGGAGCCATATATCAGGCACCCTCTAGGTGGACATCCTCCATATTGGTATCACCTGTCCCCTCAGCCTTCTCAGCCCCTGTCTGGCGACGTACTAACATCTCCCCACCCATCATAGTGGTGGCTGGGTCCTTGCGGGTGCATCACTTGGGGCTAGTCTTCGTGAGCTAGTGGCCTCTCCCTGATCCTGTCTCAGAGCTCGATGGCCCCATGTACTCTCTAAAATGTGAGTCTGGGATCTATTCCTCTCACTTGAGGCATGTTTTTTCCTGTACTCTCCATAGGATAAGAAATCTATCCCAACTGCCATCAACTAATATTGGTAGTATTTGGCCTCACCTAGGGGCATCTCGTAACCTAGATATGGGAAAAATTCATCGTGGCCCCATAGGCCTCAGCCCTTGTACCTGTCCCACCCTTCCATGTGAACTGGGATCCTATCCTAGTGCATGTGGTGGTACCATCGGCCCCTACCCATGTGCATGTATCTGGGCCTGTAAATCCCCAATCTGTGTCTGTGTTGTGGTCAACTAGCCCTGCAACCCTATCACATATGCTTGTAGGAAAGCCACCTGACCATCATCTCCATCTCCATCTCTATCCCCACCCTCGACCATCTGGGCCTGAAGACTAGCCACCTGTACATGTAACTTAGCCACCTTCACCTCTGAGCTGGTAAGTTGTGTCTGCACCATACCCAACTGGGTAATCATAGTCACCACCTGCCCCTGTAGGGTGTTCCTCTACATCGTGATGGTGGCTAGATCTAGCTACCCCGGTATGGGTGGTACTACTCATAAATGAGCCACCCACCACTGTCTATATTTTTCTATGACCCCGACATCATCAATCTGCTAGTCTACTACCTACTCCTCCTGCCCTATGGGCACTGTTGGCTGTGGTAGAGGTAAGGGCCTCTCCACGTCATATCTCCTGTATGTGGGAAGGGTGAAGGTAGTCTTGAGTAGACTAAACTGCACTAACTGTCAAGTGGGATCATCTAAGACCTCCCGGCACAGCAACCTGTATCCATCTCAGTAGCTGGAGGCCAGCTAGCTCATCAGCATATGCCTATCTGATGGGAAGCCCCAACATACGACCCCATATTGATATCCATTGCGACAACCCCTCTAATAATGTTGTAATAGCCACATCATGTGGGGGCTGTCTCATATTCACTTCTTCATGCAGGAACCCATCACCTATACCCCACACTCATACAAATCCTAGTGGAAAGGCTATCAGCTGGGGTATACCCACTGGATGCACACAGACAGTGTGCTATATTCCCAATAGTGAAACGACTAAAAAGGCTATATTCTATAACAATAGGCTGACATGCCGCGGAATGCCCATCTGCCATAACTCCCTATCATAAACTACACAAAGAATGTTGGCACCCATGTAAAGTGGGTATGAATCTACTAACTGTCATGTAAACCACCATTATGCGAGTGGTAAACCACCCACCTTGCATCTGTTTTTCTGATAGAATGTAAGAAGCACACTACCTCACAATAGAACTACTTGCCTTGTCTCCTACAATGGGCTTACGACATCTCACCATCGTCAAGTTGAGAGCTATATAAATGTCAGGTTGGTCATCCCTCTCCAAACACTTCAGCATTAACTCCTTCGAGGCCTCGGAGGAGATCAAATAGGACTTGTACCCCATAGGGAGCCAGAGAATTTGAACACATATTACAGGGTGATGTGCTCTCACATTTGGTAGGTTGGGGGAAAGTGTTTGTCACAAACATCCCATTAGCGATGAGTGAAACCATCAAAATGGGGTTGGATACCATTTCGGCAGCGTTGACCTATAAGGCCCACCGCATCACAGGCTACAACTCCTCATGAGTCATTGTCCCATGAACTGTCATGAACAAGGGTGGAACCCTTGTCCAACATCTGTGCCTTCTCTCTCCATTGCAGATCCAATACAAACAACAATTAATAGACAGTTATATACCCATACTACCACTCTCTTTTTTCAACCCAATATTTACCTTGACCAATTCCTCCCCCTCTTACCTCATATTGATTACCTACCCACGTCCTCCTTTGAGGGGTACTCATTATTTACCATACCTCGGATCCTACCTATGTCGTGACCTAGATTTTGGACTTGACCATCGTAGTGACCTTTGACCCCTGTGTTTTTGCTATACGGACAGCAAGTGTCCCTGGGTTGATGCATGATAAACTTACTTACCTCTTACTGTGTGTATTTTATCCTTGACCCTACCTTTGATGTACTAGAACACACCAAAATTTTCCTGCCACCTAAACTATGCGTGTTCCTAACCATATCATAGACCTTGATGCTAGAATCACCTCAACCTGTTTGGATAAACTATCGACTTTCGACATGTAGAGTGGCTACTTTTCAACCTGGTAGTTGTGTTGTTTGTGATGTGTGCGTACATTTGACTATTAACACCTTGACCCTGACCCATTACCTGGCATTACCTTGAGTAGAGTGTTCTCCTGTTTAGACCATGGTACCACCTTAATTGTCATTCACATTACTTTGAGCAACTTTAACCAAGTCTACCTTCTGCTAGGTAAGTTCTGGTTTGAGGGGGATCACCTCCACCCACACATAGGGGCAACCATGTCTTATTTTTTTCAGAATCGCGTACCCAATACAAGCTATGTAACAAAAAGGGGGCAAAAGTAGACACCAAAAAATTAGGTCACACTCCCCCTTGGTCCCTCGATAAATAAAATGACCTTAAAACATACAACTAGCCATGGCCCTCACCTCAATATAAGATTTAATTTCATTTATTAAAATTAAATACAGTCATTATCCTCACTATTATTATTAAGAATCTAATGGAGATAAATTGCCAATTACCACCTAACACGACACCATCATCAAGCCCCTCACCCTAAGACCTATATATGACGTTACCATAACTAACAAGACTTACCCAAACCCAAAAATAAAATGCCTAATTCTCTCTAACCACATTCCCGGCTCGTTAGAAATAATCTTTCACTCCCAATTCGTGGGGGCCCAAAACCGAGGATACAGAAAATCAAAGGGGGGGATTACTAATTTTTCTTGGTCTACAGTATAGAGGCTGTTCTGCTCTTGAAGTCCATAGCCTCAATACGCATCTTCTCTCAATGACAATGCTCAATGATGGATGACTTTCGTCAAGATGTTTAGCACAACTTGAGTTTATAGATGACGGAGTTCTTCCGCTCTTGACCACCTTCAAGTTTACCAAAAATGTATCAACCTGCCTATGAAAAAAACATGTCCATGCATGACACCTCAAGTCAGGACCTGTCCTAAAATAAAATCAACATGTAAACCAAAGTAACAAAAAAAGTAGTAAAACGGGGAAAATTTTCTCCAATTGGCTTGGACCATACTCGTAACCTATACTTATCGGATCATGGTACTTATCGTTTATCTTCCCTCGATGTAAAACCCAGCCTGAGACCTTAAGCCTGGCATTCTTTCGACATTGACTATTGATTTTAGTCCTACATTACTTGTTGCTCTTTCCATGCTCGTCCCTGAGCACTGTACAATTCCTACATATCACCGATGGACTAAAACAAATCATGAGAGTACCCATCACTTGTTATCTGCTCTTGAATATGTTACCATAGCGATGAATAAAATGATTCTCATGGATACTTTTTGTCTACTTTACATGAGATCCCATGGTCATTTCACCCTGCTATTGAACACGGGAATTTATTCCTCCTTGGTCGGGTCCATGACTTCGAAAGCCTCTCACTTGGGACACAACTCCTTGAGTCAACCTTCTAATAAAATGATGACTCCCTCAAAAGGACATCTTCCTCTCAGCAATCGCTGCTATAAATAGACTTCTCCCTCGAAGGACAACTATGTAAAGCATTAAAAAAAAAAAAAAGAGAGAAGAAAAAAGTGATAGAATTTGAAGCTTCCCGCATCGATCAACTTCACAAAGACCTCAAGGAGTTAATTTCATCATCCCATAAAGACTTCCCACATCAATCAGTCTATCTCAAATACAAGTCAAAACAAAAGACTTTTCGTTATGGAACTGCCCCATGTGACCTCAAATCTCTTGCCCATAGAGCATGCTACCACATATCAAATAAAAATTACCCACCTTTCAAGCTCCCATTTCCTACTGCCTCAAGGGATCTCTTGGGAACCAAGACATTTGGTGATCATTTGACTAATTTTCACCCTTCGAAACAATCAATCATGCAATGCCTTTAGGGACTCACGTTCATTGCCTCCCTCCAAGGTATGATCTACTCAGTATGATCCTAACCAATCAGGTGGCTTTATTTCCCCCTCGTATATTTTAACCATATTTATTTATGTTTTGATTACCTTATACAGTACTTGGTCCTTGACGCATACCTTTGGGGTAATCTTCTTCTTTTGCCACAATCGACATCATCTACACCAATTTTCCTATAACCCACCCACACCTAACAGACCTAAACCCAAAACATGCCTAAAACCTACCAACTCATTTTCATACCTCCTCATATTCTTCCCTAGCTTATGGGAGAACTACATCAATCTGAGGTCCCTTTTCCCTGGGACAATGCAGGCAGCACTCCGAGGGCATGGGGCCCTTAGAGGTTAGTTCAGAGACTCTCTAACCTAACCAATTCATCTTTCATCTTTCTCAAATCACACTCTACCCTACTTATTTTCCTTTTTATATCCAAAATTGGAAATTAAACCAAACAAATAACAAGTTGCTTCACATTTTTATCATCACCACACCATACATTTATTATGACTTTCATTTCTCTACCATCATCATGCATGTATTATAAACATGACCCATATCACCATTCATTACATAAATTAATGAATCACAACTTTGGCCCATTTAGACTCAATCCATTTCTAGACCACAAACCTAACTCAACCATGCCTAAAACATGACTCGCTCCATGCCTAAAACCCGACTCGAACCATGCCTAAAACCTATCTTGATCCATTCCTAAGACCTAACTTGATCCATGCCTAAAGCAACCCTGCCTCCATCATGCCTAACTCACCTAGTTTCCGTTTATATCACAAACACAAAAATTAAAATTCCTCATAAAACACCAACAAATCAAGCATCTCATGTATATCATCATATAAATAAATATGTGTGTCTCAATACAATATGCATGAATATCCCATCATGTCCATCTCAAAAAACTTGCTGGCACTCAGGCCGATACTCAATACAAAATGTCATCAGCACACAGGCCAGTCTCCTATATAATAAAATAATAAAACAATACAAAATCTCTTTGGCACGCAGGCCAGTATATGCTCAAAATATATAAAAACTCTCATACATCCTCACTCTCTTTGGCACGTAGGCTGGTATATATCAAAACTTAAAACTATGTCAAAAATCAGGAGCCATATATCAGGCACCCTCTAGGTGGACATCCTCCATATTGGTATCACCTGTCCCCACATTCAGCCTTCTCAGCCCCTATCTGGCGACCTACTAACATCTCCCCACCCATCATAGGTGGTGGCTGGGTCCTTGCGGGGTGCATCACCTGGAGCTAGCCTTCGTGAGCTAGTGGCCTCTCCCTGATCCTGTCTCAGAGCTCGATGGCCCCATGTACTCTCTAAAATGTGAGTCTGGGATCTATTCCTCTCACTTGAGGCATGTTTTTTCCTGTACTCTCCATAGGATAAGAAATCTATCCCAACTGCCATCAACTAATATTGGTAGTATTTGGCCTCACCTAGGGCATCTCGTAACCTAGATATGGGAAAAATTCATCGTGGCCCCATAGGCCTCAGCCCTTGTACCTGTCCCACCCTTCCATGTGAACTGGGATCCTATCCTAGTGCATGTGGTGGTACCATCGGCCCCTTCCCATGTGCATGTATCTGGGCCTGTAAAGCCCCAATATGTGTCTATGTTGTGGTCAACTAGCCCTGCAACCCTATCACATATGCTTGTAGGAAAGCCACCTGACCATCATCTCCATCTCCATCTCTATCCCCACCCTCGACCATCTGGGCCTGAAGACTAGCCACCTGTACATGTAACTTAGCCACCTTCACCTCTGAGCTGGTAAGTTGTGTCTGCACCATACCCAACTGGGTAATCATAGTCACCACCTGCCCTTGTAGGGTGTTCCTCTACATCATGATGGTGGCTAGATCTAGCTACCCCAGTATGGGTGGTACTACTCATAAATGAGCCACCCACCACTGTCTATATTTTTCTATGACCCCGACATCATCAATCTGCTAGTCTACTACCTACTCCTCCTGCCCTATGGGCACTGTTGGCTGTGGTAGAGGTAAGGGCCTCTCCACGTCATATCTCCTGTATTGTGGGAAGGGTGAAGGTATGTCTTGTAGTAGCCTAAACTGCCACCTAACTCTGTCAATTGGGATCATCTCATGCTCCCCGGCACAGCAACCCTGTATCCATCTCAGTAGCTGGAGGCCAGCTAGCTCATCATGCATATGCCTATATGATGGGAAGCCCACATACGACCTCCATATGATATCCACTTTGGACAACCCCTCTAATAAATGCTTGTAATAGGCCACATCATGTGTGGGCCTATCTAATATTCACTCTCTAATAGCAGGAACCCATCACCTATACCCCACTCATACAAATCCTAGTGGAAAGGCATCAGCTCGGGGTATACCCACTGGATGCACACAGACAGTGTGCTCATATTCCCAATAGTGAAGTAAAAAGGTATAACATAGGCTGAACCTGCGCGGCTGCCCATATGCCCATAACTCCCTATATAACTACACCAAGAATGTTGGCACCCATGTAAAGTGGGTATGATCTATCATCATGTCATGTAATACCCCCATTAGCGAGTGGGGAAACCACCCACCCTCTGCATCTAGCAATGTAAAGCAGCACACTACCTCCATCAATAGAACTACTTGCCTTGTCTCCTCCAAATGGGCTACGTACATCTCACCATAGCTCAAGTTGGAGCTATAAAATGTCAGGTTGGTCATCCCCTCTCCAAACACTATCAGCATTAACTCCTTCGAGGCCTCGGAGGAGATCAAATAGACTTGTGTACCCAATATGGGTAGCCATAGAATCTTGAACACATCATCCAGGGTGACTGTGCTCTCACCTTTGGTAGGTGGAACGTGTTGGTCACAAAATCCCATCTATCGATGAGTGAAACCATCAAAATTGGCTGTTGGACTACATTTCGGCAGCGTTGGACCCTACTAAGGCCCACCTCCTCCACATGCTACAACTCCTCATGAGTCATTGTCCCATGAACTGTCATGAACAAGGGTGGAACCTTGTCCCACATCTGTAGCTTCTCTCTCCATTGCATCCAATACAAACAACAAATTAATATACATTTATCATACCCATACTCACCCACTCTCTTTTTTCCACACCCAATATTTACCTTGACCATTCCCCTCCCCCTCTTACCCTCATCATTTATTACCTACCCACGTCCTCCTTTGGGGACTCATTATTTTACCCATACCTCGGCCCTACCTATGTCGTGACCTAGATTTTTGGACTTGGACCATCGTTAGTGACCTTTGACCTCCTGTGTTTGCTATACCTTACAGCACTGTTACCTGTGTTGATTGACATGATAACCTTACCTTACCTCTTACTGTGATCGTTTATCCTGACCCTACCTTTGATGTACTAGAACACACCTAAATTTTCCTGCACCTAACCTATGTCGTGTTTCCTAACCATATCATATACCTTGGATGCTAGAATCACCTCAACCTGTTTGGATAAACCTATCGACTTTAGACAATGTAGAGTTTGCCTACTTTTCAACCTGGTAGTGTGTTGTTTTTTTATGTGTGCGTACATTTGACTATTACCACCTTTGACCCTGACCCATTACCTAGATTACCTGAGTAGAGTTTTCTCCCTTTTTCCCATGTTACCCACCTTCCTTTTCATCACATTTACCTTTTATCAAACCTCTCACCAATTCTACCTTCTGCCTCGTAAGTTTCTGGTTTGAGGGGGATCACCTCCACCCACACATAGGGCAACCATGTCTTATTTTTTTCAGCATCGCTTACCAATACAAGCTATGTAACAAAAAGGGGCAAAATGTAGACACCAAAATTAGGTCACACTCCCCTTGGTCCCTCGATAAATAAATACCTTAAACACATCCACCTAGCCATGGCCCCCTTCACCTCACTATAATATTAATTTCATTATTAAAATTAAATTAATTCATTATCCTCACTATATTTATTATTTATATATCTTAATTGAGATAATGCCCACATACCCACCTCACCTAGACACCTCATCAAGCCACCTCACCCTAAGACCTATTCTTAGTAAGTTACCATAACTAACTAAGACTTACCCAAACCCTAAAAATAAATGCCTACATTCTCTCTAACCACATTCCCGCTCGTTAGAAATAATCTTCCATCCCAATTCGTGGGGCCAACACACGAGATACCAGAAAATCAAGGGGATCTACCTAGTTTAGTAAACCTAGAAAATCCTTCCCTAACTGAAGTCAGTTACCCTTAACCACCACTGGTTAAGCCAAAACTGTCGTTGGTCTCCTTTTAACCCCCAAAACAACCTTATTTTGGAGGTTGGCAGATTCCTAAGAGATATCACATCTTTTGAGAACAAGTTTCAAGGAGAACACGCATGCAAAGAAGGAGATCAAGTATTTTCTCTTACATAGATATCCAGCATTCACCCAGCAACCATCCAGCACTCACCCCAACACAGATTTGATCTAATTAGGAAAGAAGGAGAGCACATGCATCTCAGGCAAGAGATCCCCAACGTTTGGTGATCTTCTTCATTGTTCAACCTCTTACCAGCACCTTCATTCCTCATTCACAAACATCTAGAATTAGATTCCAAGTAAGTAGAACATTTTACTCCTCTGGTTCACTCATTTCTTCATTGTATTTTCATCCTTTGTTATCCTAGTCACCCACTGACCTCCATTAATACTCACCCTTCCATATCCCTATTAAAACCTCACCAAATCCCATCCAAACAACTTAATACCTCATTCCGAAAAGCCTAGTCCTTGGTGTAATCATAAGGGAGATCTAAAGCTCATTCTGTGAGATTCCCAGTATCCCACAGTAACTGGCACCGGTTCTCCCAAACCAGGATCAGTCACCCTTAACTGGCATCGGTCTCTATATTTACCAATACAGCCCATAACAGTAACCTACCTACCTATTCCCGCATCACCCTTAATCACTTGTGACCTACCTAAGACCTCTATCAGACCTGCAGAGACCCATAACCAATTACTTGACCTTCGGATCTTATTTTAACCTAGCCTATTAGATTAGATATTTCTTATTGTGTCTTAAATGAGATATCTAGAAATCCTTTTAACTACAATAGGATTTACTTTATTACCAACATTAAGTTGTTTTAAATAGTGGATTGACAACCATCTAGGAAGTATCATGCTTCCTGGATCTAGCATACGCTAGGTAGTCCACTGCATATATTGTTTAACTCTTTCTGGTGGTCTTGCTTTCTATTTTAGGTAGTTCCTCCTAGCCAAAAGGAATCTCTCACGATCAGCTTTGGATCAAGGATTCAACATGCGCACAATAACCTATCAACCAACATTTCAACAGGTATTCCTCCTACACCCGTCACCTTATCTGTTTCATCATTTTCAAAGAAACGTCTAAGAATAAGATGAAATACCTTTATTTAGAAGAAGTAACTAAGTATATATATGATTCCCTTATTTGAATTTCACAATTTATACTTCAAAGGCCGACCAAAAGTGTTAAAATGTGACCAAGAAGCGAAAAAGGTCCCGAAATATTAAGAAGAAGAAAGAGAGGGACATAAGCACCTAGAAGGGACAAAAGCACCTGGGAACTTCTATTCTAACTCGGAACTAGTGTCTAAAACCATTATAAGATAAATCAGTCAAGTGCTAATAGAGCTATAAGATGTGTAAATCCAGTAAAGTGTAAGAGATAAAGTAACCAAAAGGACAAAATAAGTTATCAACCACTAGTTTTCATGCTTAGGAATCATGTATACTTTAGTATGCTTTAGGACCTAGAAATGTACCCAAATGCATAGATTTTGTGTCTACAACCCTCTATTGCATTGATTCACATTCCTCTTACATATTCCATTTCATTTATATCTACTTGTTCTTGCATCTCTTCTTTGCAAGTCACCTACACTTTCTCTCATTGCTTCCCCTCTTTTGGATCATTCTTCAACATCACCACTCTTTCAAGAACCCTTCTTATCATCAAATCCTCCTCATTCGTTCACATCATCTCTCACAACCATGCAACTATTTTTTATTACACATTTTCCTCAAAATCCTCCTTCACCTTCAATTACACTTTCATGTCATTTTTTATTTTCTCCCACCTAATTTTTTGATATTCTCTCATACGTATCCCTTCCTATTCCATGCAATAATCATCTCATTACACCCATTCATCACAATCCCACACCCTTAGAGCTCATGATTCCTTCAAATTTCAATATATTCTCCACTCCTTATCCCTTGATATCATCACTAGCATCATGCCTCATATCATTTTATCTTCTCCCATTGATCTAATTTCATGTCCTCATCCACCTAACAATATCACACATTTACCACACTCAATATCTTTCTTGTTTTCTTTATCCCCACACTCATGTCCTCCACTCACCACTACTATACATTGGAATAGTTCTTTCATTGATGTCAAAGAGTGATGTTGTCATTTTTTCTAGTGTCCTTTTTTTCAACAGAGCTAAGAGTCATGAAGTTTGGTTGGTAGTGTCAGTTGAGATTGTTTGGTTCTGGTGATGGTGCATAGTGTCTTGAGTATGTTTGAGGGATATTCAAGTGATGGAATTTTTTGGTGATTCTATAATGATATCATGGAGTTTGATGAAATTCCTTTCAGGTTTTCAAAGGTTTCCAATTGATGTTGAGATCAAATTTAATGAAACAAGCATGTTTCATGTGCTTGTTTGTGCAGCCTAGCAAGAAGGTATGGTATGGAATGATGAATTACATATATGTATGAGATTTATATGCATGGTAGGATCATGGGGAAAATTAATATTATGTGTAGAGACAATAATAAGTGTCTTATAGTGTTGGTTTAGATGTTCGACAATGGTTTTAGGTATGTTCCTAGACCTAGTCTTAAAGGAAACATGTCGTAGTGTGGTGGAGTCAGTTATTCTAGGTGTATTTTCGAAAATGTGATCAGTGGAGTGTGTTTGGAAGTTTCACATGATGGCATGGTATAAATTCAAGGACCTAAAGTTGATATTTTGCAAGTTATTCTACTTTTTCCAAAATTGAGTTCCTAAAGGTGAGAATTTGAGATAAAAGTTGACTTTCATATGTTTGTTGGAGAGTTTCTGCTTTTCATGGGAACCCAAGATTGTTGGGATATTTGAATATTTCTATAATGAATATTTTTCAAGTGTAATTATGGTGTCTTATCATCACATATTTAAGAACAATCATTAATAAGGTAAACATCTTTTTAACCCCCTTAAAATCCTAGCTATGGAACGACTTGAGAGAACTTGAGTATAGTGACCCAAAATTGATTGTTTTTTCAAGTGTGATGATTGGATGTTTTATAGTACCCTTTTATCTCTCTGTTTATGTACTTTATAGGTTGTGAGAGTATATACGTCCCACTTAAAAATGCTTGTTCTAGATATTTTTAGTTTGTGGAAAAGTTTTCCATTAGACTGAGTGACTAAATAGCATTTATTGAATCATGGGATTTTTTATTCATGTCCATGATAGTTTAAAATCATGGTTAAGCTCTTAGGAGTTCAAGTGTTCAATATCTTACATCACTAGTTTTTGGGCACTTTGAAGTAGTCTATTTACATAACAATTTTGGAGGTGTTATAGTCCATTTTATGTCATGGCTTAAGTTTTTTTATGACATGTTGATGATTATATTTTTCGATGAACCATCAGAGTCATGGGATACCTTAGGGAAGTGGGACGTGCCCTCTAAGATAACATCTAGGTTTTATAGAAGTTGGCTCTTCTCTATGGTGCGAGGTAAGGGTTATAGGAAAAATAAAACAAAGCGTGAAACTAACTAAGGTGATACACAAAAACTACTCTATAAAAGACACGTAGATAGATTCTAAGAAACTATTTGGAATAGTTGAAGAGAGTTTATCATGGTTTACTATTTTTAGAAGTGTCTTGAATTATCAAAGGTTGAGAAGGTGTAAAACATAATAATATGTAGATTATATATGCATATAGAAAACCTAAGGGCATATAACATGATAGATATTCAACATTTATCTAAAAACTACCAGAAATAAAAGATGAAAGACACAAATTATTGAGAGCTAAAAATGCACATAACAAGAGCCCTTTATTCATAGAGAAAATAATACATAAGGATGATACGACATAGATTACAAATTTATTCTACAACAAAGCCTTGATAAGGCTAGGAAATACAATAACTAAGCCTAAATATCCTCTTTCACACTTCTGATGTCTTTCCCTTTCTTTTGCTATCTCTCCCCCCCTTTTGGCACGGATCGGAACATTCCTTTATAGACCCCATTGGATCTCAGTTCAATGTCCAGAATATGATCTTCCACCACCAACATTTACTTTTCTTACAAAGTATTTCGATTTTGGGCAAGATGTCAACTTCTTGTCTGCGATATTTAAGATAACCTTTAATCCGTTCAACTTGCGCTCCTTTGGTTGGTGTTGATTTTTCCATGCCATGTGGAGGTCACACGCTTAGTCTAATGACCTTTCATAGGTATTTTTCTCCAAACTTGTGCCTAGGTGACATGTGGAAGTCTCACGCTTGTTTGAGAACGTTCCTTTTCTCTTTTTATTTGAAATTGTGCTCGGGTGACACGTGGATACCCTATGCATTTTTACTAGGTAAGTACATGAAGTTGGTGGATAATTCCGTGGACATAAAAACCTGAAATAAAGGAACCGCGATCGCGGTTCTTGAATTCTAGGTTCGGTAATTACCAAACCTAAAACCACGAGCGTGGTTATAAACCATGATCACGGAACTATGAGACAAAATTTAACAGTCCCGCGACTCGTTATTTTCCTCATTTTTCATTTCAACCGTGACTTTTCCTAAACATTTTTCACTCGTGCTCTCAATACCATCTCAAAATTTCTCATCGGACTTCTGGATAGCAATATATTCAACCATGCCTCCAAGACGAGGAGATAAGTTCCCGATTGTAATCATTTTTTTGCATTTTAGGTTTTTTTTTTGCATTTTAGGTTTTTTTTTACATTTTCATGTGTTTTTTGAAATGTTTGTTTATGTATACAATTTTCTTGTTTTATCAGTTGGTCGGCAAGCTTGAAATCATGCAAACCATCAAAACATTCCTCAAAACCCACAGAACATTCCTCCAAACCCTCCAAACATTCCTCAAAACCCTCCTCCAAATATAGATCTACCTCCTATGGCTCCTTCTGTCCCCATTGAGCTAGTAGGAATGCAAGATAATATCATTGGAAGAATCCAAGAAAATAAAATTGCCATTGAGAACCTAATTCAAAATATAAGACAAAATCATGCTACAAATCCATCCCGCATGACTTTAGCCAATACATTGCAAACATTGATTGGCAAAGTCGAGTCTGCAACCAACCAAATATATAGATGGAACACCTTTAGAAGTGACTGTAGGCGGTGGTATGTGGATAAAATATCCCATGAGGCCGTCAAAGACAAAAAAATTGGAAAAGACCTCATTTGTGCATTATTTACCGACCCTAGAACCAATGCCCCCCTGCAGTTACTTGCAAACAGTTCCCAATCCATTGGTGTCATGATGATAGAATCAAAAACAATTTTTGGGACCGATGGTGGATGGTTTTTGATTATCCACCATGCAACAACAATGAGGTTCCTCTTTATTTTTTGAAGAAATTATATTGTGAGTTCGTGCTCAATGAGGTCCCGAATTATTTTGACTTTTCTGACTTTTTTGGTCGAGGAGGTGGCTCTGCATAGAGTAGACCTGGTGCACGCGTAGGTCAGCCTAGGATCCCCCATGCCCCAAAACCCCCACTACCTTCAGTTATCCCTCCTACAGTGAAGGAGGTTGTGCAGATTGATACATTGCATGCATTGAGGGAGCTCATTGACACTCTCACCCAGCATAGCACCCAGATTGCATCTAGTGATGTTGGTGGAGGTGCTAGTTCTAGTGCACCACACCACTGTAGATCATGTGGTGCCATATGCACTGCAGGTGAGACATCATTTGCTGGTTCACAGGATTTCTTTTCTATAGATGAGATGCTAGGGAGTGTTTTTGGAACTAGAGCCACTGATATTGGTCTTTCACAGGTAAATTTTAAATAAATTTAAATAATATATATACAATAGTTTAATTCACATGTTTGAGATATATATATATATATATATTTGATTGTACGTCATTTACATACATGTAAAAAACTAATTTTTTATTTTATTTTAAATAGCAAGAGCCGGTGAAGCAAACATCCGGTGTCGACATGCTAGCTACTTCGGCTAGGCGTGTTTCAAACATAAGTTTCAAGTTGTACAAACTTACATTTTTAATAAATCATTTAATTGCACTAGATTATTATTATAATTTGTTTCATGTGTATGTTGTACATGTATTAATATTTTTCTCTTTTATACACAGGATCCTGGCGGGTCATCATCTGCTCAAGGAACTGAGGCTACTGGCACGCCTCACATGAGTTTTACGCAGGTTAGTAAATCTCTTTACACTTTGTTTCTAATTACTGGAAGTTCACGCACGGATTGCATGCTTTGGACCTCTGTACATGAGTTTCACTTTCTTATACTCAACCTATATATTATTTAGTAGGAAATGCCAATTCATTTGATATAACTAGCTATGTATGTAATCATATATTGGTTTTACATGTCTTGAAAGTACCACCTGGGGTAAGATTGTATAGTAGGGATGGGAATGAATATATAATTTCCCTCCTTTGTATAGTTTTTTTACCTTCTTAAAATCTCAACATGTGGAATGAGTGCTTGTAAATGTTTCATATACCTATATATAGATCTGGTGTTTCCTTGATGAACGTGAAAAGATATGTTTAGAGTGTAGGGACCTTTGAGTTCCTTTACTATTATTTTTTTCAATAGGTTTCGATAGGAGTGCTAAGCTCTTAAGTAGATTTTAATATTGATTTGTACATGTTTTTTGTATAGCTTATGACTGCTAAAGAGACTCCTCCATATATGCAGACTGTGGAGGCTGCTGTAGATACTGCCATAGCATCTTTAGATCCATTAACTGAGGTACACAATTTTTTAAATTTGTTAAATTTTGAAGACCTTCATTATTTTTATTTAAACTTAAATCTACAATATCAAATTTTGTAGGTATATATGTGAAATATTTAATTTGAAAATTAATTATTTGTATGTAGCTTACCCCTCGTGATTCTATTGTTGTCCTTGCGATGCGTCAACAACAAATTGATAGGGATCATGACATTGCGGTAAGATTTCACATGCATTTTAACTAAATTGTACAAGTTTCTAAATTTTGAATGTATTTTAAAATTTTGGGTGTTAAAAACTTGTTGTTTATGAATGTGCAGGTTAGGTTGCAGGCATGCTTAGAGACACCTAGGACCACACAGATAAAATCTGTAGTGGCATCTCCCTCCACTACATCCACAGGTCGTGGATGTGCTACTTCTAGCAGGGCAAAGAGAGGGAAGATGTTTCATGAGTAGATTTATAGACCACCTGGATGTACATATGTGGTCATGAGTAGATTCACAATCCATTGTACTATATATATCCTTTTGCGACCGCATGTGGTCCCATATGTACATTATGACACGTGCTTAGTTCGAGATGTATACATACATTATGAACTTATGTACACATATATTTTCAGAGACGTGCGCGTCTGGAGCACACTTTGTTTGATTCTTATATATATATATCCATGTGTTTTGGTTAAATCATATTTATTTTGGTTATTTTGGTGATTCCTCCATATATGGAACTCCTATGGATATCTCTGCAACGGTTTTGTTTCTGAGGCTATAAATTTGAACTATTTCAGGTCTTTTAAATCTTGAGGTGGATTTAGTGTATTACTTCTAGTTATATATTTTCTAGTATCTTTCTTATTATTATTTGTGGTATATTTCACCATGGGCATTTTGAATTTTTATTTTTCAAACTAAAACAATATTGTTAGCTCTATTGCCAACTTAAGTATTAGTAACTAAAGCTTATATTTAATGGAATTCATCAATTTATCATCCTGTTGTATTTGGAAAGGTGTGCTTGAAACTCTGGTGTATTTGACTGTACATCTTGATAATATTACAGGTATACCCAAAATTGGGTCTGCATTGTTTGTAACTTTTGTGTACATATGAGTTAATCCTTGAAACTTAACTGTATTGATTTTCCAATCCTGTAGCCGTACTATTCTTTTGTAACTCATAATAATCCTGAAATATTGTTAAATCTGAATGATATGTGGCTGTATCTTTATATTATTTTTATTTGCATCATAAGCTTGTACCATTAGATGTTCATTACTGAAACATGCCATTATAGTTGCAATCTTCTTAGACTTCTGGATATGAAACTAATACCATGAAACTACATTCTTTCAATTGCTCTACAACCTAGAAATTATTTTCAAATGTATTTGTACATTTGTTTTAGCTGATTGCTTCATGTATTTTGAGTTCCAAAACTGTGAAGACTGTAAGTACCTTCCAACATGGGCATTGTTGTATTTGCCTATGCATCATGGATATTGAACTTGGCAGTTGAAGATGGTAGTTGATCATTTTGATTACGCTCATAGTATCTACATTAGAGTTAGATAAATAATAACAGTAAGAAAACATATAGAGGATAAGGGATAATATTAAATTTGGAGTATGTTAAGTAGTGAAATGGAGCTGTTTGAACTTGATCAAAAGACAGAGTTGAGTTTTTAGGGAAACATAGAAACCATTGAATACATATGTTATAAATTTTTTGAACTGCAACATGTGGTATTATAGCTTGAAGATCAAGGAAGATTAGCTAAAAGGATTTGAGATAAGGTTGATACAGTGGTCCAAGAAGAGAGACAAAGAGATAGATGAAAATGATGGGTGAAGTAAAGAGTGAGGTCATGGTTACAAAATGCCATATTAGATGGAGAAGTTAGTATCAGAGAGATAAGATGCTAGAATAAAGCAATTACATGAAAGGATAAGAGAGTTCAACAACATATGTGAAAAATAGAAAAGATGATGGAAACAAGGAAGAAACGTAGAGAAAGGTAATTGAAGGTTATTAGGCCTCATGAATCAGACTTGATATATACGGTGAAGAAGAAGAAGAACTAGCAGGAAATGTGATTCAAAGGTTGATAGAGCTAATGAGGTACAAGAAGAGAGAGAGAGAGAGAGAGAGAGAGAGAGAAATATGAAAGAATAAAGGAGGAAGAGAAGATAATTATGGTTTCACAGGAGGTCAAAGAGTTGAATCAAGATGTAGCACAACTGATGGTCTTCATAGAAAGAGAGAAAGAAGAGAAAGGAAAAGAAAACCATAGAACAATATTACCCATAATATTATAACAAAACCAAGTGTTAAGGATAAGGCATAAAATAAGATTCATGAGCCCCATATATCATCCTACCAAGGACAAGATGGCAACAAGAGATAACATAACAACCAAGTCATTGTAATTTAATTTAAATAAATAAGGAAACAAGTTATATTTTACAAACGGTGGGTCATGGAACTGAACAGACTACACCAACACATCCAAGTGGCTAGGTGAATGCTAGAGGAGGCAGTGTTTCGGTGCACGAAACGGTCGTTGCTTTCGGGCTACTTCGTTCGGGCGCAGTCCCTTAAGAGCCCTGAGACCAAAATATCGTTCAACTTCGACAAGTGACTACTCAGACTCCATGGCACCTAGAGAGGCCTCGTCTTATCTGACACCTTGGCGTAGGGACCCTCTACAATAGCCTCTCTCAGTTTTTTCCTTCTCATTTCGGTGCTCTCACTGTCCTACTATTTACTAACGCACGAAATAGTGCAGTTGGAGCCAGTGCAAGGTTGTCAAACGCTATATTTTGCAAACTGTGGGTCGTGTCACCAAACATACTATGCTGACATGTCTGGGTGGCTAGGTGAATGCTAGAGGAGGTGGTGTTTTGGTGCACCAAATGGTCGTTGTTTTCGGGCTACTTTGTTCAGGCGCAGTCCCTTAAGAGCCCTGAGACCAAAATATCGTTCAACTTCGACGGGTGACTACTCAGACTCTGTGGCACCTAGAGATACCTCGTTTGATCTAAAACCTCAGTGTAGGGACCCTATACAATAGCCTCTCTCAGTTTTTTCCTTCTCATTTTGGTGCTCTCGCTGTCCTACTGTTTGCAAACGTGTAAAATAGTGCAGTTGGAGCCAGTGTAAGGTTGTCAAATGCTATATTTTGCAAACGGTGGGTCGTGGCAGCGAACGGACTACGCTAACATGTCTAGGTGGCCAGGTGAATGCTAGAGGAGGTAGTGTTTTGGTGCGTGACATGGTCTCTGCTTCCGGGCTACTCCGTTCGGGCGTAGTCCCTTAAGAGCTCTGAGACCAAAATATCGTTCAACTTTGACTGGTGACTACTTGAACTCCGTGGTACCTAGAGAGGCCTCACCTGATCTAACCCCTCGACATAGGGACCCTCTACAATAGCCTCTCTTGGTTTTTTCCTTCTCATTTCGGTGCTCTCGCTATCCTACTGTTTGCAAACGCACGAAATAGTGCAGTTGGAGCCAGTGTAAGGTTGTCAAACGCTATATTTTTCAAACGGTGGGTCGTGGCACCAAACAGACTGCACTGACACATCCGGGTGGCCAGGTGAATGCTAGAGGAGGTGGTGTTTCAGTGCACGAAACGGTCGTTGCTTCTGGGCTACTTCGTTCGGGCATAGTCCCTTAAGAGTCCTGAGACCAAAATATCATTCAACTTCTACGGGTGACTACTCAGACTCTGTGGCACCTAGAGAGGCCTCTTCTGATCTGACACCTCAGCATAGGGACCCTCTACAATAGCCTCTCTCTATTTTTTCCTTCTCATATCGGTGCACACGCGTAAGTATGGTCTTGTAAACACTTGGGGAGGAGTCGTTTTCAAAATTTACAACATTTTCAAAATTTACAACTTTTTCAAAATTTACAACATTTTAGAAATTTACAACATTTTCAAAATTTACTTGACTTTTTCAAAATTTACAACTTTTTCAAACAATGAAAGCTTCTCTTAGCTTAGAGAATTTAAAATTCTCTACTAACAGTGCCAACCACGTGAAGGTGGATGCTTTTATGGCACCACTAACCTAAACATAAAAGTGTTAATCAAAGAAATTTAAGTTTCAAATCAAAACCATATATACTATAGATCTAGATATAATGTACGTGCAAAATACACAAATTTAAAATAAAATATATATTCAAACTTAAATCTAGATCTTTAAGTTCTAAAAAAATTATATATATATAAATTGAAGATAAATTATATATATACCAGACATGCTCGCATTGTAAAAATTCATTCCAATGAACCATCGGATCGGATCTACTCTAAATAGCAGACAAGATTGCTTCATGATCTGACTCTCGAACCTTCCAAAGAATCTTGTTATTAGGCCTTCCTCGATATCTATACAACTGAATATTTTTCGCTAGAACTAGATGTGAATATAAGAGTATTTTCCTGTGTGTCTCAAAGTCTTCAAACACCCAAACAGGGGAGTTTTTTAATGGATACCGTCGAAGCCAAGTTCCAGTAACTACCACTGACCTTGTAGGATACTCAATATCTTCGCCATCTATAATAGGAGAAGTCAACTTCTTTCTTTCCTCGATGCAACGACATAAGAAATAGTCTGTTCCTTCTTCATTGTCTTCTGTCGCAATTACTGCAAACACGTCCTACAAAAAAATAACCAAGGAAAGTTGAACAACTCAAATTTAAATTACATATTAAAATTTCAATGGACATATAACTCAATTTACAAAAATTAAATAAATAACCATATTTATACCTTATCGCACCAAAATTGAAATTTCGTCAAAGTCCTTGGATGTTGTAACTTCATCTGTAGAAACAAGTCGTAATGCTTGTGGAGGTTGATAACTAGGAAGCAGAGTTAGAGGCCTACAAATCCATCCTTCCACCCATTCTTGTGAATCACCACTCAACAGTGACAAATTCGATACAAGATGCACAAAAGCATGTCAACTTTCTTATCCATACGGCCCATGAAGTAGCATCTGAGCTACAAAATGAGTGCATATCACTGGACCCAGTGAGTGTCATACAATCCTCGTAGTTAGCAATATGTTTTTCCTCTATCGACCAAAAATATCTGCAAACTATGGAATTTTCTTGAGAACCTCGAGCCATGTTGTCAGTACATCATTCCACTATGCTCTTTGCATCTTTTAATTTAGCACCATCTTTGTACTTCAACTCTTCTCTTGCAAGAGCTCTTTTCACACATGCCCCTGCACCGTCATGCTCTCCTTTTCCATGTCTAGCCTCAGTAAAACTCCAAATATGTTGCACACCCATCTTGACGTGCATTCTACTCATCCAATAAAACATTCGTGCATTCTTAAACTGAAACGTGCAATTATCTAACCATATATAATGTTGTTTGAAGTGGATGTCCCTATCAGACAAGTTCCATAAAATAAATGGAAACACCCTTGCAAAAATTCAGTAGAATGAGTACGATCATCACTGATATAAAAGTGGTACTCTCTTAATATTTTTTGATCATTCTCTGTACTGTTAGGAGAATGTAGAAATGCTATATGCACAAAAATGGCAACTTGTACTGAGTTGTAATATTGTGATTGAACCTCCATTTGTGGTTGCAATGTGTAATTCTCTACAAAATCAACCACTGAAACAATAGTACCAATAGGAAATTTGTCTTTGCATAGCTTGAATTGTTCATCCAACCATCGAGCTCTATGTGTATGCCTCGCATACTCATAAACAATTTCATCCTTAAATTTTCTCATAAATTGAAAAATGGTCATTTGTTCTGTAACTAGCTCACACCGTTTCAACTCTTTTCCATCTTTCAACTGGTATGCAACTGATTTATATTTATCAAATTCAACTAAACTATGTCCTATTGTACCTTCAATTTTCTCATGGATGCAACTTTCCAATTTAGGTAATCCGTCGCATGTACTACAACTTCCATCTAAACAATCCTGACTATAAAAAAATTGTCCAACTTCTTTTTCACAAAATATAGTAGGAATGAAATCCCTGGATGATATTGGTAGAACTTGAACACCACATTCAGATAACATAGTTTCAGAATGAAAATTAGAACAAATACGTAAAAATTTAGCATAATGCATCGCAAATTCAACATGTTTCCTATAACAACAAGTGGTGCAAGCATGGTTGATTTTCACATAGAATGGTTTCAACATTTCAAAAAAACGTTGACTACTTTTAATTTCTAGATTCTCTTGTTCAAACTTACAAAAAAATTGAGTGTGAGTCATATCTAAGAAATGCTTTGGATGTGGTTCACGATTAGTAGAACCAACTCTCCATTTTATAACATATCTTGTATTAGGTGAAACTCTAGTGTTATCATGCCAAAATTTAATAACAACTTCTCTTATAGCATCAGAATTATTTTTGTCCTTACGCGACGCTCTAGCAGAAAATGCCCAAAATTCAGCATTATTGAGTGATTGAAGGATATTATGCCTTTCAATTGCTTTCATTATAATTTTTCGATTAACTTGCAACATTCGAATTGTTTACGTAATCAAACGTTATTTTTTTATCGATTCACTTACAACACTAGTAGCAAGTACACAAAACACAATATTACTATCCCTAGTGCGTCCCTTGACACCAACAGTGTGATATGCATCATGAAGGTTTTCAACAATTGTAGAGGTTTGACCACGTATGTTAGATGTTTTCAATCCTAAGGTATTTAATGTAGATTTCATTTTATTCAATTTCATCAAAATAACCAACAACTGACATCTTTGGGAATCATTTAAAATTTCAAAATGATTATCCCAAATTTCAATGGCTTTTCTTCTGATTTGTCATTCAGAAAGTTTGTCAGACATTGGTTTCAAAATGTTTTCATCAATTTCAATTAAAAAATTAGGTTTCTTATGTAAAATCCTAGGAGGTGTTTTTGTCAAATTTTGCTTGTCTACAGTTTCAACATGAATTTCCTTATTCACATTTTCATTGTCTCCTTCAATTTCAACATTTGCTACATCATGAGTATTTAATTCTTCTTCAACATTGATAGTAAAAACTTTTTCATCACGAGTATTTAATTCAACTTCCACATTGACAGTAGAAACATTACCTAGTTCTTCATTGCTTACAATAGTTGGGATTGAAGATGAACCTCTTCTAGATTCATGAAGTTTCCGCATTCGCTCAGCATTTTGAATTTTGTTGGCCTTTAATTCGTTTGGTGTTTTCTACTTAATGACTTCCTTTTTTGACTTCCTTTTTTGTCTCCCATGATGTTTTACTTTCATTGATAAGAAAAACGTGCAGAAAAAGACAGAATTTCATAGTAATTCATACGGTAAGGTCAGAGAGTAAAAATCACATGGTAATTCAAACATTGGGATGTGTGTAAATATGATTTATAAACCGCGATCGCGCTTTATAAACCGCGATCACAGTTTATAAAGCGCGCTCGCGGTTTATAAAGCATAATCACGCTTTATGTTTAAAAAACCGCGATCGCGGATCTATCTGCCAAACCTAAGGCTCGGAAAATCTTTGTTTTTCCCCAACCAAAGCTATGGAAGGTCATTATGAAGTGTAAAAGGTCAAAAAACCTCAAATCTGCTCTTCCAAAGACTTGAACCGTGCTAAAAAACTGAAAACATTTCACAAAAATGGTGTCATCGTGTAGGGGAGACTCTTAGCTTTGTAGAAATATTGTTTTTAAAGTGAATAGAATAAGATAAATATCATTTTATAATTTTTTACTAACAATAGGTCTTTAAGACATTTTTTCCCGTGAATGTTCATGTCTACGTTTAAGACTGTAACTTTTGTTTTGCTTATCAAAATATGATAAAACTTATACCATCCCAAGCATGGACAAATTCTATACATGTTAAAAAAAAAAATTGATTTCGATATTTTTTGATATAGTTATGGCGGGCAAACAGAAAGCGCTCCGTTTTCTAAATATTTTCAGACCACTTTCACGGAAAAAATCATAAAAAAAAATATTGCTAAAAAAAATACAAAATAAAATCCATCCCAAGATAGACAACTACATCTAACGTTTCACCAAAGGATAAAAAAAATAAAAATATTTGGTCATCCAAAATGCGGGCAAACAGACTACAATCTTATAAGTTTTTTCAAAAAAAAAAACACTAAGTCATATAATTTTAAGTGTTTAATATAGCTAAACTTGTCTGTTTTTTACAAAAATTAGTATTTTAGAAACTATATTCTAAATGCTACGATTCATATTTATATAAATTTTTCTAATTTAGAGTGTGTGTATAGCTAATAATCCCTACAAGTTGAGATTTTGTTGTTTTTTGCAATATGATGTCCACGAATGACCCTATATTTGTCCATCAACTTCCTGCACTTACCCTACTATATCTTTAAATTTTTAATCCACATAGGTAACTTTATCGAGCCTAAGACATGTGGGTGGTGCAATGCAATTTTAATAAAAAACAATTCTCCACATCATGCCCCAAGTGCGCTAAAGGGACATGTGGATATCTTCCGCATTCAACTCCATACTTAGCTGAATTTAGGTTCAAACAAACAAAATGAAAATAACTAGGGTCGGGGTGACAAATGGTAGTGACTGGTAAAAGAGTCTCACACATTAATATCTCTACAGTTATTGGTGACTCACCATGGGGGACTATGTGCCAGTCATGGAAGGATACAAAAATCCTCTCTACCTTAAAATTCAAATTTTGGCTTACTAAAATTCACTTAGAGCTTTTGGAAAGCAGTCTAATATCTGATCCATTCCACCTCTGTATGGTAGGTTCTTTGTTGCAAGGCCTGTAAAGCTTGATCTAGCTCGATTATCTCCTTGCGAGAAAACATTTGGAGACTCTACACTATTGCATGCAAACAAAACTCCAACTACATGATTGGGTTCAGGATGGCTTCCACCTCGATGACGTTGGAGCTCTCTTTTAAAGACTGAAAGACAATATTATCATGTTGTTTGGTAATCAAGATCTTTTTATTTTTTTCATTTTATAGGACCATGAAGTCATTGGGAAAGGGGGAGGGGAAGCATAATTGAAGTAATTCGTTGATACTCTACTTCTGCTCTTTGATCCCCTATTAGAGTTGGGTCAAGTGATTCTACAATTTGATTGATGTTTTATTACAGCTTAGGATCTGATTGATCTTTGTAGTAATCATCTTCCTATATATGATTCCTACCCCTTGTAGGGTAAAGTCAAAAGAATCATTTTTTTTTGAATCAACAGTAGTGATTCAGAGACCTTAGCGGATAAAGAGTTGCTGATGGTGGAAGCTGTGGTCTCCACATTTTAGCCTAACCCCTTTGCATCAGATATAAATCCAAGTGTGGGGGCTAGATTCATTTCCATGGTGGCAATTCGGTTAGAGAAAGAGGAATTTAGCTCTTGCACTAATGTTACAATTCCCCCTTTCTGGGGTTGTTGTCCCAATTTACAGGTCAAGTCCTTAACCACATCCTTGGATGATTTCAATATTTTCTAGAGGTTTCCCTATTCTACTTCAACTGCATATAAATTCTCCTAGAGCTAGCCACCTCCTCCTTTCTTAAATCAAAATCCTATTGGAGGGATCCTTTCTCCTATGAGAGTGAATTAACTGAGGCGTCAGACATGGCAAGTTTAACTTCTAGATTCTTATCTTCCACCTAAGAAGTGGCAAGGACTTCTCGTGACAGATCTTCCTTCAAATCCTTGCGGAGTTATTCGATCTCCTTACCTATGCCTTTAATTTCAGCTTGTTGGTTAGCCATGGTGTCTTCTACCATGTGGAGGCTAGATTGGGAATTTTTGAGTTATTTGATGAGCTTGAGGTAGTCTGTCATGACTACAATATTAGTTTCATTCATTAGCTCGACCTTATCCCAAGGTTGGAACTTTGTGAGGTTGAATGCGATAGCACTGATAGAACAGTCATCAGGTTGCATCTTCTTTGTGAGTTTGGATACTTTTGGAACTAACGGTGTGATTATTATGGAGCTTTGTTGATGGTCATATAATGACCACATCTTCTTCGCTTCTCCTATCGACATTTCTTTCTTCTTTTTCTTCACCCTTCTATTATCTCAGGTTGCCTTTGTCATTTAAGCTTGACTCAAAAACTCAAAGGGAGAAGGGATGAACCCACCTGCAAATGGAAACTTGGGTGGTAGACCATATGGGATTATAACAGGTGGTTGTGGCTGTAAAGTTACCAGAGCCGAAGAAGGGCCTGTCATGACATATGGGGAGAAAGTTGGGATGGTAAAGGGAGGCTGAGGAAAAAGAGAAGCTCTGAGTGGAGGGAGTGTCTAACATGGGATGACTGACAAGGTGATACCCTCTAAAGGGTAAAATGGTGGTGGAGGAGGAGATTGGAAGGGAGCCCTAGGAGGAGGGAGAGGGGGAGGAGATGCAGGGGTCTTAACCATATTTAAATTTTTGTGTGGGGGTCTCAGTACTGATACCTCCACTGGTATCCTGCCTTGGGGAACTAATGTGAGATGCAGAGTGGGTGTCTTAACCAAAGGATCTTGCTAAGAAGTGGAGGGTAGGGGCTGTACTGAAAATTATTGTTGAGAGGGCTCAGAGGAATCAACGGTATTTTTTTTGGGAAACTCCTTGGTTATTATCATTGTCTCTTCACTCTCCACGCCAGACTCGTGATCCACGTCCTAAAAATCATCCCATTGTTTTTCACTAGATACGCCCTCAAATTTGAGGGTGGTTTTTCTTATCTCCTTCCTATACTTCCAATAGGCTTCATTTTTTTCTGTGCTCTAGTCCATATTACGTAGGGCCACTCTGATTCCTAGTGTCATTATGAGGGTGGGATCATACTTGTGGTAGACTAGATGGAACAAATCCTACTCTGGAATTGGAATTTTGTTTAGTGCTTCATAAATATGTTTTATACGTATGAGAAATAAATATAAGGTAAAGGTGATGAGGAATACATGTGAAATGAAGGAAGAAGGTAAAATGCGCATGTTCTGATTTCTCGATCCAATGTTGATTGTGAGAACTTCCTTTTTATTAGGAGGAACTACCTCTAAATGCAAAACAAGACCACAAGAATAATATTAAACAATATATGTCAGTGGACTACCTAGCGTATGCTTGATCCGAGAATTATGATACTTCCTATATGGCTATCAATCCACTGTTTATGAAATAAATGAACAAAAATTCAAGAAATAGAGGTCCTATTGCTAACAAGTTGATTTTAGTATCTCATATTATTAACAATATATTATATTAAGTCAAATATTACAATACAAAATTATATCTAAATGAGATTAGGTTATGCTTTAGGTGGTGTAGGTAGCCACAGTGATTAGTACAGGTCAGGATTAGGTTTTAGGTGATTTTGGGTTATTTGGGTGAAGGTTATTAGGTCATTGTTATAGACAGGATTACAAGTTATAGAGACTGGCATCATTCTAGTATGGATGATTCCATTTCAGAGGGAAGCCAATGATGGTCAAGGAGACCAGCATTGGTAGAGGAAAAATGGTAGAAACTGAATAAAACTTGGTTTTGGAGGTTCCCTGTGATTTCATGTAGAGTGGAAGAATGATGGTTAGGTTGGTAAAGAAGTTGATAATGCTCAAAGATGTTTGGGGTTGAATATGGGGAGATAAAAGGTTATGGGTGGTTGGATGGGTGGACCAGAAGGAAGGTGAGGATGATAGGATGCAAAAGAGGATGGGATTTAAAAGAGAAATCTAAAAGAAATTATGATTTAAGAAAGTATGGAATGATGCAGATCAAAATGTACTTTCTTTTATTTATAGGCCTGGTGGTTGGATGAAGGTGATGGCTGATCTACAAAACTGGTGGTCAGTGTGGCAAATTGCTTCCTGGAATGCTACTGTGAATTCCAATGACTTCAGATCAGTCTTGGTGCTGGCTAGGATGTGTCTAGATACGTGAGAGTGCTCTGGTTCATGCTCACATGTAGATCTCTCTCTCTCTCTAAACTTGAATAATCCTTCCAACCTCTGGAATAATGTTACCAAAGTGAATATATGGCAACCTACAACAGTTTAGGTAAACTTTTGTCGGTTACAGTGGGAAATCCTAGGTTTGCTAAAATAGCATATCTTGGCTATCTTTTGGCCAATTCTTCCCATTGGTTCGGGTCTAAAATGGTATTATTTTACACTTAAGTAAGTGGCCATGTTGTTAAATAAAGAATTGGCATCTAATGTTAGGGTTAGACTAAGTCTCAATTAGTTATGGTAAGTAGAAATTAGATCTTTAAAAGACACATGCTAAGAATAGGTTTGTGGTGAGGTGTCTAAGTGATGTGGTTAGGTGAGGTGGTCAAGTGAGGATATTAATTAAATTAATTAATTCAATTAATCATGTTCACTATGGAATATGAATATGTAAGGTATGGTTAATTTGATTAACGAGGCTATAAGGGTGGTACGACCTAATTTTGGTGTCTAAATTTTTCCCCTTTTTGTCACATAGCTTGTATTAGTGAGTGATACTAATAGAAATAGGAAGTAATTGCCCCATGTGTGGGTGAGAGTGAGGTTTTCCCATGTATGAGTGAAGGTGACCCCCTAAAACCAAGAACTGAGGAGGTGTTATAAGGAAGTGGTGAGTGGTTTGATAAATGTGTAGTTGATGGTAGTTAAGGTAGGTGGGGAAGGGTATGAGTACTTTGGGAAAGGGTAATGG